>JAGXJF010001616.1:0-185000 GCA_019208055.1 Stipa capillata | reverse complement strand
TATCTTGCATTAGTTTCTCATATTACAACCTAGATCAACTTAACTTTCAATTTACTTTTAGGTAATACTTTCCTTTCATTTATTTTAATTGATCTAAAGGATCAATTTAAGATCTTTAGACACTAACTTAGAATTTAGCTTCCTTAGAAGGGAATAATGCATCTTATTCAATAAAAAGGAATCCAACATTTTTAAATAAGTTTAGACTCTTTTCCAAGAATTTACCTTAATCATGTTGATTTCAATCGAGTTAAGTTAACTTCACCGTCTACTTCAATTCACTTAAGGAATTAGCTTAGGTTTAAATTCTCTTTTCCAAAGAAGAATACACTCAATTTAGTTAGAATAACTTATTACTTTATTTTGGTTTTACTTTTCTTTCAATAGATAAATATTTCAACCTAAAGAATCCTGAATTTCAATTTATCCCTCAATATATATACACATATATATGTCTATTTTTATCATTTTTACTTCTTTCCATTTTAGTTTTAAAGAAAACAGTGACAATTAAGTTTAAATCTCCATGTTCTTTTTATTCACCGTCCTTTTTTTAAAATAGGCCCAAATGGCCCAAATCCTAACTACCCTAACCCTCAGCCCTCACTTTGCCATCTTCCCCAACTCTCTTTCTCTCTCCCTTATTTTTCCCCTATTCACTCTTTTCACTCGCACTCTCTCCCAGGCACCAACCACTCCACTACCTCTCCTTCCTCAAGTACACCGTCACCGCCGTCTGAGCCTCACCCTCGGTCCGCCGCCTCTCGGTTCAGTGCCGCCGTCCCCTCGGCTTTCCGTCGCCTCCTCCTCGCATGGCCTCCTCGGCTTCCGGCGCCGCCTCCTCAGCTTTCTCCGCCGCCGCCTCGGTTGCGAGTCTGGCTCGGGCCCAGCCCCGCTGGTCCCTGCTTGGAGGCCGCCTCACTCGGAGCGCCATCCCCGCCGCCTCCCAAGTATGCCGCCTCCCCTCGCTGTGCGCCTCGGCCGCCGCTCGGGACGGCTGCGGCCGGCGTCGCAGCTCCGCTACCGGAGCTCCGTCGGCCCGCCTCCCGCCGGTGGCGTGCTGGCTCCCTATGTCGTCATCTCAGGTAAGTATTCTGCCCCCAACTTCTCCTTGCCTAAATCCCTAATTCCTCTAATTCTAGGGTTTAGCATTAGCTATACTAGTTGATTCGATTAGCCTAAAGTCTAATTAATTGGACTTGGCATGATCCTGAGACTGCATTTGTGCTCAATTCCTTTTAGATGGCGTGATTTCTCTCACTGAATACCTTAAAGCTATTTATTCAAGTATGCGGTTCTGTTCTGATATGCTTAGAGCTCCTGTAATGGAGATATGGCCGATTGTTGGATGATTAAAGTAAGTTTGCTATAGATAGGTTGATTATTCCTATTCTAATGTTGCTTACCAAGAACTGACACAATAAACTATCCTCTGCCATCTTAGATTGCTGCTATGATTAACGATTTTCGTTACCTCCTAGCAATCTTATTAAAACAGGTTTATAGGCTGACTAGATCAATTTGTAAAGATTAGCTTAGGTTCTGAAATTGCTACACTAATAACTTGGTTACCTATGAGTGGTTTGTTTAGCTGGGTGCATACCCTCATGCCATATATACGGATCTTTTTCTTAAGTATTAGAACCTGATTTTTGGTCTGCTTAAACACTAGGTAAAGTTTTTCACATACATCAGCTTGCTCAAACTGATGGACTAGATGCTATTCTTGAACTTATCACATTTCTGTAATGGAGGAAACTGAGAAAAGAACCTAAGCTGATTTCTAGATTTTTACTTTCTGATAAGGCAGATACTACCTTGTCCTTAGCCTCTTTTTGCTAGTTCCATATGCTCTCAGATTAGTAAGAAGAGACCTAATTAATCTTAGCTGACTACATTACTTTATAGCTCATGTATTCATGTGTATCTTTACTTCCATATCAGTTTACTTGAACTGATAGAGCAGATATTCTAGTTGGTCTAGTTCATTTCCTATGATGGTCTTTGACTGAGATAAAGATAATTCAGATAAGAATAGATATGGTACTTGCTTCTTTCCTGGTGCTATTGATATAATGGTCATTAAGTTATTTCTTCATCTTCATATCAGTTTTGTTAAACTACAGAACAATTATTCACTTGAGCTATAGTTTAAAATCTGATAAGAATAGATACTAGCTTACTCCTCTCTTATTACCCCCTTTTGCTTTCTCTCAACTAAAGTATGCCTATAGCTGTTTATTGAACCGAAAAGGACAGATACTATTTTGATCTTAGTCATTTTCTGCTTTCTACATGAATGCATTATCAGTATCAGTTATTGAACTGAAAGAACAGTTGCTTTTACTTGGTTCATTATTCTATTTCTGATAATGATTTGTATCCCCAAAATTAGCTTGAGAAAATGGTTAGAGAAAGGTATCATTTTTAGATAAGAACATGTGTTGCCTAGCAGTTGCCTTGATGTATACTGTGATGGTTTCTTTTCCTAAGAACTTAAGAGGAAAGTTTGAAAACCGGAAATCTGAGAAGAACATATTCAATCTTGATCTCAGCTTCTTTTACTTTCTACACATATATTGATATCAGTTATTACTCTGAAGGGACAAGATGCTACATATGATGGTTAGCATTTTAAAAGTAGATTGATAAGAACAACTACTACCATGCTGCCTATTCGGTTGCCTTATTAAACCATGATGATTCCTCTGAGAAGGAATTTGAGAAGGGTATATGAAATCTGATATGAACAGATTACTACCCAAATGTTGCCTAAGGAAAACCTGATGATGAAAACTAAACTGAGGGTCTCTCATATCATGCTAAATCATTTTATGCATGTATATGTGAGTTTGTGATCTCAAAATGTTTACCTTGCCTCGGCTTGGCAAGAGTAAGCTGGCTAAGCTGGTTTGTTGGCTTTTCTTCTAGACCTGCTCCTCCTAAAGCTTGCTAGAGGTTTGCTCTTCCCTTCTATGCTTCCTGATCCTCCTTCCCTTTCCTCCTCAGTTGGTGCTCCTGCTGATCCTCTTGTTCTTGCTCGGCTACTAATGGTGGTGACTACTACTATTGTGCAAGACTCTACTTGGCTGCCTTGTGCTACTATTTGTACCGAGGCTCCCTATGGCTCCTTTGGTACTAGTTTTGCCACCTCCTACTGCCTTGCTGCCACCTCATGCTGCCTTGCTTGAATTTCAACTTACTGGCTAAGTCACCTTGGCCAATATCTTGGCTGTTGCCTATCTATCTCTCGATGGATTTGTTGCCTCATATGAGCTGGAATATTCCCTTGGTGAAGAATTGTTGGCTGCAGGATAAGCTCATCCGATGGCTTTGCTTGGCAAGACAAAATGTGGGCTAAAAGATAGCCTTGAATGGATGGTTGCCTTATCTAAACTTTTTGCTTTGCAAAAATAATTTCTTTCAAAACAAAAATCATGGAGGCATTTTAGTATAGGAAAAATAAAATTATTTTTACTACTCTCTCACCTCTTTTCTCCATAATACAAATATATTCTAGATTCGTCCAAATGAGGCCACGTGGCCCTCGGACATTTTCGAAAACAAAATGTTTTCAAAACTATTTTCAAAATTAGAAAATTATTTAGGTCATCGGCACTATTTTGCTCCCGCAGCTAAACCTATGGATGTCGGCGGAACTGTGCCGATAACCACGTATTTTAAAACCCTGATTTCAAAAACCTCGATTTCAAAAACCCTTGCCTCCTACAGCAACGGCGGGATTCTTACGGTCTCGAGTGCCCATACTCGACGACCTCGGATGACCACCAATATTTCTGAAGATCTCCCCCTCCGACTTACGGCATTCTTCCCTGACTCAAAGGCTTGAACATCCAGAGATTAGGGTTTAGATGATGTATAGGTAGAACTTGCAATATGTAATTTTTATTTTTTTTCTTCTTCTTATTCTTTTGTACCAATATTGTATCATGACATCGTAATGTTCATTATTCAATAAAGTTAAATTTCAATCATTTTTGACGTGTATGAATGATGAATACGATGAACTACATGTATGCCATGAGCAATGCGATTGCACAACAAATTCCTCCCCCTCTTTCTCTACTCTCGACGTAACTCTTGCCGTTCCTCAGTAGATTTGGGCGTTGCTGAGTTGACCTGACTCCCACCTCACGACGCTTAACTCTAACCTAGGACTAGGGTTCTCACATGTTATACATAAACACAACACCAATGATTTTAATGAAAATAATATGAATAATGAGAGTATGTCCATTTCATGTGATATGATCTCATGCTTTGACAAAATGTGCTTACATTGGGGGGATTCATGACTGGGGAAAATACATTGCAGAGGAATATAGGATAACCCTCAAAAAATGTTGAGCACCTTATGAGAAGTGTTTCGTTATCTTCTAGTGTTATAGAAAATCAGCGAACATAAAAATGGATATTGTGTTGGCATCAAAACGTGCATGGAATAAATAAACAATCTTTAAAATTCAAGGCCTGAGATAGATGATATCAGTAAAACATTTACCTTAAGCACTACCAGGAACTATGGGCATGTTTCATTCCTTGCTCACACTTGGCTAGCGTTGCTTAGCAGTGGGAGGCGATGCATGTTTGGTTCCCTTGCCTGGCCTTACTTATGGGCCAGGGGAAAAACTTGTCCGGTTGGTAACTGCATTTCTTGGTTACACGTCAACCCGGCCAAATTTGAATTTGGTGTACTATCTATGAATTTTGTATTAATTTGGTGTTTCCTTTACAAATATTGTTTGAATTCTTGGCTGGTTACTGGTCCGAGATTGGTTACCGTGATAACCGGAAATATCGGCACCTCCTGCTTTTATTTTCACTAGGGTAACAAAAATCCCTATTGTGGGCAGGGTGACCAAGAATTTCCTTGCTTTTGAGGGGGAGCCAAATTGTCTGTCCTCCACGATCAAGGATTTCCTTGCCCACTAGCAAGACTAGGCACAGCTAGCCCAAGGAACCAAAATATGCCCTAGAAAGCCGATCGTTACTAGTAGGAAGCAAAGTACATTGTTTAGACCCGCAGTTATAGTTGCAAAATCAAAAGGTCACATCGCCTCTCTATGGACACCTTAATCATGTAAAAGTAACGCGATAAAGTAAATTGTTCAACAAGGCTAAAACAAGAAGGACGGTACAGTAAGAAACTAACTTTCTCCACAACTTCATCAACAAAGGAAGAAATAATCTATAAGATCAATCTAGAAAACTAGAAATCATATAAAAAAACTAATATACTGTCACAGAAAAGGTAATCTCAATACGAGTTCTGTGCCAAGATGCAGAAGTTCAGAGAGTGATTCACACTATCACTACTCAACAAAATAGATTAGCTTCTTTGTAGTAGTAAGCTTTTCAGTGTTTTAACTACCTTAGCTTCCTATGCAAACTTAAATATCATGGCACAGAGACCATACAGTAAACAGTTATTTGAAACCGATGCTTGGAAATGGAAAATGAAACTGACTAGTTTATCTACATAAATGGAACTAACATTTAATATACTTCAAGACTTAAAATATAAGGTCCTGCGAAAGTGCTGTAGTAAGTAGTAACAACTACGCAACAGGGCAACAGATATATATCAAAGTATAAACTAATCGCTGAAGAACCATGGAATTTGTTAAGGCTTCTGCGCCAACAACCGGTAGTACTCATGCCAAAAAAGAGCAATAGCACGCTAGGATGCCAAAAATGAACAACAGCCACAACAAACTCAAATCACTCACCGAAGAACCAAATCTTCCTCCGATCCGACCTTGGTGAAGCGCCTCATCGGCGAAGTCAAGGTGCCGAGGAGTAGACAGGCCGCGAACTTGGCAGAGTAGAGGCGGTGGACGAGGGAAGAAATACGGTCGATGAGAGAGGCGATGATGCGGTGGGGGGACTGGAGAGGCGGCAGGGGACAGGAGTAGCTGGCGGCGGCACAGCCGAGAAACAGCTCGAGGACGTCGAACAGGCCGCCGGCAAGTGCCATGACTCCCTCACATTTCCACCGGTGGTGGAGAAGTGAGAGACGGCTCGGGAGGTCGGAGGGGTGGTGGCGCTCGCTGGGTGGCAGTGGGGAGGATGGCGGCGATCGCCGGGAGGTGGAGAGGACGCGGCGGCGGAGATTTGCGGTTGTAGAGGAGGTGGCGTGCTGCTTTGAGGTGGTGGTTCAATTACTTCTTCAATTGACTAGTGGCATTTTTCTCCACAGGACACGAACCAAACATATCACTAGAAGATTTTCTTTATTTCAAAATTACAAAATGATTTATCTCTTAAGCTATAACCCCAATCTGCAATTTGTTTTCACTCTTAAGTTCATCGTGACGGAAGCTTCAAAACCATATCTCACTTGGGTATATTTTGATGAAAATTTTCATTGTCAACAGCTATCAGATTATAATAAGTCTATTACTAGGTTAGTGGTAAACAACTATCTGACCGGTGAACAATTACTAAGTAGTAATTTATAGGAATCGCACTGTTATGTTAGTATAAAGATGGGTAGTGAAGTGTTATCAAATAGTAGTTGATAGCACCAGACCATCGAAACACTATTATATAAGTCATAGGAGTGTAGTAGTGATGTTCAACAACCTTGTAACGCACTAACTATAACTTAATAACTCATCACTAACATGACAACTCATTCTACTACTTAGTAATTAATGACGTCTCAACATAGGATCTAGTTTTAAAGATTTTATTGTAACAAACTTGATGATGAAAATACATCATTAATCGGGTAAACGGTTTAAGAGATGAAACATTTTGAAATTCTAAGGAATCTTGCTGATACCATCAATGTTATTTTCTTGTTATTTACATGTAAAATATGTGAAAGCCCTGACTTAACTTCCAGACCGTCCCTGTGTATCTCTTCATCAATCCAGGATCAAGCTGATGAACACAGGCAAATTGATACCACTGCACACATCACGAAGCATTTTAGAAACATAAACAATTGTGTTGTAGCAGTGATATGACTAAATAAAGTAACTAGGACTTATGTCCCTTACCATTCAGAAACACAGCGGAAAATAAAGCGTAGATGTCTCCATCTCAACCACAGGCAGTCGACGGAGGCCACGTGACCTAAACCTCAGCATTGACGTAGAAGATTCCTCATAGTCTTCATCATCCTCATAGATATCTGAACACGTCCAACAAACAACATGTTCGATGAGTACTTCACGTACCCAGCGTGCCCCCTCATTAGTAAACCTACGACTACGTGCAGGCTTAAGCAAAGGAAATGTTTTATGGCTCTTTTGCATAAAAGCAGCTTTGGTTGTAATAGTACAGTAATTTTGAAAGCATCATTTTGATGAAAACCAATTTTATTATCAGGGGTGTTTCTCATAAATGTGAGGGTCCACGACCAACACATGCGAGTAAGACATCCGGCCTAAACTTGTCCATAGGTTCCAACCACCTTTTCACATTTCTAGAACTGGAGTAGAGGGAATTAGCAAGGGGGAGAAAGACATGTCCTTTTCATCAGGAATGAGTTATGTGACATCCGTGACCGTGGATACGGCTAATCGATTAGTTTGACACTTTGCAGAGTTTGTACACTTTACCCACATGGCACGATCATCCGCTTATGCCAAGCTGCGCAAGCTTGTACACACGCCCATCGGTGTGTCGTCAGGGTGACCGTGACGAGATCTTTTAGCCAATCTCCCCTCGATGCGACATGCCCACCGGGTCTAACACGGAGTTGAGAGTACGTCCCCACCCTCCGGCCTCCCATCTGTGCCGAGGTCCTCGTAGCTACGTCCACCTTTCTGCGGTACGGCAATGTCGACATCAAAGCTCGACTAACCTACTCAATCAAGCCAGTACCCATATAGCATGTGGTCGTACTGTATTCACACTTCTCAAGATCATGACTTTGGCCTTATTCGATACGGACGACCAATGGCTTCTTCAACTTATGAAGAACGACCGTTTACTCCTTCAACTCATGATCCAGCTGTCGCCCGCACCTTTTAGATGGTAAATTTCACCCAGAGTAGAATAGGAAGAATAGAGAGAGAGAAAACAACGGGTATCCGGCCCAGCTCAGTGATGATGACATGGCACCCGGGTATCATCAAGGAGGACGAATCTGGTCCTCTGGCCATAGGGTGGGCCGGGCCGACTACTTGGAGTCTGACTTCTATACGGGGACACCTCATCAACTTGGAGTACAAGACAGGGATAAGCACAAGTCCGGCAATCCCGGATTTTGTTGCATCTAATTAGGAAACCAACCTGTAAGCCGATCCGGATTCTTGTAACCCTTACCCGGTCATCTATATAAGGCCATGTAGGGACCTCCCGATCGAGAGATCTCTTTATCGTCTTTCATATTTTCTCATACGTATAGCTCTAGCAACTTTGAGATCCGTTCTTGAGGGCTAGCGGCACTCGGGATTCAAGCAATACCAGCCACCAAACACAGGACGTAGGGTATTACCTCTCCTCGAGGGCCTGAACCTGTCTAAACATTGTTTCCTGTGTGCACCCATCTAGATTTGCTGTGCTCACGCCGCCCCATATTCAGTATTGCCAGAATAATACTCCGACAGTTGGCGCGCCAGGTAGGGGCGGTGCGCATAGATCCATCTACACGAGTCCGGATGGGTTCCGTCAACAACAACGGCGTTTTCGTCCCAGGAAGCGTCATGAGATTCACTTCCCTGGACGTTGTTTCGGATCCTGGATAGCTTTTCCAATTCGGAAAACTGAACTTCATCACCGACAAGGCCGGCAAGCTTCACCTCTGCTACTTGACAACCCGTCGATCGGCGGAGGCTTCACCAACTTCTTTGCTCGGATTCACCCCCGAGTCCATGCCTTCGGCTCCTTCCCCCAGGGATGAGGCTACACCGAAATCGATCTGCTGCTCGCGCACGGGTTCTCACCCGTCGAATAGAGGTCCCGACTGGTTGGTGCTATCGATTCTCTCCTTCCCGTTCTCGAGTATAATTCGGACGATTACGAGAGCTCGGGTAGTCACCACCCGTCCCAGGAGGTCTTTATGGCCAACCCCGACTCGCCGGACGACAGTGGCGACAGATCAGTCTCCATCGTGGAGCAAACGCCTACTGAGCTTGAGGCCACTCGGCTCCACCTTCTCGCCAAGGAGGAAGAGCTGGTTGAGTAGCAAACCAGGCTTGCTCGTCAACGCGACGAGCAACTGCGCAACGACGACATGAGGGCTCGAGGACGCCAAGTCCACAACGAATTCCGTATGCGTGAAAGGGACAGTGCAACCCTGCATCCTGTTGGAGGAAACAGCTCTTCAACAGGCCGAAGTCTCTGGGGACCGCGTGGGCTCTTCATCAAGTGCTAGGAGTCGGTGCACTCCACCTCCAAGAAGTCCACCTGCCGCAGAGGGCCACCGTGCAAACCTTGACCGTCACCAGCCGGCCGGAGCGGTTCGCAACTGACTCGGGCCCAATCATGACGCACGGGGCACCATAGCCGCATGGAGTCGTGCCCGTCAGGACGCGGACAAAATGCTCACCGACCTGGGTCGGTCCATAGCCGACTCGGAGCGGATCATGATGCGCGGAACCCTGCTGACGCTAGACGGAACACTCATCGAGGTCCCGAGAGGGATAACCATGGCAACCGCCATGACGACAACGGCGCCACCAGCCGTGGCCATTCTCCGACCTCCTCTGGCATGGGATATGCGGGCCCAAAAGCATTTGGCGCCCGCATCCGCAACATCATCTTCCCGTTGCGATTCCGAGTCACCGGCATCGACAAATACACGGGCGAAACTCGGCCAGACATCTGGCTGACCGACTATCACACGGCATGCAGAACTAATGGTGGCAACGACTATGTTGCGATCCATTACCTACCACTGTTTCTAGCCGACTCAGCTCGAGCTTGGCTCACCAGCTTACCTCCGGGTTGCATCCAGTCATGGAGCGACCTCGAGACCCTCTTCGTGAACAACTTTCAGGGCACTTACAACAGACCTAGGAATGCGTGGGATCTCCACAGTTGTACTCAAGAGACAGACGAAACTCTCCGGGAGTATATTCAGCGCTTCTCCAAGAAGAAGAATTCTCTACCAGAGGTCCAAGAAGGTGATGTCATCACTGCTTTTTCCAAGGTGTCTGGAGCACTGACCTCATCCACAAGATAGCGCGCAAGAACCCTCAGACTATGCACGAACTCTTTGATATCACCAATAACTTCGCCACCGGCGAAGAGGCCGTCCGCAGCGCTACCAAAGACGACAAGGGCAGGAGTAAGGGTAAGGCGTCCGAGTCCCCTAGTCGGGACGCTCACCCCGAGTCGTCCAGAAAGAGGCATCGGAAGCGAAAGGGCGGAGATCTCGTTGCTGCTGCCGAGCGCGCCCCACCACGCCGTCCTCAGCGCACCAACGTGACTTTTGAGGAGATGATGAGTCAGCCGTGTCACTTTCACAGACCCAAGTCCAATCACGTGACACGTGACTATAACCTTTTGAAGAATTTGAACAAACCTTACATCCCCAATCGGAACAAAAAAGAACCTCCTCAGGACGAAGGTGACGAATTCCCAAAAGAGACTGCTTGTCTGATGATTTTCGGTGGACCTAATGGCTATGAGTCCAAGCACCGCCAGAAGATCACGGATCGAGAAGTCAATGCAGCGGAACCGGCCGTGCCCCAGTACCTGCGATGGTCCGAGTCCGTAATTTCCTTCGGCCGCTCGGATCACCTCGACTACATACCTCACCCGGGAAGGTTTCCTCTAGTGGTGGACCCAATCGTCTACGACGTCCGCCTCATCAAGGTCCTCATGGATGGAGGGAGTGGCATGAATATTCTCTACGTCAAGACTTTCGACAACATGAAAATCTCCCGCTTGGAGATCAAACCCACTGGCGCACCCTTTCACGGGGTCGTGCCGGGGAAGATGGCGAGTCCACTCGGGCAGGTCAGCCTGCCCGTCACTTTCGGTACCCCCGACAACTTCCGGATCGAGACCCTCACCTTTGAGGTCGTCGACTTCCCAGGGTCGTATCACACCCTCCTGGGGCGTCCCTGCTATGCTAAATTCATGGCTGTTCCCAGCTATGTCTACCTGAAGCTCAAGATGCCGGGCCCCCCACGGGGTAATAACGGTATGAAGCAGTTTTCAGCACGCTTACACATGTGACTTGGAGAACTACAACCTCTCCGCGGCTCAAATCGCTGCAGCCGAGCTTGACAACCTCAAGTCGGCCGTGGATGAGGAAGCACCCCCGGCCAAAAAAGCTTCAGCATCAACATCCTTCCAGTCGGCACGGGACACCAAGTCGACCCAACTCGACCCGGAAGACTCCTCCAAGACGATGCAGATCGGGACTACACTCAGTGACAAATAGGAAGGCGCGCTCGTCGGCTTCCTCCATAACAACCGGGACATCTTCGCATGAACATCCTCCGACATGCCCGGAGTTCCGAGGGAGGCTGCCGAGCACTCTCTGAACGCTCGGCCGGACGCTAAGCCGGTCAAACAGCGCTTACACCGCTTCACCGAGGATAGACGTCAAGCAATAGGAGAAGAATTAGCCAAGCTTTTAGCAGCTGGTTTTATTAAAGAAGTGTATCATCCCGACTGGCTTGCGAACCCAGTTCTTTTCGCAAAAGGAATGGAAAGTGGAGGATGTGCGTTGATTACACTAGCCTTAACAAAGGCATATCCTAAAGATCCCTTCACTCTTCCTCGCATTGACCAAGTGATTGATTCCACGGCCAGTTGTGAAATTTTGTGCTTTCTCGACGCTTACTCGGACTATTACCAGATCAAGATGAAAGAGGATGATGATATCAAGACGTCCTTCATCACCCCTTTCGGGGCTTTCTGCTACGTATCCATGCCTTTCGGTCTGAAGAATGCCGGCGCTACATACCAACAGTGCATGCAGCGCTGCCTTCAGTCACAAATTGGTAGAAACATGCAAGCCTACGTCGACGATGTGGTGATCAAGTCTGAGAAAAAGGAAGACCTCCTAAATGACTTGGAAGAAACCTTCTCCAATCTTAGGAGATTCAGCATGAAGCTCAACCCCAAAAAATGCGTATTCGGGGTCCCTTCGGGCAAGCAACTCGGTTTTATCGTTTCTGAACGAGGAATCGAAGTTAACCCGGAGAAGATCGAGACCATCATCAAGATGGGCCCTCCAAAGGGCCTCAAAGATGTTCAACGACTAACAGGGTGCATGGCGGCCCTCAGCCGATTCATCTCCAGACTCGGTGAGAAGGCCCTGCCCCTCTACAAGCTCCTGAAGAAGTCGAACAACTTCACATGGACGTCTGAGGCGCAGGATGCCTGGACGGGCTAAAGAGGCTCCTGACCACGTCTCCAATACTGGCTGCCCCGATGCCCAGCGAGCCGTTGCTCCTTTACATCGCGGCGACCACCCAGATGGTCAACACAGTCTTGGTCGTCGAACGCCCGAGCCCGGCCATATCTAGAAGGTCCAGCGCCCGGTCTACTTCATCAGTGAAGTACTGTCCGAGTCCAGGGCACGATACCCACAGATACAGAAGATCATCTACGCGGTGTTCATCACATCTCGGAAGTTGGTCCACTACTTCCAAGGGCACCCGATCATGGTGGTCAGTTCCTTCCTGATTTCTGATGTCATCAACAATCGCGACGCTACGGGGAGGATCGCTAAATGGGCAATGGAACTAATGGCATTCGCCATAGTTTACGCCCCCGCACGGCCATCAAGTCCCAGGCCCTTGCCGACTTTGTGGCCGAGTGGACAGAAGTCCAGACTCCGCCCTCTATCATCGACCTCGAACACTGGACGCTCTACTTCGATGGTTCGCTGATGCTCCAGGGCGCGGGGGCTGGAATCATGTTTATCTCTCCGAAAGGAGAACGCTTCAAGTATGTGTTGCAGATCCACTTCCCGACATCTAATAATGTCGCCGAATACGAAGCTTTACTTCACGGACTTCGCATTGCCGCTTCACTCGGGATTCGTCGCCTGCTGGCCCGCGGAGACTCCGAATTGGTGGTCCGGCAAGTCATGAAGGACTGGTCATGCAGAGACCCTTCCATGGAAGCTTACTGCCAAGAGGTGCGCAAGCTCGAAGCCAAGTTCAATGGCCTCGAAATTACGCACGTCTTACGCCGAGACAACGAGGCCGCGGATGCACTTGCCAAGCTGGGGTCTAGTCGGGACCTCGTCCCGGCTGGAGTATTCCTCCTGGAGCTGCACACCCCCTCCATCAAGGCGGAGACGACAACCGAGGACGAGGAACCACAAGTCCAGGAATCCGACGGCGCCCAGCAGTCTCCACCAGCGGTCTTAGTCGTCAATCCCGACTGGATTACACCTTTCCTCGATTATCTCCTGCGAGAGACTCTCCCGTCGGACCCGACAGAAGCACGGCACCTCACACGGACACCATGCGGCGCCCAAGTCGCTCGTTGGGAAAGCCTTCAAACAAGGTTTCTACTGGCCAACTGCCATCTCGGACGCCGCCCACATCGTCTGTACTTGTGAAGGATGCCAATACTTCGCCTGGCAGACACATTTGCCGGCGTAGGCACTCCAACCTATTCCGATCACCTGGCCCTTTGCCGTCTGGGGTCTGGACATAGTGGGCCCTCTCAAGAAGGCTCCCGGGGGCTATACGCACCTTTTCGTCGCAGTCGACAAGTTCACCAAATGGATTGAAGCCAGGCCAGTTGCTACAATAACTGCAAAAAAGCCGTCGAATTCTTCCGAGACATCGTTTTTTCGTTTCGGCGTCCCCAACAGCATCATCACCGACAACGGCACTCAGTTCACGGGTCGCGCGTTCCTCCGATTTTACGACGACTACAACATTGGCCTTAACTTCGCCACCGTGGCTCACCCACGTACGAACGAGCAGGTTGAGCGGTCCAATGGCCTGGTTATGCAAGGCATCAAACCTCGGATCTTGCAACGCTTGAAGAAGCTCGCGGGCCAATGGGCGGCCGAGCTGCCCTCGGTACTCTGGAGCCTGCGAACCACACCAAACCGATCCACCGGCTACACACCTTTCTTCATGGTATACGGTGCCGAGGCTGTCCTCCCGACTGATTTAGAATACGGGTCTCCACGCATCCGCGAATACACGAGGCCGAGTCAGAGGAAGCAAGACAAGACGCCCTCGATCAGCTTGAAGAAGCATGCGAAGTCGCATTCCTTCGATCGGCAATGTACCAGCAAGGCTTACGGCGCTACCACAGTAAACATGTGCGTGGTCGTTCATTCAACGTTGGTGACTTGGTCCTACGCTGAGTCCAATCCAGCAAAGACCAGCACAAACTCTCACCACCCTGGGAGGGCCCGTACGTGATCGCCGAGGTGCTACGCCTGGGGACTTACCGACTGAAGGAAAGCAACGGCAACATCCTCACCAATGCATGGAACATCGAACAGCTACGTCGCTTCTATGCTTAAACTTTTTATTCCGACAGCCCGGACATATGAATACACTTTCCTTTTTTGCCCCACATGAAATAAGTTTTGCAGTCCCCGAGTGACCTACTATGCACGCCAACGGCTAACGCATAGCGGACACTCAGGGATCACACCCTCCGGGTGCACTCAGGCGCACTCAGGTTTCTTCATATACGCAAACCATTCTAGTACTGTGTGTAATCCGACGCTAACTCTTTGACTCCGATCGCCGGTTTACACCACAACCTTATGCTACACGGGACAAAAGCCCACGGCTAATCTCTGCAAAGGAGGCTACAACGGGTCGGCAAGAGCAAAAACAAAAAGATTCACATACACAAGAACGAATCTTCTTGCGAAGAAAAATTTAAAAACTTGATCAAATGCATAATCAAAGATTACTCAGAATTCCCGAGTACTTTACATGCAAAAGTTCACTACCAAAAGAAAACAGAACACTTGATCCCATCGAGCAGTTCACCTACAACTGTCTTTTTTACAGGCCGGCGCGATCCATAAGGGAGTTCGCCGTGGTCTCGACGATGTTCATCATCTCCAGAATATCTTCGTCTGGAACGTCAGCGGCGTACCCCTCCCCGATCGCCTGCATATCGAGCAGCGGGTAGTGGGACCTCGCCACCGCCAGGGCCACCACGGCTCCCAACCGCGAAGCTTCTGCCTCCAGCCTCTTCACCTGGTCGGGCGCCTGCTGAAGGCGCTCTGTGACTGCTTCCATGGAGTCTGGGGCCGGTTCTTCCTCCCAGATAGCGCCGTAAGCCGTCCGACCCGCCGCCTGTAATGACTCGGCCAACTCGCGGGTTTTCTTGAGACGAGCTTGAAAGGCTACAAAGGCAGAGCAAGAACATGAGCAAAACAACCAACGGACCCTGACCAACTAAAAGGCCCGAGTAAAAGGCTTACCGATCTCGGAGTCCGCAGTCCTCTTGTCTGCCACCTCGGTAGCCTCCAAAGAGTCAGCGGCCCTCTTGTTCGCCACTTCGGCCGCCTCCAGAGCTTGCCTCAGGCTGCCATCCATGGCAGTAGCCTCTTTCTCTAGATGCTCCACACGGGCCTTTTCCGCCGTGAGCATCTCCTGGAACTTGGAGGCCCTATCTTCAACGGAGTCGAGCTCTCGGACACGGGCCTTCATTCCTTCAAGCTCCGCCCTGAGCTTCGCAGCCTCATCTTCAGCGGCTGCAGAAGACAACACATCAGCACGCCAAGAGGCGAAAAACAACTAACGCAAGTCGGACTCCTCACCTTTGGTTCGGGCGATCTCTTGGGAAAGGCCCGCCTGCAAGGCAGTAATTTTAGCCCCACGCTTGCGGGCCATGTCCTCCGCCGTCTGGCGGCTCGCAGCTAGTTTATCCCACTCGGCCTTCCACAGGTCGAGTCGGTCAAGGACTGGCAGCCGATCTTGAAGGAAGGCGGTCTTGTCTTGCGACCGACGGTTCAGTTTCTGCAAAGAAGAAGCCACAGAAATCAAGCCACCCGGGAAAATTAGCAAAACCCTCCACTCGGTCGCACGGACCCAGCAGAGGCTCGGGGACTACACCCTCCGGGTGCACTGTTCGTGCACCCAAAGTCAAATCTACAAGAAAAGCAAAGGACCCTCCGGCCGACTATCCTAGTCGAACGTAGGCTCGGGGGCTATACCCTCTGGGTGCACTGTTTGTGCACCCAGAGTGAAAACTACGAAAAAGATAAGGGTCCCCTGCCCGACTACCTTAGTCGGGCAGAGGCCCGGGGGGCTACTCCCTACGGACACACTCAACTTAGCGGGCTGCACCCGCCACCGAATGAAGGTGGCGACGACGACGACCCCGGTGACGCCGGCTTGGATCACCTCAGCAAGCTGCGACAAGAGGACCGCGATCCCGTCTTGCTCTCAGTCCAGCGGCAGCTCAGACTAGCTTGGCTTGATCTCCGGAGGCTGACCCATGAATGCTGGAAGTGACGGCGCGGGGTTCGCGCAGTAGAACCAGACTGAATGCCACCCCTTGTTGGAGGTCTGCATCGGCAAACTCAGGTACTGCTTCGCCGCCCTGGACCTCAGCTGGAACCCGGCGCCACCCACCACTGTCGGCTAGCCCTTGCTGGGCTGCGGCTTCACCATGAAGAGGTGCTTCCACAGGGCGAAGTGCGCCTCAATGCCGAGGAAGCACTGCACAGAGTGATGAAGCACGCGACGTGGAGCAGGCTGTTGGGGTTGAAGTTGTGCAGCTCTAGGCCATAGTAGTAGAGGAGACCCCGCAAGAAGGGGGTGGGCGAGTACCGAGAAGCCCCGCTCGAAGAAAGATCTAAGGACCACTACCTCACCCGTGTTCGGGGTGGGAAATGCCTCCTCGGCGGTGGCACGCCACTCAACTAGTTCCTTCGGCGGCAACACTCCAAATCGCGCCATGTGCTCCAACCGTGATTCAGTCGCCGTGGACATCATCCATGGAGCCATCGGGTCGGCGGTGGAGGTCTTCTCGCTTAAAAGCGTCCACACCAAGGCGTCCTCCTCAGCGTCGATCGAATCTGCCACCCACTCAGGGGTTTGCATTCGGTGGCGGCGGGGTGGATTTAGGGTTTTTTGGTGTGCAGCGGCAGTTCCTCGAATCGACAGTGCTCGAGGAAGACGAAGGGATTTGGGTGCAGAAGGAATGAGGCGTGCACTGGAAGGCGTAAGTGGACACCGCCGTTCGCTCGGTCTTATAAAGGGGAACGTTTTTGAGCGGCGCGACCCTTCTGCTTCCACGAACGCGCGATCTTCCCGCGCCCAAGAAGCGCCTTTTCGGCTTCCATTACGCACGATAACGGCCCACGTCGCGGCCTGTTAGCACCCTCGGCACCGTTTTCGCCGTGGTTTGTGCCCTCTAACAGGAGGGGTCCGACGGTTGGCCTTCCGGGGTTAAATAGCCGTTCGGAATATACCCCGGTAAATAGCAACTACAGCGTGCTTCCCGCAAGCCACTAGCCGGTTTACTGACCAATTCGGGATCGGGCGTTATCAGTTTTGAAGGGTTTCAAGTATTGGCCTCAAGCAGGAACGCAATCACTTGAAGACACCCGAGTGAAGGGCAGTAATGGTGCGCCTTCCGCAGGCCACAAGTCGGATGCCGAGCAACTCGGAGCTACCGGATTCTCCACCTGGACCTTCCGAGAACGTCGTTCTGAAGGCTCCAGGATCCGAAATTTCCGGATTCAGTGGAATGACCCGGTGTAAGGCTTCGTCACTCGGGAACCTATGCGCCATGGCTTGTTCCTCTGGTTCTGACGCAAATTTCGGAGGTATTCCTTCAGGGGACACTAGCTGGACTCGAGCCACTCGGGAAACCAGGTGCTACTCGGAAATTCAGTCAGGATTCATGGTATGTCCCCTGCTGGGCTATTAGCCGGTCTCTGCCCATTAGGATAAACTGGATACCACCAGAGTTTACCCACTACTCGCTCATCTGCCATGATATTCCTGCCTTATGGGTGAATATTACTTGGCTTGTTATAGTCTTTTCCACAGGAGTTCTATCAGTCCCTCACAATCTCCCTACAAGCAATCCGAAGGCATGGTCAAATGGAGGCCACTCGGGAAACTTATCCAGGGGAGCTGGTCGGCGGCAGTTAGATCGTGAAGGACTCGGGGGCTACTGATGATGACATGGCACCCGGGTATCATCAAGGAGGACGAATCCGGCACTCTGGCCATAGGGTGGGCCGGGCCGACTACTTGGAGTCCGACTTCTATACGAGGGCGCCTCATCAACTTGGAGTACAAGACAGGGATAAGCACAAGTCCGGTAATCCCGAATTCTGTTGCATCTAATTAGGAAACCAATTTGTAAGCTAATCCGGATTCTTGTAACCCTACCCCGGTCATCTATATAAGGCCAGGTAGTGACCTCCCGATCGAGAGATCTCTTTATCGTCTTTCATATTTTCTCATATGTATAGCTCTAGCAACTTTGAGATCCATTCTTGAGGGCAGGCGGCACTCGAGATTCAAGCAATACCAGCCACCAAACACAGGACGTAGGGTATTACCTCTCCTCCAGGGCCTGAACCTGTCTAAACATTATCTCCCGTGTGCACCCATCTGGATTTGCTGTGCTCACGCCGACCCATATTCAGTATTGCCGGAATAATACTCCGACACTCAGCGAGCTCAACAACAAGTATCAATATCAAGGATCATCGATCCAAAGATCATTCCTCCGAAGAGGCAAAGTAAAAACATCATAGGGATAATTAAGCAATAAGCATTTCTCTACTCTATTATGAATATTAAAATAATCTACTCAGGGTAACAGGTAAAAGGGCGACTAGAGGACAAGGTACATGTGTGTCCATCGACACGCTAGCTACGGGAATAAAACAGCATGCATGTTTATAAACAATAAAATATAATGACTTTCAAAATATAGGATTAACATGATCAAGAAGAGGGGGCATGCCTTCGTTGACGAGTTGGTTTTCTTCTGCAGGAACTTGTCCTTACCCAACTTCGCTACTTCCTATTCGTCGCAACAACAATAAAGTGCAAGGCAAATAAATATAAATCCAAATTAAATATCAAATGGAAATACCAGAAGAATAGGGCTAGCAGGGTTGGATAGGTGTCAAAGGACAAAGGTGAAGGGATAGGATTGTCGAAAGACAACTAGGAACGTGTGATATTATATATCTCAACCAGATAGAGTACATGTACTCGAAGATGGTCTTCCAGATCAGGATCATTCGGGAAAAAGATAGGTTTATGGGATATAGAATTTGCATGTAAAAGGACTAAAGTTAATTCACATGTGAGATAGGGATAGATATGCAACTGGGAACAGGATATGGTCGATGACAACAATAGCACAACCATATGATTAAACATGAAAACCTAATATACTAGTAAAATAAATATGACCCATCATACTAGTAGACAAGCAGGGTCCTGGCATGCTAGTTGGCAAGAAATGATAATATGCGACATGTCAATCTATATGAACTACTGGGCAACATACAACTAAACATCATGTAACAAGCTAGACAGACTAGACATGAAATTGAGATTTGGCAGGGCTAGCATAGGATAACATATGACTATGCGATTGTAATTCTAAAAGGTAATTATAATCCAATAGCAACCATTGATCTTGCAAACTGTGATTAAACTATATTGTCAAATAATAACTCAGTAAAGAGTTATTATTTTGACATATAGACAGTCAATAAATATTAAGTCTAACAATACATATACATATATATGACCATATGCAACTACATGATTATGCAACATGACATCATGATGAAGATGTACAACCTAATTGTGTTCAAACAAATAATTAAACTAGAAATAGGAGTACAATAATGTGCTAAACCAATTCTCAGCAAATTATTATCTGAAACATGGAATGTGCTATGTATGTATGCATATACATATATTGCAATACTTCATATGCAAACCATATGAGATGCATTGTACAAATATGGACTATGTGCGTAATCTTAACCATATTATAAACAGAGGTTAATAACATGACCAATTATTGTATAGCAATCCTTAAATAAACATGAATTAAACTATAAAAATATATGCACATACCACCATACAATATACATCATGCAACCATAACTACATATGTAGTAAACTTTATATTATTGCATAACATCATGTCATACTCCCATTTAAATCTACACATGTATCTTATCATGCTACATACACTTGATGACTTGATGATCCTAACATGTTTATTAAATATTCATCACGTGTGGTTAAAGACATTAACATGTCAGTGAGCAATCATGTGCCATATGCAATAATAATCCGGTGTGTGCTAATAGGCATACATTATACAAGGATTAACTAACATGGAGTAGGTCATATTAATATAAGTTTAGCAAAGATTATGCTTATAGTATTATAGGTTATTTGTAATATTAAGTTCAGTTATACATAGGCATCAGACACTATATGTATAGAGGCATATAATCATGCAATATGAACCTTCTTAAACATAGACAAATTTATTCTTGACACAGACAAGATTGAACTAAGATGTTGAACCACCTCGTGTCTAATGACTATTAAAGTAGAATTATATTGTATATATGCATATTATATTCAACTATATAAATATGCAACATGTAGCTATATGAATATGGATACACCTATTAATGAACGAAGCATGATTGATTAATATGACGAATACTATGAAGCATGAATATTATATACCGGGAAAGTAAGAACTATATAACAATCATACATATAACAATAGAAACTATATACTACATAACATACTACTCAATTGGATGATGAAAACGATCATCAAAATTATTAAACATGAACACATGATGATGCGAGTGCTTTCAAACAAGGATTAATGATGTAAAATAATGCCATGATGCACCACAAAATGATAGGAGATTAACTATATGGGTGGGGGTGACATTCGCAACATGAAACGGTCGGAATTGGACATAGATCGGTTCTGGACAAGCTAGAGGATTTTTGATGTTGTACGATGCTCGCTCAACGAAATCGTAATCCGCCAATTGGGTTAGAAACTAGACATACAGTGGTAGAATCCTACCAAAGGGTTTTGGAGAATTCTTACCAAGTCAACAGGAAAAGATCAGAAAAGTTAGCTGTTCTGCAGATTGAATCTGGATGTCCACGGACAGCACATCGGAGATGGATCAATTCCCAACAAACGGCTACATGGATGAAAGTGAAAATTTACAGAGCTATTCGTAGGAATCTAAGGCACAACTTCACGAAAAGGATTCTTGAAATACTCAATGGATCAACGGGAAAAGAGGTAATAATACCGCTGTACCGTTCGTGTAGTCAAATCTGGATGTGAACAACAGCAAGGAGAAACTTGATTTCCTGGAGATTGAACTATTGGATTGCCTTTAAATTTTGTGAAGATGATTTTGACAACATTATTCATGACCCCACTAAACGGATCTTGAAAAGGAGGTTCAAGTTGACGAGGGCATCGTTCCAATCTGGATGCACGCGCAGAATAACTGGGTGCAAATAGCACGTTTATATTGGTGATTTCCCAGTGATTGCACCGTTAGATCTTCACTAAATTTTGTAGAGAGGTAGAGAGAAAGATTGTGCACAATCTCACTGAAGAGATTTGTGAAAATAAGTTGAGGCGACGGGAATTGGGAAACTACTGAGGTGATATGTGCAGCTCGGAAACTTGGGAGGCAAAAAGTGGATGGCGGCTTTGGAGTGTTTGGGGGCTAGGGTTTCGTGGGAAAAGAGTGTGGGGGAGTGGAGAAAAGGTGGGAGGGGTGTAGGGTATTTATAGGAGGGTTGGGGAAAAGAGTTTTTGCTCAATCCAATTGGAACAGGGGTAGCGGCCCACGCTGTGCTACGTAGAACTCGCCGGGGTGGCTGCTCAAGGGAGGAAATGAGGCGGCGGAATACCGGGTGGGGATGAGCCAGGATGGCGCGGCCATACAGGAAAGGAGAAAAGAAAAGGAGAAAACTAAAATAAAAACAAAGAACAGTAGAGCGAGATTAAATATCAAACGAACTCCGAAAATTCTGAGAAAAACTCTAGAAACATATTCCAATTTGAAAAGCCGATCCAATTCAAGTTGGATTAATTTAAATTAACTCCGGTCCAATTTGTAAAATTCTAATTAAGATTTAATTCATTCGAGAATAAACAACGAAATTTTCTAACTCTGATTTTCGAATAAATTTTTTTAAAAAAAAACTCTAAAAATCAGGATGTTACAAAATATAAGTGGACAGCGGCATCGGATGAGAAATACAAAATCAAACACGCATTAGCACACCGCACCGTAATACTAGCCCAAAAAAAAGGAGAAAGAAGGGCAGCGGCGGAACGAACGAGGTGGTTTGGAGCCTACGTGGAGTACTATGAACAAAATGGTTAATCTGGTCTCGGCTGATAGACATGTTTTGTTCTTGCTCTATTTATTCCCGTTACGTCCATTACCCATAGAGTGGCAAACAATTCATTACATTCTGAGAAGCGGCAAATCATAAAACTCTAGTCTATGGAGTGGCATATGATCAGTTTTCCCGTTTCGTGGTGATAGATTACAAAAAGAAATAGTTTACACCTTTACATACATTGGCATTTTCAGGAGCATATAAAATATACAACAGAAACAGTTTGTTTGGTCTTCGTACGTTGTGAAAAGTACAGACACATAAAAATTGAATAGTGTGAGGTTCCAAAATGCTGTTTCACAAGTATAGGGCTCTATATTTTAACAACTGTATTGCCTTTCTGAGTTGCCTCTTTCAGTCCGGGAGCAAACTCGCGCAATCTTCGTCAGGAAACAACAGCCAGTTGACACTTTTCGGCCGGTGATCCTGATATTGAACAAGTGAAAGATAAGCACGAATATTATTGGGTCACCAAAGTCCTACGATATAGCCAGTCTAAAAAAAAACTCATATTGTATCTAACCTTTGTAAGCAATAACTGCCAAATAAGCAACTGCAAGATTTTGAATCCATACATTTATGAGCAGAAGAATTTATAGTATATTCAGTCGAGCTAGCAATAATTCAAAATCGTGAATTAAGAGACTTTTACATATTTCTAATACAGAAGAAAAAATCACAACTTTAGTTTCTAATTAACAGGGAAGCAACATTGTGGATGTGTCGCAGTACACAAATTTACAGCTCCAGTTCTGTATCATGGCAAGAAACACAATAGAATTTAGGAGATCCTAGATAGTCTGAAAGTTTTGAGAATAACAAAATCAGCTGTGATTTGTTCTTGTTTGAACATCAAGAAAAAGAATAATTATCTAAGTAACTACTAATGAATAATTATCTAAGTAACTACTAATCCTTTCTTTCTCAAAGCTAGAAAAGGTGCTTAGAGGATACCTCAGCCACCAATATGTATCATAGGTCTATTTGCTGTCTTGGCAATATCAAACATCCCGGCATGTTTAGCTTTTTTCCTTTTAACCTATGCACAGAGAGGTGGCTATTAAGTATCACATCTTTGGTTAGTAAACAAACATATCATTCTTTCCTACGAAAGATGGCAACCAAGTAATTCTCCACGTACTGCAGCACTAATTATTTCCTTCAGTCCAGCATCATCAACACCAGAATGGATGGGCTCTCTCAAGCTCACCTGCAGAAGTTAGAAATTCATTTTTTATTTTATTTTGCAGTTCGCACTGAGATCCATTCCTCTTCTGTAAATTATAGATTTATAGTCAATACATAGAACAAAGTATAACTCCAGAGGAAGATTAACCTTAACTATACACATGGAATAACAATCGACTTCTAGAATGCAAGTACACTGAAACCAATGAGACTTGCAAGAACTCAATAAACCTTAACTTTTTTTTAACACCAATAAACCTTAACTTGTGTAGCATAGCTTTGTATATCACAGAACATGGCCCCTAACTTATCTTTCAATTTCAGACCTAAGACATGGTACACTTGATCTTTGACAAAGGAAACTTCGGAAGCAAGAAATGGAAAGAAAACACATGAGTAAGGTCACTCAATCTCTCATCTGGATCATGTTTAGATCAAACGATGTTAGCATATACAAAAGAAAGTTATCATGCTTGGAACATCATAAACGTTTTTAATTCTCTACAGAAAACTTTCACTTGGATCTAGGTTAGAATAGATTGACAATTGCATAAAAAGGAAAACTATAGTACCTATATGAAATTGGTTAATCACAAATGCATGACACATTGACACTGATTAAGTTATGCATATTCATTTCAAACAATTTATTTTAAACCAATGAGTGCTACATCAGAGACAGTTAAAAATTGATTCCCCATGAAACCAGAAATACAAAATTAACTTTACTATTAAGTTCAATAGTTTGTCTTTCAATATACGGATGGGTCAAAAATCAGGAAGGCAAATTGTCATCCTCTCCGAAATTTGGATGGCATTCATACTATTTAGTTTGATGATGCAACCAATACAATTCAGGAAAAATAGTGTGACCAGGAACTATTCGGCATATTGAACTCTTAACTAATTGTTGGGTTTGTTCATTAAACCCTAAAAGAGTAATGATTGGCAAATTTCTTGAGTGGAAATTCCAAGGAAAAACATATTCATAGAGGACATGGGCATGGCAATACAAGTCAAATGAATCAGAGTTTGAGATATTGACAAAGCAAGCAGGTCAACATACCTCTGAGGGGCCAAATAAACACACTTTGAAGTTGCCATCAGCCAACAATCGCAATCTATTGCAACCAGCGCAAAAATGCTCTGTCATTGATGTAATAAATGAAATTGTTCCAACATGTTCGTTAATCTTGAAATTCTTTGGCGGTGTCTGAAGGGTGATCTTGAAGTCTCTCTACACCTTTAAAATGCTGACGCTGATATATGGGTGCGATAAAAAATTATTTGTAGCTTACATAATAAAATATATAACATAAAAATATAAAAGCTAGATGCTGGAGGATGAATACACTAGTGTCATGTGCAAAGAAAAGTTAACTTCAGATGTGGTACTTACCACTTTATCCAGTATCTCTGCATATGGAACCATCTTCTTGAAATTCCAAACATTACCATCAAATGGCATAAACTCAATAAATCTAACATTAATAGGCTTGTATCTAGTCAATTCAACAAAATCACAGATTTCATCATCATTCATTCCACGCATGACAACACAGTTGACCTAGCAAACAGAGAAAGAGTGAGTGAGAAGTAAGTCAACAAATCTATATGTAGTATGAAGTGAACATATCTCTACTTTTTAAGTAATATCTGAAATGAAAGAGCTGAAATAATTTTAGTATGCAAAAAATTGCATACCTTCACGGGGTTATATCCAAGATCTATGGCAGTATCTATTGATTCCATGACCTTTGAGTGCCCTTTACGCCTTGCCATGAACTCAAACTTTGCAGGGACCAATGTGTCCAAGCTAATATTTAAAGCACTGAGACCGCATTCTTTCAATCTTGGGAGCTTCTTGGAAAGAACGATCCCATTTGTGGTCATTGCAAGAGTTTTCAGTCCCTTCAGGCCAGAAAGATGTAAACAGATATCTTCAAGATCTTTTCTAACAGTTGGTTCTCCACCAGTTAATCGGATCTTATCCACACCAGAAGTAACAAAAAGGTTGGCAACTCGAATTATCTCATCATGTGACAGAAGCTTTGACTTTGGTGTAAGTTCCACTCCTTCAGCAGGCATACAGTATTGGCATCTCAGATTACAGCGCTCGGGTCAAGGAGATTCTCAAGTAATTGTGAAACCTCCCACAATGAATCAATAAGCATATCTGACGACGGTGCTTCCCTTGGTAGAACTTCTGCATTACTAGCACAAGAAGTCGTATATGAATTGGAGCACCTATGGCTATAAATGACTTCGGTTGAAGAGGAAGTGCTGGTCAAACTTTGGAGTCCTACCTTCGTTATATCAAACTGCAAAATTTGGTGAACTGTTATACATAAACACAACAACAATTATTCTTAACGAAAAATAATATGAATAATGAGAGTATGTCCATTTCATGTGATACGATCTCGTGCTTTGACAAAATGTGCTTACATTGGGGGGATTCATGACTGGGGAAAAATACATTGCAGAGGAATATAGGATAACCCTCAAAAAATGTTGAGCACCTTATGAGAAGTGTTTCGTTATCTTCTAGTGTTATAGAAAATCAGAGAACATAAAAATGAATATTGTGTTGGCATCAAAACGTGCATGGAATAAATAAACAATCTTTAAAATTCAAGGCCTGAGGTAGATGATATCAGTTAAACATTTACCTTAAGCACTACCAGGAACTATGGGCATGTTTCATTCCTTGCTCACACTTGGCTAGCGTTGCTTAGCAGTGGGAGGCGATGCATGTTTGGTTCCCTTGCCTGGCCTTACTTATGGGCCAGGGGAAAAACTTGTCCGGTTGGTAACTGCATTTCTTGGTTACACGTCAACCCGGCCAAATTTGAATTTGGTGTACTTTCTATGAATTTTGTATTAATTTGGTGTTTTCTTTACAAATATTGTTTGAATTCTTGGCTGGTTACTGGTCCGAGATTGGTTACCGTGATAACCGGAAATATTGGCACCTCCTGCTTTATTTTCACTAGGGTAAAAAAAAATCCCTGTTGTGGGCAGGGTGACCAAGAATTTCCTTGCTTTTGAGGGGGAGCCAAATGTCTGTCCTCCACGATCAAGGATTTCCTTGCCCACTAGCAAGACTAGGCACAGCTAGCCCAAGGAACCAAAATATGCCCTAGAAAGCCGATCGTTACTAGTAGGAAGCAAAGTACATTGTTTAGACCCGCAGTTATAGTTGCAAAATCAAAAGGTCACATCGCCTCTCTATGGACACCTTAATCATGTAAAAGTAACGCGATAAAGTAAATTGTTCAACAAGGCTGAAACAAGAAGGACGGTACAGTAAGAAAACTAACTTTCTCCACAACTTCATCAACGAAGGAAGAAACAATCTATAAGATCAATCTAGAAAACTAGAAATCATATTAAAAAATGATATACTGTCAAAGAAAAGGTAATCTCAATACGAGTTCTCTGCCAAGATGCAGAAGTTCAGAGAGTGATTCACACTACCACTACTCAACAAAATAGATTAGCTTCTTTGTAGTAGTAAGCTTTTCAGTGTTTTAAACTACTTAGCTTCCTATGCAAACTTAAATATCATGGCACAGAGATCATACAGTAAACAGTTATTTGAAACCAATGGTTGAATGAAATTGACTAGTTATCTACATAAATGGAACTAACATTTAATATACTTTAAGACTTAAAATATAAGGTCTTGCGAAAGTGCTGTAGTAAGTAGTAACAACTGCGCAACAGGGCAACAGATATATATCGAAGTATAAACTAATCGCTGAAGAACCATGGAACTTGCTAAGGCTTCTGCGCCAACAACCGGTAGTACTCATGCCAAAAATGAGCAATAGCACGCTAAGATGCCAAAAATGAACAACAGCCACAAACAAACTCAAATCACTCACCGAAGAACAAAATCTTCCTCGGACCCAACCTCGGCGAAGCGCCTCGTCGGCGAAGCCAAGGTGCCGAGGAGTAGAGAGACCGCGAACTTGGCAGAGTAGAGGCGGTGGACGAGGGAAGAAATGCGATGGATGAGAGAGGCGATGATGCGGTAGGGGACTGGAGAGGCGGCAGGGGACTGGAGCAGCCGGCGGCGGCACAGCCGGGAAACAGCTCGAGGACGTCCAATGGGCCGCCGGCAAGTGCCATGACTCCCTCACAGTTCCACCGGTGGTGGAGGAGTGAGAGACGGCTTGGGAGGTCGGAGGGGTGGCGGCGCTCGCTGGGTGGCAGAGGGGAGGAGGCGGCGGTCGCCGGGAGGCGGAGAGGACGTGGCGGCAGAGATTTGAGGTCGCAGAGGAGGCGGTGGGCTGCATCAAGGCGGAGGTTCAATACTTCTTCAATTGACTAGTAGGGTCAAAACCAATACTTCCTAACACAAATGAGGAATGGAACATGACTTTAAATAATAGTTTCTTGCAGAAAGGGATTCTTACCGTGATATTACCACCAATGTCACTCTTTACAATTGCCATAGCAGCTCCAAATTTATCTTGTATCATAAGGAGAAGAAAGGGGAAATTAATGAACGGTATGAAGGAATTTCTTGTTAAAGCAACACCAGCAAGTAGGGCTCAACTCAAAAGAAATGTTAGCCACACTTGTCAGACTAGAGGATATGCCATGTAATCCTGTATAGTTTAAGGCAACACAAAAAATTTGATTTAAGGATTTACAAAAGCACACACAGATCAGTGCTCCAAGCCTTCAACACTTAGCAGTATATCTAGAGCAATAAAAACTTTCAGAATAAGATAGACGACTTTACTGAACCACAATAAACCTAATGGCAGTTTCCCATAGAAGGTCACAAATCAATTCTGCTCAGGTGACAGATACGTCAAATCACGTATTTGGAGTAAAACTGCATGTACAGCAAAAACAATTTAGAGTAACCCAGTACGCCCCCCACCAGAACTGGATGTTTCAATTCCCAAAAGGTTGACATTAGTTTGGATGCTCAATGTTGCAGCAACTAACAAGTCAGAGCAATACTCATTGGTGAAAGCTAATCTCGAGCTCTAGAAAAACTTGTTTTGGCTATACTTCCGTGACGTGTGAAGAAAAAACACTCAGGCTGCACTGCTGCACCCTACTACTGAAGTAAACACGATAAGTGATCACAAAATCAATAAAGTGACCCAGGTACTGATCTGAACCTCTTGCTGACTAACGGTCCAACGCATGACAAAGAAGTGAATTCGTGGCAAGCATGAATGAAGGGAGTTACCCAAGACAGGCAAGATTTGCTTGCAGACATCAAGGAAGGGCTTGGCGAGCACAGCCCCGCTGTCCGACCTGACATGCTTCATCCCTTCCAAACAGGGAGTGAACACCTGCAAGAACCAACAGATGCATCATATGAACCCACCATAGTGGCCACAACACGCTTACTCAGAATCACTGATCCAGCAATAATAATCCTATAATCCATAGCCAAGGATTCGGTATCCAGCAGATGCTAACAACAAATACAGATCTACTCGTGAACAGCCAACCATTATCCCACATCATGTCTGGCAGACTGGATCAAACTAACTAATTAGCAATCTTTGTCCCACCCCTGAATAGAATCGCAGATAGATACCATGGGTCAGATCAAACCTCCACGAACCGCAGAGATCACCGTCCAATCAAAGACTGCAGAAACTCGCTAATCTAATCATGCGTGCTTAGATCCGAAACTCACAGCACAGCTACTAAAACACACAAAACCCAAAATAGAAACCTTTTGGTAAATAAAATCCATGCCCGGTGATCACTAACCGTTGCACGGACTCGCCAAAGATGATCTTTTTCCTCCTCTCTCGCGTTACCAGTCAGCGAGGAGACTATAGGAGAGGCGTCGCCGATCGGAGGGGAGAGGAATCTATACCTTCCACTGACGGGGAGCAGGGGAAGTGAGGTGCGGGGGAGAGAGAAGATGCCGAACAGAGCCGCGGTGACGCCAGCGACCCCGTACAGATTTATTACTGCAGAATCTCCGTGTGGCTCGTTTCGAGGCAAGTGCTGATCCAAACCGTATATTTAGATAATGGGCCAGGCCTATATTGGAGTTTTCCAAATAAGCCCAACCGGCATTTCAAACCCAAAATCCAGGGAAAGGCCCGCAAACGCTCTGACATAGATCGGACGGCCAGGCGGAGTCGCATCATGATCTACCGGCTCACGGAAACCTGCACGCTGCCTTTATATTCCACTCCCACCGCCGAACCCTCGCTCCTCTTGCCTTTCCACCCTCCCGCCCGCCCTCCCGTCGCCTTGCCGTCTCGCTCCGTGCCGCCGCAAAGATGGTACATGGATCGATCACTGTGTTCTATGCGGTTCCGGTAGGTTTCAGTGATGCGTGATCTGATCGGGTTCAGTATTTGTGCCTTGCTTGCAGCCGTTCAAGAGGTTCGTGGAGATCGGGCGGGTGGCCCTGGTGAACTACGGCAAGGATTATGGCCGCCATCGTCTACGTCGTGGACCAGAACCGGGTTAGTTTCGAGCTCTACTGCTTGCATTTTTTTTGTGAGCTTTTGTCACTCCACTAGTCAATTGAAGAAGTAATTGAACCTCCGCCACGATGCAGCCTGCCGCCTCCTCTACGACCTTAAATCTCCACCGCCACGTCCTCTCCGCCTCCCGACGACCGCCGCCTCCTCCCCTCTGCCACCCAGCGAGTGCCCGAGCCGTCTCTCACTTCTCCACCACCGGTGGAACTGTGAGGGAGTCATGGCACTGCCAGCGGCCCGTTGGACGTCCTTGAGCTGTTTCCCGGCTGTGCCGCCGCCGGCTGCTCCAGTCCCCTGCCGCCTCTCCAGTCCCCCACCGCATCATCACCTCTCTCATCCATCGTATTTCTTCTCTCGTCCACCGCCTCTACTCTGCCAAGTTCGCGGCCTCTCTACTCCTCGGCACCTTCGCTTCGCCGACGAGGCGCTTCGCCGAGGTCGGGATGGAGGAAGATTTGGTTCTTCAGTGAGTGATTTGAGTTTGTTGTGGCTGTTGTTCATTTTTGGCATCTTAACGTGCTATTTCTCATTTTTTGCATGAGTACTACCGTGTTGGCGCAGAAGCCTTAGCAAGTTCCATGGTTCTTCAGCAATTAGTTTATACTTCGATATATATTTGTTGCCCTGTTGCGCAGTTGTTACTACTTACTACAGCACTTTCGCAGGACCTTATATTTTAAGTCTTGAAGTATATTAAATATTAGTTCCATTTATGTAGGTAAACTAGTCAGTTTCATTTTCCATTTCCAAGCATCGGTTTCAAATAACTGTTTACTGTATGATCTCTGTGCCATGATATTTAAGTTTGCGTAGGAAGCTAAGGTAGTTAAAACACTGAAAAGCTTGCTACTACAAGGAAGCTAATCTATTTTGTTGAGTAGTGTGAATCACTTTCTGAACTCCTGCATCTTGGCATAGAACTCGTATTGAGATTACCTTTTCTTTGACAGTATATCAGTTTTTTTATATGATTTCTACTTTTCTAGATTGATCTTATAGATTATTTCTTCTTTCGTTGATGAAGTTGTGGAGAAAGTTAGTTTCTTACTGTACCGTCCTTCTTGTTTCAGCCTTGTCAAACAATTTACTTTATGGCGTTACTTTTACATGATTAAGGTGTCCATAGAGAGGCGATGTGACTTTTTGATTTTGCAACTATAACTGCGGGTATAAACAATGTACTTTGCTTCCTACTAGTAACGATCGGCTTTCTAGGGCATATTTTGGTTCCTTGGGCTAGCTGTGCCTAGTCTTGCTAGTGGGCAAGGAAATCCTTGATCGTGGAGGACAGACAATTTGGCTCCCCCTCAAAAGCAAGGAAATTCTTGGTCACCCTGCCCACAACAGGGATTTTTTTTACCCTAGTGAAAATAAAAGCAGGAGGTGCCCATATTTCCGGTTATCACGGTAACCAATCTCGGACCAGTAACCAGCCAAGAATTCAAACAATATTTGTAAAGGAAACACCAAATTAATAACAAATTCATAGAAAGTACAACAAATTCAAATTTGGCCGGGTTGACGTGTAACCAAGAAATACAGTTACCAACCGGACAAGTTTTTCCCCTGGCCCATAAGTAAGGCCAGGCAAGGGAACCAAACATGCATCGCCTCCCACTGCTAAGCAACGCTAGCCAAGTGTGAGCAAGGAATGAAACATGTCCATAGTTCTTGGTAGTGCTTAAGGTAAATGTTTTACTGATATCATCTACCTCAGGCCTTGAATTTTAAAGATTGTTTATTTATTCCATGCACGTTTTGATGCCAACACAATATCCATTTTTATGTTCTCTGATTTTCTATAACACTAGAAGATAACGAAACACTTCTCATAAGGTGCTCAACATTTTTTTAGGGTTATCCTATATTCCTCTGCAATGTATTTTCCCCAATCATGAATCCTCCCAATGTAAGCACATTTTGTCAAAGCATGAGATCATATCACATGAAAAGGACATACTCTCAGTATTCATATTATTTTTCATTAAAAATAATTACTGTTGTGTTTATGTATAACAGTTCACCAAATTTTGCAGTCTGATACAACGAAGGTAGGACTCCAAAGTTTGACCAGCACTTCCTCTTCAACCGAAGTCATGTATAGCCATAGGTGCTCCAATACATATACGAATTCTTGTGCTAGTAATGAAGAAGTTCTACCAAGGGAAGCACCGTCGTCAGATATGCTTGTTGATTCATTTGGGAGGTTTCACAATTACTTGAGAATCTCCTTAACCGAGCGCTATAATCTGAGATGCCAATACTGCATGCCTGCTGAAGGAGTGGAACTTACACCAAAGACAGAGCTTCTATCACATGATGAGATAATTCGAGTTGCCAACCTTTTTGTTACTTCTGGTGTGGATAAGATCCGATTAACTGGTGGAGAACCAACTGTTAGAAAAGATCTTGAAGATATCTGTTTACATCTTTCTGGCCTGACGGGACTGAAAACTCTTGCAATGACCACAAATGGGATTGTTCTTTCCAAGAAGCTCCCAAGATTGAAAGAATGCGGTCTCAGTGCTTTAAATATTAGCTTGGACACATTGGTCCCTGCAAAGTTTGAGTTCATGGCAAGGCATAAAGGGCACTCAGAGGTCATGGAATCAATAGATACTGCCATAGAACTTGGATATAACCCCATGAAGGTATGTAATTTTTTGCATACTAAAATTATTTCAGCTCTTTCTTTTCAGATATTACTTAAAAAGTAGAGATATGTTCACTTCATACTACATATAGATTTGTTGACTTACTTCTCACTCACCCTTTCTCTGTTGCAAGGTCAACTGTGTTGTCATGCGTGGAATGAATGATGATGAAATCTGTGATTTTGTTGAATTGACTAGATACAAGCCTATTAATGTTAGATTCATATTGTATCTAACCTTTGTAAGCAATAACTGCCAAATAAGCAACTACAAGATTTTGAATCCATACATTTATAAGAGCAGAAGAATTTATAGTATGTTCAGTCGAGCTAGCCATAATTCAAAACCGTGAATTAAGATACTTTTACAGATTTCTAATACAGAAGAAAAAAATCACAACTTTATGTAATGACCCCTTTTGTAAACCAGCCTGAAGGTGAAACCTCAGCTGTTGATACGTAATAAAGTTATTTTGCCATCATATCATTGCATCATATAGGAGCATTCATATGTTTTATCTCTTTTGGATCTATTTTGATACTTTAAGTGGATGAATATTTGATAAAAACCAAATAAGAATAGCTCAGAGTTCTGTCTACCTGGGATATGTATACCCATACCAATTTTACCAAAGTTTATAATTGGGTATTAAATATCTTCCTGAACTTCTAATAAGTTCTAAAGAATTGCTTGTTTTAACAACAATTGGAATGTCTATAATTCCAATCTATTTCGAAATATATGTAAACCTTTACAAAATTGAGTGGCCCATTCCTTTTTTTTATTTCATCTATAAAAATGCCCAAGTGGTGCAGCCTGCATAATCTTACTGTTATTCAATTGAAGCTTTGAGTTTGAATCAAATTTCAAATCAGTTTTGCTTTAGTTAGAAGCCAGAAAAGAAAAGAAAAAGAAAAGGGATATCTTCTCTCCTTAGCGGGTCAACCGAAGCAGCCCACTTTTCTTCCCCTGGGCTCAGCCCACTTCTTTTCCTCCTCCTTCTCCAGCCTGCGTCAGAGGCGCCTTCTCCCTCCGCTGCTCGGCGCGCCCCGGTCGCCCGCTTCCCCCATGCCGCTGACGCGCTGGTCCCACGCGCAGAATCCCCCTCGCCACGCGTCTTCTTCCTCCTGACGCGCGCACTACCGGCGCTGAGCTCCCTCTTCACCCCGGCGATCTCCTCGGTATTTCTTCCTCCCCCACACACGCAACCTCCTCCCTCTCTCGGTCTCCTCGCCAACGGCACTCCCGCACCTCCTCGCCCACTCCGCCGTGCATGCTGAGCCCTCTGTTCGCCAGCATCTGTGCAACATCAGGAGCTCCGACGACGCGCCGCCCTCGGCATCGGCCTGTTTCCCGTGTCCGGCGAGCTCCCCTTCCCCATCCAACGCGCGCACGAGTTTCCCCTGACCCTAATAAGCTCGTTTTCTTCCTCCATCCGCGCAGGGTCTCCTCGGACGACCAGTGCGTCTTCGTCCTCCCCGAGCTCGGCGAGCAAGCCGTGACGCGCAACCTCTTCCTGCCACTGGTACCCCCGCTGTTTCCCTTTTCTCCCCAAATCGATCCACCAAGGTACCGAGCCTCTCCCCACAATTTTAATTGGGTTTTTGTGCAGCACCGCTCCCGGATTGCTTGTTTTCTTCGTCGCCGGCCATCTCACCGCCGGCTAGAAATTCCTCACCACCGGTAAGCCCTAGGCCCCCCCGATGTTTCCCCTTAGCCTCCCCGTGCACTCTTAGTCCTCGCTAACCCCTTCTGCTACTCTCGGGTGCTCCAGATCTCGCCGCCTCCGAGAGCTTCGCCCCACCGTCCGCCATTGCCGCCGTCGACCTCCTCTCCGCCTCCGACCGCCGCAACCGAGCACCCAAACAGAACCGTGGTGAGCTCCTCTAACCGTCGCTCCCCTCGGTTCCCTCCTCCCCCTCCTGAGCCGCTCGCGCGGGTGCTCGCCGGAGCCTGCCACCGAGCGGTCTTGCCGGAGCCAAGCCGCGCTACACCCGTGAGTTAAAAAGAAAGCGAAGAAAGAAAAAGAATAGGGGATGGGACCCATGTGTAATAGATAGAATGGAGTAAAAGAGTGAGGGGGGGGAGTAGAAGAGATGGGGCCAGGTTTGCTGGACCCATGCGCTAGAGGCTGAGGGTAGAAAGGGGTTGGGTGAGAAAAAGGAGTGAGTGGATTTTCGAATTTTGAGTTTTAGTAGGAAATGTTTAAAAAGCCAGCAAATCTTCTAAAATTCATAACTTTTGCAAACTTACTCCAAATTAAGTGATTTTTGTTTTGCTAGCTTCATTAAAATGAGTAGAATATGATAGTGCAAAAATTATTTATGTTGCATTGCTGTACATACCTGGAAATGTCCAAAATGCCCTCTAGCACTTAATATACAAGTTCAATTCTAATAATTCCTTCCAAAAGTTCAACATGACCAGCATTATTTTCCATGATGATTTGACTAACATTCTATGCTCTAAAATATTTAACATCCCTTGTATATTATCTCATGTTATTTAATTGATGCATGATCCAATGGAACCCTAACTCCAATAAATGTCCTCTCGGAAAACCATAACCTAAACCCTAGAACTCCAAATTCGATGAACCCAACTCCATTAGATTCATGTTGACATCCTCTACATATTAGGATGCATATCATGCATATTGGATCTTATTCTTTCTGGTTTTAATCGAAGTTCTTTTTATTGCTTTGTTTCGGTATTTCGGGGATCGGTTTTAAGTAGAATCAAGCGGAGAGGAATATCCGGAGGGTGAATATTACTGTGATCCAGAACAATACCAACAAGGCAAGTTCACAAATGCTCGTTAAGATTCCCTTAATTCATATCATGTTGCTATTGGTTGAGATGAAATACTGTGTTGTATGTGACTTCTTGACTGTGTTGTGATGGCGATATCAGTAGCATGATTAGGGTTGATTCTAAGATCAGCGTGGATCTTTTAATCGGACTAATAAATTATGGAACCTTAATGGTGAGCTGTGAGAGCCGGGGTTCTGTCACCTACTGATGGATCGAGGAAGAGGGTGACTTAAGCACCATAGCTATTCCTTCGATGCCGGTGTCGTAGGGCTTAACCTTTCACCCACGTAGGGAGGCTTTGCGAGTCGACTGGATAGTAGGGGTCGGCCAACCTCGGACTAACGGCCTCTCGGAAGTGCTCCCTTTGGTCAAACTTTGTGGTTTGCTCAGAACATTTGATATAGTCTTTGCGGGCTATCCTTAAATCATCAAGCTTGGTTGTCTTGTGATAATTGTGTGGAATTGTATGGTTGTTTCCCATGCTATTTCAGATCTGAAATGGATGTGTCCATGTGATATGTGCAGGTAAAAGTGGTCATGTTGTAGCATATTGATATGGGTAGTATCAAGTATGAACATGCCATGTTTACTTTGATGATTATATGCAATATGAGTACTTTATCTTTATCAATAGCTTGCTGAAATTGGATTGGGATGAGTATATAAATGTGACTTGCAAGTACGAAAGTACTTACGGAATTCAATTCCGAACTTGTTGCAGGAGACCCCAGTATCGGTGAGTTCTACGACGAGGGAAATGATGTTTCGGATGATTAGTCTAGTGTTATCCTTTCCGGTCATGATAATGTGGGTTATGATGATGTTTATGGAGGTGGTATGGCTGCCATCTCAGGGTTTATATTTTGAGTTACTTGCTGTTTTTAAAACTTCGAAGTACTGTACCCAGCCTTCGAGTTGGAAGTTATGTGTTTTAGAACCCCTCTCGGGTAAGTAAACACTTAAGTATCTTGTAATCCCTTCTCAATAGGGTTTGAACTGTGATATCAAGTTGTTATCTGTGATCATTCCATATACCGTGCGTATATGTTTGAAGTATATGGAATCGATCGCAAAGAAGTGATGCCTCCTCTTAGTGCTCACTCCGGAAAGTGTTCGGTTGAGTGACCCGCTGGCTGAGATGCGGTGCCGGCCAGGCAGGGTGTGGACTATCGTACCGGGCTCTTGAGCGACCCACTAGTCCCCGGACTAGGCTAGGGTGTGGGTATGATGGTCGGGCTCCTCCAAAACTACTTTGCTTAGTGACTCAGGAGAAGCGTCAACTCTTTGCCGGGTTGGGGAATTGTATGTGGTTCTGGGAAGTTTAGTCGTTTTTGGCCGGCTTAACCCACGGTGATGGATACATACGACGTATTGTGCGTATGGTATGTGGGTTCGGTGTCGGGTTGCCCAACGGTGATTGATACATACGACGTATGTGCGTATGGTATGTTGGGAACTTCTCGGTCTTTGACGACTAGCCCTTTCCCCTAATCATATGGAATTCCCGGGTCCGTGACACTTTAGTTTGTGATTAACAGGGAAGCAACATTTTGGCTGTGCCGCAGTACACAAATTTACAGCTCCAGTTATGTGTCACGGCAAGAAACACAATAGAATTTAGGAGATCCTAGATAGTCTGAAAGTTTTGAGAATAACAAAATCAGCAGTGATTTTTCCTTGTTTGAACATCAAGGAAAAGAATAATTATCTAAGTAACTACTAATCCTTTCTTTCTCAAAGCTAGAAAAGGTGCTTAGAGGATACCTCAGCCACCAATATGTATCATAGGTCTATTTGTTGTCTTGGCAATATCAAACATCCCGGCATGTTTAGCTTTTTTCCTTTTAACCTGTGCACAGAGAGGTGGCTATTAAGTATCACATCTTTGGTTAGTAAACAAACATATCATTCTTTCCGACGAAAGATGGCAACCAAGTAATTTCTCCACGTACTGCAGCACTAATTATTTCCTTCAGTCCAGCATCATCAACACCAGAATGGATGGGCCCTCTCAAGCTCACCTGCAGAAGTTAGAAATTCATTTTTATTTTTATTTTGCAGTTCGCACTAAGATCCATTCCTCTTCTGTAAATTATAAATTTATAGTCAACACATAAAACAAAGTATAACTCCAGAGGAAGATTTAACCTTAACTATACACATGGAATAACAATCGACTTCTAGAATGCAAGTACACTGAACCAATGAGACTTGCAAGAACTCCATAAACCTTAACTTTTTTTAACACCAATAAACCTTAACTTGTGTAGCATAGCTTTGTATATCACAGAACATGGCCCCTAACTTATCTTTCAATTTCAGACCTAAGACATGGTATACTTGATTAGGACATGGGCATGGCAATACAAGTCAAATGAATCAGAGTTTGAGATATTGACAAAGCAAGCAGGTCAACATACCTCTGAGGGGCCAAATAAACACACTTTGAAGTTGCCATCAGCCAATAATCGCAATCTATTGCAACCAGCGCAAAAATGCTCTGTCATTGATGTAACAAATGAAATTGTTCCAACATGTTTGTTAATCTTGAAATTCTTTGCGGTGTCTGAAGGGTGATCTTGATGTTGGACGTGCTTGTGCCATGTGCAGGGCCCCTTGCATGAAACTGAACTTGATTGTCTTGACATTACTGTCATCTTGGGGACTTCATTGATGAATTCCCTTTGTAATCATGCCGAATCAGTACGTGGTGGGCGTGGGGTCAGCTAGTGCAATCACAGAGTCTTGCATGAAATGTTTGGCGCTTGTGTTGGTAGCGTGAACCGCTAGCATGTTGATGTTGATGCATGTTCTTTTCTGGGGCATTTCACGAGTCGAGAGCTCCTTGCTCCGTTATTTCAACTTTGCTAATACGTTGTGGTATGTTTAGGTACACTTATGAAGATTTATTGTTTTTGATCTGTTTGGGTATGGTTATGGTGATCTAACGTATGTGATCTGTTTAGATACAGTTATGAAGATCTATCAATTGTGATATGTTTAGGTACAATTATGATTATTTATTGGTTATGATCTATTTAGGTACAGTTATGTAGATCTATTGATTGTGATCTACTAATAAAAAGAGGGTCCACCAGATCAATGGCTAGATGTTTTGCTTATTTCTAGGATTTTCTAGCATGTCTCTTTTTTTTCTGGTTAACCTATCATGTACTTTTAATACATAATATATGTTTGTGGTTTTTGACCGTGTTGTGATAAACATTAGTGTCTTTTATCCCACTTCCCCTCTCTTCTTCGACCATCGTGCACCCCATAATTTCTCTTCTTCCTTGTCGCACATCCACCATCACAATGTTTTTTCTTTTGCTTCCTCCCTCTCTGTGACTAGTGTGCACCCATCTGGCTCTCTTCCTCCTACATGTCACGTGCAAGCTTACTTCAACTCCGACGAATCTCTTCAGCAGTTCCTATCACCTCTGACGACAAATGGCATTTTATTAAGCATCTCACTTTAATATGGATAATGAAGTTGTGACATACGGGGTAGGTTCACTTCATGATGCTACATCAAGACGATGATCTCACTAAAGCTCAAGGGAAGATGGCATGAAGTGTTGATGGTAATCAAGGTGCATTAAGTGTCATCATAAGTTTTAGAGAGTGCTTTATATAAGGGTGATACTCAAAAAGGTTGAGTTGGTCATCATGCGAGGATGAACCTCAAGAAAAGCTAGAATGTTGATAAGTACCAAGAGATGAAGACATCAAGGTGTGCAAGTTCAAGTCAAGCATTATGTGAAGACATATACTTAAAGCTTATGGTCTGTAAAACTATGGCGGACAAGCTAGTGGAGATGTCATTAAAAGAAGGCTTCGCATATTCGTTTATGGGGGAGCATATTGAAAGAGTTCATCAAGCAAAGAACATTGAAGAAAGATTTTGACTTGGAGTGAGGATAGTCGCCTTCATCAAGCTTAAGTAGAGTACTCAAAGCAAACATATGCTTAGCTAGGTATTTCTAGTTTTACTAGTCTCAAGGTGTTGGAGGGAGACCAGGTTATATGATAGATAGTTGTTCTATCAAGAGGGAGTTTCGAATAAGTAGCTTGAACGGGTTGCGTGTCGAGTGCTCAAACCTTTACATAAGTACATCATTATTGTTGATCTTGGTTTGAATCTTGTGTGATCCAAAAATTTCTTTGTTGTTCTTTGATGACTCGATTGCCCTGTTGCATCGAGGAGAAGAAAATTCTTAGTTCAGATCAATCGTTTGCCTTCTAGGCAATTTTTCGCTATGCTAAAGTTTGCAATGCAAAGGCTCCTAGATTGATCTTAGAACCTCTGAGTTTCCTCTTTGTCCATGCTGATATAGTCATCTGTTTTAATCTTAGCTCCAAGATTTGGTTCTGGAACCTACGCTTTTGTGCACAAAGCCACTAGGTTTTTAGGGTGGGATATAAGTAGGCACCTTGGCCGACTTGACTAGTGAGTTGCTGCACCTAAGGGTCATTCCTCTCCTTCTTGCTGCTCCCTCCCACTTAATAGCCTCTAAGTCATGTGTTACTCTTGGTGAGGCATGAGAGGAGTTTGTGCATTGTGCTGCACTTGGCAATTGTATTGGTTGCATCCGTTTGAGCTCTCTTTGCATCAATTGTGTTTGAGTAGAAGCCTAAGAACTTGTTACCCTTAGAGGCCACTGCTTCCTAAATGGTTTGGTGAGATGAGCTCCGTGATATCTTCGAGGAGATTATGAATAGGCCCGAAGACTTGTGAGTGGTTGTGGAGCTCACCATCTCTAGGGTGGAGGATGGAGCTACCATAGTGAGCGGTTTTTACTAAAGGCAAAGATTTTGAGGGAAGAGCTCGATTTGAAGCTGTCTTACTCGTCGGGAAAAGCTTCCTCAACGGAGACGTAGGATATCATTGGATATCTGAACTTCGAGAAGAAATATCGTTTTTATACTTTGTCTCCCTTACTTTCTTGCAAACCATATCTTGCAATTCATACATCAAGAATTTGCTTTGCTTGCTTATCATCCTATATTGCATATCTTGACTTATACTTGTTGGTGTACTTAGTTGAATCTAGTTGTTTTAGATTTTGAACTTGTGCAAAATTGATTAGTTAATTTCCATATTAATTTTAGCCTAGATCTAATCATTTTTCAAACACCTATTCACCCCCCTTTAGGTGGCATCCAATGCCCTTCACCACCACACGTCATAGACAGTTTTTACTTTAAAACGGTCTGGAATAATTTCTAGCCCATATAGGCCCATCTCCCTCAACTAGTAACCCTAACCGAGAGCTCCTACTACCGCCCTCTTCACTCCTCTCACTCCCTCTCATGCCTTCCCAGTCTTCTTCCTCTCTTTTCCCTTAGCTCCTCCACCACCCCTTCACTTTTCTCTCTCTCCTGCCTTCCCCTTTGGCATCTCTTCTTCCCTAGCTCCTCCACCATCCCAACCACCTCACCCTGCGTGTAAATTTGCCACCCACCCACCCCGCCAATTGCCAGCTCGCCAGCTCGTCACGTCGCGAGGCTCGGATGTGGTAGGGCTCGACCATGTCTACAAGCTACACCTCGGCAAGGCCATCACCATCGCGCCCAACATCGGCGTCAACGTAAAGGAGGTTGTCTTTAAGGTCCGCATCGGACACTTCGTCAAGGTTTAGATCCTCGAGTTCATCGGCCAGGTCCTCACGCTTGCCGACAACGCCCACCACACCAACAACCACAAGTTCCGTGTCCCCTTCATCTGCTGATGCCATGACCTCAGCAAGGCCTTCAGCAACTAGGTTGCATTCATGGTACAGATTTTTGATCCCCCACCATCAAATCTGTATCACGTGTGTCCGATTTGTTTGTTTTGGTGTGAATTCGTGTGCTTTTCTAGTGATTTTGGGAGGATTTTTTGATGGTTTGTGGTTTTTTGTTTGTTCTAGGGTTAGGGTTTCGAGAAGCCGATCAACAGCTAGGGGAGAGGGTGGACACGATGACTGCTTCATGGACGATTTAGAAGGTTACCGCCGCAGCAAGACTCTGACAAGCTAGAGAAGGTGCAACTAGGCTGCAATCTTTTTTTATATATTTGTAACTAGAATTACAGATAATATAGTTTGTTGAGCCGTCTATACAACATTCTTCACAAGCTGTTTCAAAATCGTCTGAGATAAGGTAATATTAATACTGACATTTGTTTTAAAACTATTCATAAAAACGGTCTGAGATGACTTTTTTGGACCATCATCTATAATATGCGTTTTTGTAGCGGTGGCTGGAGATGTCACCGTGCTGCGCCCGTACGTACACACCATATCCGGCACGTCAGTACTCCATCAGTTAGCTAGGTACTACTTTCGGCCGGTACCACTAGCACCGCTTCTCAGTCGGTGCCGTTGCCCGTCTCTCTCGCCTTTAAAAGCCTCTAGGCTCCACGTGCGCAGCCGCGTGCGTCCTGCGGGTCGACTTGTGTGGGCCGGCCGGCCGCCCGCCCAGCCAGGCTAGATTCATCCGACCAAGACGTACTTGTTTTCCGTCCTAACATAAATGCACGCGCACACACGCACTGTCACTTGCTAGTTTCATATACGTACGTGCAGCATGCAGCTGCAGCCGCAGCTTGATTGGTCGCCAAATACACATGCACGGTGTTCAGTCTTCGTCTCCGCCAGCTATATACTATCAGAGCGATCGAGATGGAAGTTGGTATTTTGCGTAACGCGTACGTGCGTTGACTTATGTATCTGCATGCATGGTGACAAATAGGGAGTTATAAATTATCCATGGTCAACGGCGTGCAAGTCTATCCGTCCCCTTCTCAACTTCCACAATTCATTTCAGAAAGAAATCATGCATGCATCCAGAACACTCCCACTCCCGTTCCTTTCGTTTATTTTTGAATTGGAAGCATATGACAAGAGACCACATACTTACAAAAAAAAAGAGATCACATACAAAGTATACATTCAGCTCACCACCGAAAAGTAATGCACATATTGTCGTGACGAGTCTAAGCTATTTATCTTCATTCTTCAGGTATGTATATGTATGTACTGGATGAAATAACATGGATAGCTAGGCAATAGCATGCGATCTAGCTACTTAGGAAACACACACATGATTAGCTAAAACTTGCTTATGCAATAACTGGAACATGCGCGTAGTTTTACGTACATGATGCTAACAGCTGATTGGTCCAAATCTCGTTACGCTTGATGCATGATATGTGAGCAGGAATCAGAACATCAGGGTGTCGCCTTCGATGTCGTTGAGCCAGCCGAACTTGTCCATGTACGGGTTTGCCGTGCTCGTCGGCGGGTACTCGTCGATGCAGTCCGCCCACGCACCCTTGTCGGACATGTCGCCCTTCACCTCCCACATGCAGCTGTTGCACTTGAACCCCGACCCAAAGGTCAGCATGAGCACCCTGTCTCCTCTCCTCAGCCTCCCTTTCGCCTCCATGTATGACAGCACGTACCAAAGGCTGCTCGCCGACGTGTTCCCCCACCGGTGCAGCGTCATCCGTGCCGCCTCCACGTCGTCGTCGTCGAGGCCCAGGCTCCTCTTCACTGCCTCGATGACCGCGGTGCCGCCGGGGTGGAGGCAGAAGTGGTCCACGCCGGTCTTGAAGTTGATCTTCGGGCCGTCGACGGTCTTGGCGTGCTTGTGGGATACGACCTTCTTGGATATGAGGTAGACAGCGAACCGCGAGAGCTCGGACACGGGGAGGATGCGCGGCGCGAGGCGCCGCAGGTTCACCCCGAAGGCCCGGACGGCGGCCTTGGGCAGGGCCTTGCTTAGGCTGATCCCGACGCGCCCGTCCTCGTCCTCGCGCTGCAACGCGCACGCGTGCGCGTCGTCGTTGGCAGCGATGTTGGCGCGCACGAGGCAGCGGAGCTCCATCTTGGCGCGCCCTCGGAGAGCCGGGTCGTTGGTGAGCAGCACGGCGGAGCCGCCGCTGCGGAACAGGCAGTTACCAAGCATCATGGACTTGTCGGTGCCGGGGTACCAATTGGGCGCGATGGACTCCGACGAGACCACGAGAGCCATGGACTTCGGCCGCGTCCGCAGCGCGTTGCGCGCGAGGTCCAGCGAGACTAAGCCGGCGCTGCAACCCATCCCGGACAGGTTGTACGCGGCGACGTCCTCGCGCATGCCGAAGCGGTGCACGATCCTGGAGGTGAGCGACGGCGCTGGAGAAAACATGCTGACGTTGATGATGAGCACGTCGACGTCGCGGGGGCCGAAGCCGCTCTTGGCGAAGAGCTCGGCGATGGCGTCGTCGAAGAAGGCGTCCATCTCGTCGAGCGCGTCCTGGTGGGTGGGCGAATCCTCGTGGCCGACAAGGACGTTGTGCGGGCAGTAGGTCTCCTCGCCGATGCCGGAGCGGACGATGACGCGGAGGAGGAAGCGGTACTCGGGCAGGCCGAGGCGCTTGTTGCGCTCGATCACCCGGCCGGCGAACTCCGTGCTCACTTTGCGGTCGTCGCAGGGCTTGTGGCAGACGTAGTCCAGGAGGTAACACCTCGACTGCCGGCGGCGGGCGGCGGCGGTCCAGGCCAGATAGGCGACCGCGTGCGCAAGGAGGAGCACAGTGAGCAACAGCAGTGGCTCCATATTGATCGATCTTGCTGATCTCCTAGCAACAACCTGGCAGTAGCTAGCACGTTAGCTGTAGGTTTCTTTCTGGAAAGGTGTAGCTCCGGAGCCTAGCGGTAGTGCGCATATATAGGCGGCCGGTGTGAAGCTAGCGCCTTTGGTCAAGTGGAACGCGGCGAGTTTTAAAAGGAAAGGTGGCGCGCGGAAACAATGAATTTACTACTTGTGGCTCATGAATCCTGACGATTTGGTCTTCGAGAGACGGTGTACGCTATACAAGACAATTTAATTTGGTCTGTGCATGTTGACAGCTTCCAGTGGCGGAGGACGAAAAAAAATTGAGGTGGGGCGAACTCGACTCACCGGTGAATTCTAAAGAAAAAAAAAGATGATGTAAAATCAAAGTAGTCCTAAATAGAATCACCAAATACAATGTAAATGTAAACATTTTTAAATAGAAAAACAACCTAGAAACATACCGAGGCCTGCAGTGGAGCTAGAGGAGGCGCCGAGGCCGCCAGGCCGGTGCTTGCTGCGGGGGGAGAGATCGGCCGGCGGCCGGCGCAGTGCCGGCGGGAGGCAGTGGCCGGGCCGCCGGGGGTTGTTGCTGCGGCGGTGCGGCCTGCGGGCTGCGGCGGAGGGGATCCACCGGCCGGCGCCCGGCGGGAGGAGGCGCCGAGGCCGGGGCTTGCTGCGGGCTGCGGCGGGAGCCGGGAGAGATCTAGTAGGCTGCGGCGGAGGGGATCCACCGGCCGGCGCCCGGCGGGACGAGGCGCCGAGGCCGGGGCTTGCTGGGAGAGGTCCAGCAGGAGGAGCGCCGCCCGCCGCCGCCGCCGCTGCTCGCCGCCCGCTGCTCGCCGCTCGGCCCGCTCCCGCTCTGTTCTTCACTCGGCGCTGGGCAGGAGGAGTGATAGGCAGTGCTGGGCCGGCCGGCCGGCCCAATATGCATAGCAGCATAGGTGTATAATTTTTTTTGAGATTTAAAGTCGGGCGGGCGCCCGCCCTTGCCCTACGGGGAGCTCCGCCAGTGACAGCTCCGGTGTTTGCTATGCTAGCTCCAGGTATTTTGTTTAATTTAATTTGGAAAGAGATATTTCACGTTCAACTTGCTGTGATTTTTTGTTTATTTATTAGTAGTACATCCCATGCATGCATGCATCGATCTGATCTGTCATTTCAACTAATCAGTACTAGCGTTATATGGTGGTTTCCTGGTGCCTTGGACGATACTATATATGATGTTCCTAACTAAAAGGAAATAAGTCCATTACGGTATTAGCAACACAAGCTCATACGCAAGGGTTCCTCAAGATTCCAATAAATCGATCTATCTCCGTCGACGTCGATTTGTCAAAGGATGATCTTTTGCATCTATATATCCAATCGATCTCGATAACCCAACCGGCTCCTGGCTAAGTCGTATCACATTCAAGTTCAACGGACCACACGTGATTGGCCAAGCAATACCACGTACGTCTAGCTCCATGCATTGCCTTACTGAACCGGTCTAGGTTGATCAGAGTAATTAGGCATGCATTTGATGACGACATGCAAGAATCATCACAAAATCACGTGGTTGTGTATACATATTAACAGACCCAAGCATGCTATGTTGATCCGTTTTAGGTTTGCTCTGGTCTGGATAGATAAACATGATTAACCTTGACTTAAAAAATGCACCTTAAGAACTTAATACCACTAGTCAATTTCATATGATTATGAACTAGATGTACGGTTGAAAACTCAGCTGCAATGTATTTAGGACAGGAACTACATCACAGGATCCGACAAAACAAGAGACCCTCGTGTCGCTCTCCCACGGGTGGCACCAAGGGTGAAACCTTAGCCACCACTGCTGATAGATCTTCCCTCCTTGCCATCGCTGACATTGTTAGGTTTGTGAAGGTGGCAAGGTTTCTTCCGGCTCGCCTATTGCCAATAGTTTTGAAGGAGGACAGTTCTCTGGAGCCTGTGCGACATTCATCAGCATCGTTTGGGGCTGATCAGGATCCATTGTTCTCTTTGACCGATCAGAAGTGACTACGTGGGTAGTGGCTTTCGATTCCCGTTGGGGAGATTGGTCGGCGATGGTCAAGGTCTGCTTCGCAAATGTGCATGGATTGTTCTAGTGTGGATAGTGGGTGGCGGATGCTGTTGGTAGAGAACGCGACGGCTCGGTGGCTGTGGCCTGTGAGCTACAATGGACGTTAGCCTCCATCTCTCGGCTTGTTGCTATGTGTGGCACAGAGTCTTGATCTATGATGAATGAATCTTTTTCGTAGGCTCAATCTGCATTGGACAAATCTGTGGAGGTAGTGTGAATTCTTGGCTTCACGTGGTGTTGGTAGTGGTTGAATTTTGTGGACGTTGTCGATGATGTGGCCTTCATTGATGATCCCAGCGACGAAGTTGTCTTCGAGCACTGGTAACTCCATTGATCCATTCCGAGATGAAAACCCTGTACTGGCTTTCGTTGGTTAGATCATACAACGACTTGAACCTATGTGCCATTATCTTTTTGAAGGTATAGTCTTGGAGCATCGGTACATACTCTTTACCTTTTTGGAATTAAAACTCTTGATTTAACTTTAATTGGTTGGTTCGGCGAGAACGATGTGAGTCATATGCCTTATTGAAAGCATCACTATGGATACTTTCCCTTTATCACTTGTTCGCTGCGTGGCTCCTAGTCTCGTCTAGTTGACCTCCGAGGGGCCCCGATGGCGGGTGGAGGCTCAGTGATTTCTAGGCTAATGTATTATTCATGATTTTCTTGGTGTGCCTTTTGTTGGCTCGGTCATTTGTTGATTTTGATAATTTTAATAATAAATTTTTGATGATGTATATCCTTAATTGGTGTAGAAGCTTACTCTTTTGTTATCTCTAAAGAAAAGAAAACTGTAACGTACTCAGTCGTCCGAATAATGCCAATGTCGATCAGCTCTTGTTTGACCAGCAATAACCGAATACACCTACGGTGTAGGGCAATCTCTCTTTATTGCTTGCACTGTCGCGTGCATGACTTTAATTTCGTTAGCTTTGTGCTATGGAGTCCAACATATATACATAGTCAAGTGTGACACTTGCAAGTACAATAGTACGTGCTCCCACATTGATTTTGTTGACCTTATCTTATGGAGTACTACCATCTTGACTAGCCGGTGAAGAACGTTCCGTGTAGGACAGGTTTCTGCAAAATTCAAAACATGCAAGAGACAGAAAATTAAGGGAACTTCTGATTGGCTAGTGTAGCTAGCAGCTGGGCCATGCTCGTGATGCCTACATTGGTCGATGTCATTCAATCGGGTGATCATCGATCCCTGCACCCGTTGTGGCCGTCTCCACACGCCTGAGCTTATCATCTGCCTGGCAGTTCATATGAACGTCCCCCCATTCGCCACAGAATTAAAATAAAGATAGACTCCCTCCGAAGAAATACTGACGATCGAGAGTAACGGATCAAATTCAGGCTTTTTTTTTCTTGACAGGGATATACAGGATGTAGGTAGGGAGTGGTTAGCGCGCGAGCGAGCCTGATCGAGCATTCATGATGCCGCCCTCAACTCAACTGTATATCGAGGCCAGGAGTCAACTGGTCGAGAAAAAGTCAGTTCACTTATCCTTTTCAAATCCGTTTTCTTAATTGAAATAGATTCGCAGGACTTCTCCGACCATTGCTGTGGCCGATCTATTCCATATTCAACGGTTCAATTTGGTCGAAGGTTCCGAATAATTTTTCTTGAAGAGTTTGGATTCAATATAGAAACTTTGTCACCATTTGAAATGTCCGAGTAAGCCTTACTTAGAAATCCAAATAATATAAAACACTCTGAACAAAACTACTGAGTGGACTCTGCATAGCTCGGATGACCTTCACTCGGAAGGTCTGGATAAAAAACGATCTTTGGACGGAATCTCTATCTTCATTCAGAGTGTCTAGGCAGACTTCACTTAGAAGGTCCAAATAAAAGGAACTCAATCGGACAGAAGCTCTAAAAGGTTCCAGATACTCTAGACCAACCTCATTCAGAGAGTCCGGGTTAACACTTAACGCGTTGGAACCTACTCTCACCCACACTTGAACATTCCGGCCGACTGGTCCGGACATTCTGGATAATTAACCACTAATGTTTGCTGGAGAGAGTTTTCCATAAACTTTTAGAACTAATTTTTTATTGAGCACTTAGCAAGTTATATTCTTCCATGTTGTTGATTAGCTTATCTCTTTCTAATATGGTTGTCCTATACTCAATGTGATCATTGGATCACTAAAAGGACTAGAAAATATATTTAACCTTCTCGGTTCCAAGTCATCTGTTTTTTATTCTTTTTAGGGGGTCGTTAACGCCTATTCCAACTTACATTAGGGATTTAATACCTTATCAACATCTTGATATACATTAGCCCCTCAACTATTTTTCATTAATCATCATAACTCATTTAGGAGATTAAGATGCACTTTTTTTGAAGAGAAAAGATGCACTTTCAAGTAAAATATATATGACGATTAAAACAAATAGCAGGACTCCTCTAGACCTTAATAGGCAAGGCTGTAAGTATCTGCGATTCAATAATTCCATGATTGAGGGTCTCTTTGGATCATAGGAATGAAAAACACATAAAGAAGAGAATCAGAAGAATTTGATAGGAATGCAAACGCAAAATAGATGATTACAAATCACAGAAAAATTATAGAAATAGTCATTTAGATAGAACTCAGGAAAAGTGTGTTGATCCTACGCGAACGAGAGGAAAAACAGGTTGGAGTGGAAGTTCGAAATCCTATGACATCGGGGGATAGGAAAGTAACACCTAGAAATTTTGTAGCACTATTCTCATGATCCAAATTGCTTCTAAATGAAAAGTTCTTAAGATTGGGACTTAACGAAAATGTTATGAAATTACTACGATCTAATGAGGGCATGAACGTCATCTGTGGGCAATCTAACTTATGTGTCAGAGACTAGTCAAATATAAAAGAAAAAAATGCGTTCCATCATGCCGAAGATAGTATGTTTAGTAAAATCACACCAAAAATTTTGATGCACTTTAATAGCCTGTAAATTACATTGGTTTGGGCCCCAATACTGGCCTCCCAAGCACGCCCTAAGGCCCTGCTTGGAAGACCTGTAAACTTTTACACTTGTAAATAGTTTTTTTCCTGTAAAATACTTGGTACTACAAATGCTCTTCTATACAAGTGTAATTTAAATCCCTTGTAAACCTTATTTGGGAGACTTGTAAATGTATACCCTTCTAAATAGTGTAAATAGTGTTCAGGGTTTAACTCTGCACTTATTCAAGCTTGTAAACATGACATTAGCTTCAAAGCATGTGACAAAGTATCTGCTATCAACATGATCTTGGGCGTACAGTTGTTGCATTCCTTGTCCTGTCAACATCAAGATAGTGATGCTCAACCCCATTGTTTGTGAACTAGTCTCACTTGTTTTGTTAATGTGACGAAACAATATATTAAATGTAACAATGAAAGAGTGAAACATATGTACAACCATACGCTTATTCAAGCTTGTAAACGTGACATTATGTTCAAAGCATATGACAAAAAGTATGTACTATCAGCACGATCTCGGGCGTACACGTGTTGGTCGCTCCATGGTGCCACGAAGGTGCATAATCTTCCCCTGGTCTTACAACACATTGCATCTTGGCATCAATATCTTTTCTTCTAGGACTAGTTTTGTCGGCGAACAAACGCCGGCGTCGGCGAACAAACGCAGGATGCTAGAAATAAGACCATGATTTACCCAAGTTCGGGCCAAATTCTTGGTGTAAAACTCTACGTCTTGCTTTTTGTGTATATATGAATATTTGGATGATTACAATGAGCCAGCCCAACTCAGGTGTTCTTCCTCTTTTCTATCTCTTTAGCTCTCTCTTTTTCTCCTCAGGTTCCTTTTTTCTCGTCCCTCTTCATGGCTTTGGTTCTCCCCTTATATACCCGGGGTCACCACAAAGGCCGAAAGGCGAATACACTGTAGCCGTAGCATTGCTGACGGATGGGGCATGGGCGATCCACGCCGGCGGTTTGAGGGTTGCTGTAGCAGAATAGTTCCCGTCACACTTTGGTTGGAATCTGGGTCATCATGACGTGGTTAAGCCAGAAGATGAAGACTTCCCGAAACGCCCTCTGCCACGGACCATGCTGTAGCTACCCTGGCCCCACTGACCAGGGACAGGAGGTATGCGCCTGGGCGCGTGGCGGCGCGCCCCAAAGTCAAAAAGGTGTCAGTCCATTCCATCCCCTGCTAAGACCGACAGCTGATGGGACTTATCACGTGGGAAGACTGAAATCGACCAGGACACCACCATCTTGTCCACAACGGACTTGGAGTAGGAATGCCTACACAGACAGGCATTAAATGCGCCTGTCAGGCCACGTGTACTGGGTAGGGACCCACGAAGGGTGCTCGGGGTTCCCGTGCTCGGGGACTCCCGAGCACATGGCTTAGGCCATCCCACTGCTTGGGAGAGCCACCCGCCATCCCGAGTGGGAACCAAGTCACCTTGGGTGCTCGGGGAGTATCCTTAAGGGACGACTCGGGGCTCCCCTTGACGGCCGAGTGGACACAGTGCTCGGGGTGAGCCCCTGGGCACCTCCTCTCGACTACCACGTCCTTCCTGACGCGGCGTCAAGTTGGGCCTTTTCCCGCGGTTTAGGGGGCCCCGTTCCCCGTATCGCTAACAGTAGCCCCCGGCCCTGTGACCAGGCGACGGCCCAGAAAAAGAACGAGGCTGGGGGCGGGGCCTTCACTCCATGGGCCGACGAAGATGCCGGCCCGCTCTGAGTGCCTTGCGGGGGAACCGCTCCAATTTTCGCGCCTTGCGGAGGGACGCGCTCTGTCAGGGAAACAGAACCGTCCCCCCACGCTCCGATTTTTGCACCTTGTGGACCCCCCACATCTGCCCACAACACGAACGCTTCGACTTCTCGATCTTCTCCTTTAAACGCTTCGCCAGCCTTGCGCCTCCTCATCTTCCTTGTCTGCAAACGCCTCTTCTCCTTCCTCGTGCCCTTTCGCCTCCTTGCGCTCTTTCGCCTCCAGCTTCCACGCTGGAACATGTAGGCCCCAAGTTGGTTTTGATGGTTAATGGCAACTCAAACTGGAATCTAACATTTACAGTGAGTGTAAGCAGGTTTGTAGGTTCCAGGAAGAAGGGTCATCAAGGAAAGGATGACCACCAAAAAGGGTACAACGGGTGGTTTCCAGGACTAAGGAATGGCTGTGCTAGGCAGCTGTACCACAGCTGTGAAGAAGCCGGTGCTGTGCAAGGAGTTGCAAGCAAGGTGATGGTGGCTTGATGCGTCAAGGACCGTGACTACAGTTGGTGGGCAAGTAAAGCCTATATTTGCTAGTTTCTTTGAGTCCATAGGAAAAGCCCGTACTATCAAGAGGGATGAAGCAGTGATGCTCCGTGGAGGTTCTAGTTGCTCAATGCTCAGGATGTTGGACAGTGGCACTAATGCTTTGAGATTAGTGGCCCTGTGTCAACAGTTTTGTATAAGTTTAAAACTGGCTGGAGCTGGCACTCTGCAGTGCTAGCAGTAGAAAACCCTAGGGTTAGAGTTACGGGTGTGACACAGCGGTGTCACAGGTGGTCTAACGCTCTATGACTCAGGTACATCTCTGTACCAGGGGAGAGCTTGAAAACGCTAAGGAACCTGCGCTGCGATAGCTTGTCCGCTGAGTCGGAGGGCTGTTGGAGGTTCTCTCCTTATAGGTTTCAGAGAGTGTGTGCGCTGAGGGCATGTCATGTGCCAAGACGGGCTGAGTAGTGCGGCTGCGTCAGTTTAGAGTTTACCTATGTGTGCCGCCGGTGACACAGGTATCGGTCTGCTTGAGCCAGTTATAGTTGGGCGGAGTGATTAGCTGTGTCACCGGTGGCTGACACCGGTGATTTACTTAATCCTACGTGGCAACAGTGTAACGGTCAAGTGCCTGTGAACCCTATATATAGGGGACTAGGGGAGGTCTACGACCTTAACCAACGAGCCAATCAGTAACTCACATTCGACCATTGCAAAGCCTCTTTCCACCGAACGAAAGCCAAGTTTCCTAAGTGTCAGTTCGGGAAGGGTTAGAGTTCTTGAGCAAAGAGCATTGGTTCCTCCAAGAGTTGTTACTGCTGAATCAATTACTCTTGGAGTGTCTACTCCTAGACGGGCGTAGGAGTTGCTGGTACCACCCAAGCTTGTGTGGGCTGGACCAGTAGTCTGTGAGGGTGATTGAAGTCTACCTGCTGCAAGCAAAAGGACTTCCACAAGCAAAGGAAGAGGCCTGAGATCAGGTACTCGGAGAACAAGCACGATTCAGTGCTGGCGACCTCTTCGGAGTAGCTTCTCCAACGGAGACGTACCACTCTGCAAAGAGCTGGGAACTTCGGTGGAAAACACTCTGTCTCCTGAGTACTTGCTGTTTTACTTCTTGATCCTTGCTATATCTGTTTGCTTGTATGCTCATATAGATATTCTGTTTATCTGCTTAGATCATCTTTACACCTGTGTCTTGTTAGCTGTCTCACAGTTGGTATAGATCATATCTCACACCTGTGTCAGCTACCTGTTACACAGACACTGTGATTGCTCATCATTTTTGCTAAGTCATTAGCCCACCTGTGTTAGGCACCTGTGTGACAGCTGCATGCTAATTTACACATCGCAACTTACCTGTGTCACACACCTGTCACACAGCTAGCTAATCCTTGCTTCTACATAAGGCTTAATCTAAACAATCTAGTTAAAAGAAGTAATTTTTGTTAGCCTCCTATTCACCCCCCTCTAGTCGGCATCTGAGGTCCTTTCAATTGGTATCAGAGCTGGTTGCTCTTTGATTTGGCCTAACAGCCAGAGTTAAAGGATGTCGGGCTATGAGGGTAAAATATCTGTCTTTAATGGGACTAACTATGCTTTCTGAAAGAGAAAGATGCAAATGCATCTTATCGCTATCGATCCAGATGTGTGGGATGTTGTTTATACAGGTTACAACTTGGAGAATCCCAGAACACCTAGCATCGTTGACAAAGAGGAATATTCAAAACAATGCTAGGGCAGCCACTGCCATCTTCATGGGCTTACAAGAGCATGACTTCAACAGAGTCAGTACCATGGAATCTGCTAAGGATATCTGGGATACCTTGGAGCAGATCTATGAAGGCAGTGACACTCTGAAGAAGTCAAAGAGGAGCCTTCTGGAATCAAAGCTAGAAAGGTTTGAGCTTGAGCATGGTGAAGACATCAATTCTCTGTTTTCAAGACTCACCATTATCACAAACCAGCTGAAGTCCTAGGCTCCAACCAAGTGGAAGATGAAGACGTGATCAAGAAGTTCTTGTCAGTGCTTCCAAAAGCCTACAGAACACTTGTTCTCATGCTGAAGGAAAAAGATGGGTTTGAGCAAATGAAGCCCACAGAAGTGTTAGGGAGGATTCTAACACATGAGATGGAGCTTAAGCAAGAAAGCAAGCAAAGCTCCTCTCCAGCTGTCAAGAAAAATATTGCTTTGAAGACTACTGCTTCAACATCACAGATTGAGAGTGATAGCAGTGAAGATCTTGATGAGGAGATATCCAGTGGAGAAGAGAGTGAACTCATCCTCCTCACAAGGAACTTCAGAAAGTTTTACAAGAAGAAGAAGCAACTTGGATCAGGTGACAGATTCAGAGGGAAGAAGCTGTCAAAAGATAACAAGTGCTTCGAGTGTGGCAAGGAAGGCCACTTTGCTGCTGATTGTCCAACCAAGAGAAAGGACAACAGCCAGTACAGAAAGAAGAAGGACTTCCATGGGAAGAAGAAGACCTTCAACAGCAAGCATCCAACCTACTCCAAGAACAAGACCACTGCCAGAGCTTATGTTGGACAGGCTTGGGTGTCTGAGGATTCAGGCTCAGAAGAGGAGTCTGAAGAAGAAGATCAAGTTGCTGGGATTGCCATCAGTATGGCTGACATACCCAGTTGTGACACAGCCAGGTCACACAGCTCCGAGTCAAGTGCTGAAGCTGACTATCTTCCATCCACTTCTGCCCCTTTGTGTCTCATGGCCAAAGGTTCTAAGGTACTTACTGAGGATGACTTCCCTGATTATGTTGAACTAATGGGCATCCTTGAAAGAACAGATAAGGCCTATCGCAAGGAGAGAAAGGATTCTTAAGGGATAAACTCAGGGAGCTGAGTGAATCTTATGATGAGGTTACTGATGACAGGGAAAACACTCTGTCTCCTGAGTACTTGCTGTTTTACTTCTTGATCCTTGCTATATCTGTTTGCTTGTATGCTCATATAGATATTCTGTTTATCTGCTTAGATCACCTTTACACCTATGTCTTGTTAGCTGTCTCACAGTTGGTATCCGGGATCGCCAGGGCGGAGACCGAGGGGGCGCTCCCCGAGGGAGAGCTCGGGGACTCAGCCGCTCTGGAGTTACCCGGGGGCCTGCCGGAGGCACTCGGGGGAGCTCGGTGCCCGGAGGCAGGGAGCCCAACCTTGTCCTTGAGGGGGCCTGCGGCCGTCCTGGCACCGAAGCGAGCTCGGGCTCGACTGCCTTGCCGAGGGGCCGGGGCTCCGTGCGCCAAGCCGGGATGCCTCGGGGGCTCTCTCCCGAGTTGTTCGACACGGCGCACGCCGTGGTGGACAAGATCCGGGCCGCCGTCGCCTCAGAGAAGGCAGCGCTGGAGGAGCGGGAGGCCGTCTTCGTGGAAGCCAGAGAAGCTTTGCTCACACGAGTCCGGATCACCAAGCGTGAGCACCAAAGAGCCACTGCCGAGATCCTCAGGGAAAAAGAGGCCCTGGAGGAGATGCGCGCGGAGGTAATCGATGAGGGCGAGCAACTAATCCGGCGGCAAGAACAGGTTGCCCTCCGCGAGGCAGAGGCCGCCACGCGGGAGATCGTCCTTGACCAGTGGGAGAAGGCGCTCGATGAAGGGGAGGTCTCTCTGGTGTGGCGAACCCTGGAGCTGGAGGGAGAAGTGGAGCGGCGCATCGAGGCTGCTCGCAAGAGGTCTCCGACCAGCTGGAGGAGACCAAAGCGGAGGCCCGAGAGTAACTCTATCGAGCCGAAGAGGACAGCGACCATCGCATCCGAGAGGTGGAACAGCGCCTCGAGGATAGCAACGTCTCCAAGCGGAGGCTGTTGGAGCGGGTGAAGGAGCTGCAGGAGGAGCTGCAGCGACTGGAGTCGACGGCCACCGAGGAGAGGGATCTCCTCGTGGAGATGCGGTCCAAAAGGAACAGCGCCACCATGATGATGCGCGACATCTTCGACTAGGCGCGGTGCACGGTGGCGAATGCCGGGCTTGGCCACGTAGCCACGGGCGAGCAGGGCCTGGAGTCCCTGGGCCACTTCATCCTTCCCTTCGTCACGATCGCCGAGCGGCTGGAGACACTGCCGGCGGCCGTGCAGGACGTGGCCGCTCGGGAGGGGTGCGAGCTGGCCGCCGCAGTGGCAGAGCATGTGCTCGCGTGCTACCGAAGTCGGGATCCAAACTTCTCCTTGGAGCCGGCAAGGCTCGGGGTGGCCGAGGAGGAGGAAGACGCCGCTCGCGAGGCCGTCCGCGAGGTAGCCAGGGAGATCGCCCAGCACTTCACACGGGAAGAGGGCGAAAGCGACTCCGACGACGACGGTGGTGACCGCAGCGAGGACTAGCCCTTTGTATTTGTTTGTGCTTTTTGTTCAAGGCCGAAGAGCCTTTTTGTTAAAAACTTGTTGTTGATGCAATGCTAGGTGTGGACTTGGCTCCCTACGCCTTTTTCTTTTTTTTTGGAGACGCGTCCACCTCGCGCCTGAGCGGGCCGACCCCTGGGGGGTGGCCCCGAGGACCCCAGCCCCCGAGAGCTGGATGCGTCGTACTTGTCCTTCAGCAGGTCGCGCCTCGGGACCCCGAGGACCCCAGGCCCCCGAGGGGCGGGCGTCGAGCGCAGTCTGCCGCACCGAGAGCCACCTCCGATGCTCGGGGCTGTGCGCCTTTGGGTCTTGACGCTCCTACAGGTTTGCCCGAGCACTTGCTCGGGGACGGTTATACAGATAGCTAGGCATCAGCGGGAGTTTTTATTATGCCGGCTTTTTCCACCTAATTTCACTGACTTTCCCTCTCGCGCAGCAAGGATCCCTCGCACCGCTAGTCCTTCATCTGTGGGGGAACCCCCGAGCACGTGTGCGAGTGCGTAGGATACTCGAGCGGCTTTTGGCCGGATTGGTGCCCAAGATGTAGAAACCAGGCAAGGCGACTAGGGCTTTGAGCGACGACCCAGAACACTCCCCGTGGCACGCACCGTTACTCCGAAATGCCCCCACCTTACGATCGAGCGGTGCTCGGGATTGCTGACGCGAGAGGCTACTCGCGGGGGCGGTATAAAAAGCCATAAAACTGAGAAAGCGCAGGAGAAAAAACTTAGCTTATGAGTAGGATCGAATGCATTTCCTCTCGTTCTCTAATGTTATCTTCGAGATTGATGATGACGTGAGGGGAATCTATGGTGGTTTCTCATCCTGGGTCTTCGTCTTGATATTATCAGCGACACTCGGGAACTTCACCATGGTTGATCTGTAAACTCGCAGGCGATTATAACAACCTGCAAGCAAAAGATGCCCCTGCCCCGAGTTTTTCCGAAACTCCCCGCTGTCAGGACCCACGGGCCTTCGAGTCAGCCGACTGGTCATGAATACAAGAGGTAAGGTTATCCGAGTACTCTAAGGCTCGGTAGTGTCGGAGTATTATTCCGGCAATACTGAATATGGGGCGGTGTGAGCACAGCAAATCCGGATGAGTGCACACGGGAGACAGGATTTAGACAGGTTCAGGCCCTCGTGGAGAGGTAATACCCTACGTCCTGTGTTTCGTGGCTAGTATAGCTTGAATCCCGAGTGCCACAAGCCCTAGAGAATCGATCTCGAGGTAACTTGAGTTATGAATAATGGAGATTGTCTATGACTAAAAGGCCTTACCGATCGGAGGTCCCCTACCAGGCCTTATATGGGCGACCGGGATAGGGTTACAAGAGTCCGGATCGGTTAACAGATTGATTTCCTAACTAGTTACAACAGATTCCGGGTATGCCGGGCAGGTACTAGTCCATGTCTTGTACTCCACGTTGATGAGGCGCCCCCGTGTAGAAGTCGGGCTCCGAGTGGTCGGCTCGGCCCACCCTATGGCCAGAGGGCCGGATTCGTCCTCCTTGACGATACCCGGGTGCCATGTCATCATCAGTAGCCCCCTCTTCTGGACAAGCTTCCCGAGTGACCTCTACTTGCAAGGAGATTGTGAAGGACTGATCGAACTCCTGTGGAAAAGATAATAAAAAGCCGAGTAATATTCACCTGTAAGGCAGGAATATCATGGCGGGTGAGCTAATAGCGGGTAAATTCTGGTGGTACCCGGTCCATCCTAATGGACAGAGACCGGCTGATAGCCCAGCGTGGGACATACTATGAATCCCGACTGAATTTCCGAGTAACACCTGGCCTTCCCGAGTGGGTTAAGTCTAGCTAGTGTCCCCTGAAGGAATGCCTCTGAAATTCGCGTTAGAACCAGAGAAACAAGCCATGGCGCATAGGTTCCCGAGTGACGAAGCCTTACACCGAGTCATTCCACTGAATCCAGAAATTCCGGATCCCGGAGCCTCCGAAACGGTATTCTCGGAAGGTCCAGGTGGAGAATCCGGTAGCTCCAAGTTGCTCGGCATCCGACTTGTGGCCTACGGAAGGCACGCCATTACTGCCCTTCACTCGGGTGTATTCAAGTGATTGCGTTGCTGCTTGAGGCCAACCACTGAAACCCTTCACAACTGTAACGCCCGGTCCCGAATCTGCCAGTAACCAGCTAGCGGTTTGCGGAAAACATGTTGCAGTTGCTGTTTGTGGGGGTATATTCCGAACGGCTATTAACCCCAGAAGGCCAAACGTCGGTTCCCCTTTTAATTAAGCGGAACGAATCACGGCGCCGTTAAGTCGTGGGCGCGGAAGAGTCGCGACGTGGCCCGTCCGTAGCGCGTAGTGGAATCCGAAGGGGCGCATCGTGGGTGCGGAGAATCCGGGTGCGTGCGGACGTGGGGAAGCCGAACCGCTCAATCCGTTCCCCTTTATATTCCGAAGAGATCGCGGGACCGGTTCACGCCTTCACACGCATTCTCATTTCTTTTGCGCCTGAACCCTTCATCTTCCTTTCGCCCAAATTGACTCGTGCGCGCCGCTCCACCCAAAACCCTAACTCCCACTCCGGCCACTTCGGATGCAAGCCCCACACTGGGAAGCTGATCCGACCGAAGCCGAGGAAGACGCTTTGGTGTGGAAGCTGTTGAGCGAAGAAGATTCCCCTGCTGACCCGATGGCCCCGTAGATGAAGTCGACGGCAACGGAGGCGCGGCTGGAGACCCTCGTGTGGCTAGGGATGCTGCCGCCAAGGGAGCTGGTCGAATGGCGCGCCGTCGCGAGGGAAACCGTCCCCACTCCAAACACCGGCGAGCTGGTCGTCCACAGCTCCTTTTTCGAGCGGGGGTTCTCGGTGCCGGTCCACCCCTTTCTGCGGGGGATGCTCTACTTCTATGGACTGGAGCTCCACAACCTCAACCCCAACAGCATGCTCCACGTCTCGTGCTTCATCATGCTGTGCGAGTGCTACCTCGGCATCCGACCGCACTTCGTCCTGTGGAAGCATCTGTTCATGGTGAAGCTGCAGCCAAGCAGAGACAACCCGGCCGTGGTGGGAGGCGCCGGGTTCCAGCTAAGGTCCGGGGCGGCGAAGAGCTACCCGGCCCCGCCGATGCAGTCCTCGAACAAGGGTTGGCATACCAACTGGTTCTACTGCGCCAACCCTGACCTGTCGCTTCTGACCTTCTTGGGCCATCCGCCGAAGGTCAAGCCGAGCTGGTCGGAACCACCACTCGACAGGGAACAGGACAGCATTGCGGTCCTGATGGCGCAGCTTGCCGAGGTGATCCAATCCGGAGTTACAGGGGCAGTCATCGTGGCGACCTTCGTCCGGTGGCGGGTGCAGCCTGCGAAGCTGCGGGTGCACCCCATGTTCGAGTACACCGGCGAGGACGACGCGACTCGGGAGTCCGCCGAAGGGCTCACGGAGGGGGAAGTCCAGAGCCGGCTCGAGAAGCTCCTGGCTCAGGGGACGAGTCTAGACTTCTCCGGGCGGCCGCCGTCCTTTAGCTGGGCGAACCCCCCGAGTCAGGTGAGTAACCGATATCCCGACCTTTCTTACTTAATTCTTTGCCGAGTCTCACTCGGGGTTTGTCTTTTTGTCTTTGCAGGTTTTGTTCGGCTTTTGTTCCAACGCTCCCCTCCCGGAGGACGAGATATGAAACCAACCGCGGTACGCCGACGTCCCGAGCGGCGGGCCACCACCGCGGGGGGCTGCCGAAGCGTCTTCTTCCGGCGTCGGGTCTTCCTAAGGGCGCCAGGTCCTCGAAGGGCGCTCGGTCTTCCAAGGGGAAGACGCCAGCTACTGCGGTGCCCCGCCCTCCCCCACCGAGCGCGCCAGCCCCGGAGGAAGACGAGGATGACGACGATGTCCCACTCCGTGTTAAGAGGCGAAGGCCGCCGGCGGGTTCTACCCCAGGAGGACAAGGCGGCTCCGCTGCCGGTCCCAGCCCGGCGACAACCGCTGCGGCGGGCACCACTTCGTCAGGGCAGGGTGGTTCCCCCGCCCATCCTGACTCGGCGGCTCTGCCCGCCACGGGTACTGCTCCGGTGGAGTAGGACGGCTCCTCCACTGGCCCCGACCCGGTGGCGCCGGCTGCCGCCCCGAGTGAAACCCCTCGGGCGGCCGAAGATGACGTTCCCCCCGGCCGGGGGGAGAAGAGCGACGCCGACACCGCCTTCGGGGATCAAGGCGGATCCGAAACATCGTCGGTCCCAACTGCTGCCGCGTCCGGGCGGCGAGCCTCGGGGCTTAAGAAGCGCGTCCCCGTCCCTCGATCGGCCAAGTAAGTGTTTCGGCGACTGCTTGTTCATCTGCACTCTTCGAATATTGACGGGTTCGGGTTTCTTTTACAGGGCGCAGAGGACGGGAGACATCCCAAAGGCTCCATCGAGCGCCCCGGGGTCCAGCCGAAGTGGGGATCTGCCGGGGTCGGACGCCCGGTCCTTGTCACCTCCGCGTGTGGCCACGTCGTCGCCTCCCCGGCCGTCTCCTGCACAACCCACCTCGCCTACCGTTCTTCGGGGGGAGGAGCCCTCTGCCAGAGCGTCGGCTCAGGGTGTGCCTGCGGACGCCGGCCCGAGCTCGAAAACAGCGGGAGGAGCAGGCCCCGAGTCGGCTAGAACCGCCCCGCAGGACCGTAGGGGCAATCTCAACTTACCCTCGTCGGTCGAGGAGTTCAGCACTGCTCTGCCTCCCCGGCTGTCCTCCGAGCTGGCGCTCTGGCCGCATTGCCGGACCCGGCGCGGCCGACCATGACTATCCGGGAGATCGATGATGTCCAGGAGGAGGAGGAATGGAGCGATGCGACGGACGTCGCCACCCAACTTGGTGAGATGCTCCCGGCCTTGCTGAAGACGATGAAGGAGGGAGTCAACCTGCTGAACGGCAGGTTGTGTCCGCTGATGCAAGTGAATCATCTCTGCTTTCGAGGAGTGTGTCCGTAGGGAATAGCCCCCGGGCCTCTGCCCGGCAGAGGTAGTCGGGCGGAGGATCCTTAGCTTTTATGTAGTTTTCACTCTGGGTGCACGAACAGTGCACCTAGAGGGTGTAGCCCCCGAGCCTACGTTCAACTAGGATAGTCGGGTGGAGGGTTCTTTGCTTTTCTTGTAGGTTTGACTCTGGGTGCACGAACAGTGGACCCGGAGGGTGTAGCCCCTGAGCCTCCGCTGGGTCCGTGGGACCGAGTGGAGGGTCTTGATAATCTTCCCAGGTGGCTTAACTTTTGTGGCTTTTTTGCAGAAACTGAATCATCGGTCATAAGACAAGACCACCTTCCTCCAGGATCGGCTGCCAATCCTCGACCGACTCGACCTGCGGAAGGCCGAGTGGGATAAACTGGCTGCAAGCCGGCAGGCGGCGGAGGACATGGCCCGCAAGCGCGGGGCTGAAATTACTGCTCTGCAGGCGGGCCTTTCCCAGGAGATCCCCCGAACCAAAGGTGAGGAATCCGACTTGCGCTTGTTGCCCTTTTCGCCTCTTGGCATACTAATGGGTTGTCTTCTACAGCCGCCGAAGATGAGGCTGCGAAGCTTAGGGCGTAGCTCGAGGGGGTGAAGGCCCGCGCCCAGGAGCTCGACGCTGCCAAGGACCAAGCTGGCAAGCTCCAGGAGATGCTCTCAGCTGAGAAAGCCCACGCGGAGAGTCTCGAGAGCAGGGCGAACATGCTGGATGGTAGTTTGCGGAATGCTCTGAAGACGGTCGAGTCGGCAACCAAGAGGGCCGCCAACTCGATGGCGGCTGCCGAAGCGGCGAAGAAGAGAGCCGTGGATGCCGAAGCTGGTGAGCCATTTGACTCGGGCTTGGAGCTTGTCAGGGCCTTTCGGTCGTTTTGCTCACGGTTGTGTTTTGTCATTGTAGGTTTTAAAGCGCGCCTCAGGAAGGCCCGTGAGTTGGCCGAGTCGTTGCAAGCAACGGGACGGGCAGCGTGCGGCACCATCTGGGAAGAGGAGCCGGCCCCGGACTCCATGGAGGCGGTCGCGGAGCGCCTTAAGCAAGCACCCGAACAGGTAAAGAAGCTAGAGGCGCAAGCTTCGCGGTCGGGGGCCACCGTGGCCCTGGCGGTGGCGCGGTCCCACTATCCGTTGCTTGACATGCAGGCGATCGGGGAGGGGTACGCCGCTGACGTCCTGGACGAAGATATTCCGGAGATGATGAACATCGTCGAGTCTACGGCGAACTCTCTCATGGATCGCGCGGGCCTGTAAAAAATAGTAGTGGTTGTGAACTGCTCGGAGATGCCGAGTAACTTTTGTAAGGACTCGGGAATGCCGAGTGTCTCTTGTACGGACTCGGGGATGCCGAGTGATTTTTGTACTAACTCGGGGATGCCGAGTGATTTTTATACTGACTACTGCGATATGCAAGTAATGTTATTTTAGTCGTAAAAGCTTTTGTTCGTGTGTATGTTGGTTGTTCGTTTCTGCTCTTCGCCAACCCGTCGTAGCCTCCTTTGCGTAGGGATTAGCCGTGGGCGTGTGTCCCGTGTAGCACAAGGTTACGGTGTAAACCAGTGATTGGAGTCAAAGAGTTAACGTAGATTGTATACACAGTACTAAAATATTTTACGGGTACGGGGGAAACCATGTAGGCGCCGAGTATCCGCTATGAATGTGCATAGCGGGTCAGTCGGGAAAAGGAGCTTGTTTCAAGCAAAGTGAAAAAAGTATCTTTATTCATGTTTCTGAGATATCAGGAAAAAAAAAGGGTTTAAGCGTAGAAACGACATAGCTATTCGATGTTCCATGCGTTGGTGAAGACGTTGCCGTCGCTGTCCTTCAACCGGTAAGCCCCCAGGTGTAGCGCCTCAGCGACTATGTACGGACCCTCCCATGGTGGTGAAAGTTTGTGCTGCTCTTTGCTGGACTAGACTCGGCGTAGAATCAGATCGCCAACGTTGAACGAGCGGCCGCTTATGTGTCGGCTGTGGTAGCGTCGTAGGCCCTGTTGGTACTTAGCCGACCGAAGGAACGCAACTTCGCGTGCTTCTTCGAGTTGGTCGAGAGCGTCTTGTCCTGCTTCCTCTGACTCGGCCTTGTTGAAGGTGCGGACACGTGGGGAGCCGTACTCCAAGTCAATCGGGAGGACAGCCTCGGCTCCGTAGACCATAAAGACGGGTGTATAACCGATTGATCGGTTGGGCGTAGTCCGTAGGCTCCAAAGCACTGATGGTAACTCGGCTGCCCATTTGCCTGCAAATTTGTTCAGTCGCTGGAAGATCCGAGGCTTGAGGCCTTGCATGATCAGACCATTGGACCGCTCGACTTGCCCACTGGTGCGCGGGTGTGCCACGGCGGCAAAGTCAAGGCTGATGTTGTAGTCGTTGTAGAATTGGAGGACAGCTCGCCCAGTGAACTGGGTGCCGTTGTCTGTGATAATGTTGTTGGGTACACTGAAACGGAAGACAATGTCCCAAAAAATTCGACGGCCTTTTCTGCAGTTATCGTGGCCACCGGTTTGGCTTCAATCCATTTGGTGAACTTGCCGACTGCGACGAAAAGGTGTGTATAGCCCCCGGGAGCCTTCTTGAGGGGACCAACCATGTCCAGACCCCAGACCGTGAAGGGCCAGGTGATCAGGATAGTTTGGAGGGCCTGAGCCGGCAAGTGTGTCTGCCGGGCGAAGTACTGGCATCCCTCGCAGGTGCGGACGATGTGTTCGGCGTCTGATACAGCGGTTGGCCAGTAGAAACCTTGTCGAAAGGCTTTCCCGACTAGCGACTTAGGCGCTGCATGGTGTCCGCACACTCCCGAGTGGATATCGTGCAACAACTGCTTCCCTTGATCTTGGAGACTGGATTTCTGTCCACTCGGCCATGAAGTCGGCGAGAGCCTGGGACTTGATAGCCGTGCGGGGGGCATAAACTATGCTGAAGGCCATTAATTCCATCGCCCACTTGGCAATCCTACCCGTGGCGTCGTGATTGTTGATGACGTCGGCGATCGGGAAGGAGCTGAGGAAGTAGTGGACTAGGTTCCGTGATGTTATGAACACCGCATAGATGATCTTCTGGATCTGAGGGTACCGCGCCTTGGACTCGGAGAGGACTTCACTGATGCAGTAGACCGGGCGCTGGACCTTCTGGATGTGGCCGGGCTCGGAGCGTTCCACAACCAAGACGGTACTAGCTACCTGAGTATTTGCTGCGACATAAAGAAGCAGCGGCTCGTTGGGCATTGGGGATGCCAGGACCAGGGGGTGGTTAAGAACTTCTTCAAGCCGTCGAGGGCATCCTGGGCCTCAGATGTCCAAGTGAAGGTTTCTGACTTCTTCATGAGCCTGTAGAGGGGCATGGCTTTCTCGCCGAGTCGGGAAATGAACCGACTAAGCGCTGCCATGCACCCGGTCAGTCGTTGAACATCTTTGAGGCTCTTTGGAGGGCCCATCTTGACGATGGCATCGATCTTCTCCGGGTTGACTTCGATTCCCCGTTCAAAAATGATGAGACCGAGTAGCTTGCCCGAAGGGACCCCGAACACACATTTTTTGGGATTGAGCTTCATGCTGAATTTTCTAAGGTTGGAGAAGGTTTCTCCCAAGTCACTTAGGAGGTCTTCTCTTTCCTGGGACTTGATCACCACATCGTCGACATAGGTTTGCACGTTCCGACCGATTTGTGACTGAAGGCAACGTTGTATGCATCGTTGGTACGTAGCTCCTGTGTTCTTGAGGCCGAAAGGCATGGATACATAGCAAAATGCCCCAAATGGAGTGATGAAAGACGTCTTGATCTCATCATCCTCCTTCATCTTGATCTGGTGATAGCCCGAGTAAGCACCGAGAAAACACAAAATTTCACACCCGGTCGTGGAATCAATCACTTGGTCGATGCAAGGAAGAGTGAAATGATCTTTGGGGCATGCCTTGTTAAGGCTAGTATAATCAACACACATCCTCCACTTTCCATTCTTTTTGCGAACAAGAACTAGGTTCGCTAACCAGTCGGGATGATACACTTCTTTAATGAAGCCAGCTGCTAGAAGTTTGGCTATTTCTTCTCCTATTGCCTGACGTCTATCCTCAGCGAAGCGACGCAAGCGCTGTTTGACCGGCTTAGCGTCCGACCGAACGTTCAGAGAGTGCTCGGCAGCCTCCCTTGGAACCCCGGGCATGTCAGAAGATGTCCATGCGAAGATGTCCTGGTTGTCCTGGAGGAAGCTGACGAGCGCGCTCTCCTATTTGTCGCTGAGCGCAGTCCCGATCTGCGTCGTCTTGGAGGAGTCTTCAGGGTCGAGCTGGATTGACTTGGTGTCCTGCACCGACTGGAACGATGTCGATGCTGAAGCTTTCTTGGCCGGGGGTGCTTCCTCAACCACAGCCGACTTGAGGTTGCTAAGCTCGGCCTCAGCGATTTGAGCCGCGACGAGGTTGCAATTTTCCAGGTCGCACGTGTATGCGTGCTGGAAACTGCTTTGTACCGTTATTACTCCGTGGGGCCCGGCATCTTGAGCTTCAGGTAGACATAACTGGGGACAGCCATGAATTTGGCGTAGCAGGGACACCCCAAGATGGCGTGATACAATCCTGGGAAGTCGACGACCTGAAAGGTGAGGGTCTCAGTCCGAAAGTTGTCGAGAGTACCAAAAGTGACAGGCAGGCTGACCTGCCCGAGTAGACTCACCATCTTGCCGGGTACCACCCCGTGAAAGGGGGCACCAGTCGGCTTGATCTCGGAGCGGGAGATCTTCATGTCGTCAAGAGTTTTGACGTAAAGAATATTAAGACCACTCCCACCGTCCATGAGGACCTTGGTGAGGTGGACACCGCAAACGATCGGGTCCACCACCAAGCGGAATCTTCCAGGGTGGAGAATGTAGTCGGGGTGATCCGAGCGGCCGAAAGAGATCACGGACTCGGACCATCGCAGGTACTAGGGCACAGTCGGTTCCACTGTGTTAACCTCTCGATCTGTGATCTTCTGGCAACGCTCGGACTCATAGCCATTGGGTCCGCCGAAGATCATCAGACAAGCGGTCTCTTTTGGGAATTTGCCACCTTCGTCCAGAGGGGGATCTTTTTTGTTCCGATTGGGGACGTAAGGCTTATTCAAATTCTTTAAGAGGTTGCAATCACGTGTCAGGTGGTTGGACTTGGGTCCATGAAAATGACACGGCTGACTCATCATTTCTTCGAAGGTCGCGTTGGTGCGCTGAGGACGGCGCGGCGAGGCGCGCTCGGTTGTAGCAACGAGATCTCCGTCTTTGCGCTTCCGGTGCTTCTTTCTAGACGACTCGGGGTGAGCATCCCGACTGGGGGACTCAGACGCCTTGCCCTTGCTCCTGCCCTTGTCGTCCCTAGTAGCACTGCGGATAGCCTCTTCGCCAGTGGCAAAGTTATTGGCGATATCGAAGAGCTCGCACGTAGTCTGGGGGTTCTTGCGCGCTATCTTGTGGATGAGGTCGGTGCTTCAAACTCCCTTGGAGAAGGCGGTGATGACGTCACCCTCTCGGACCTCAGGTAGAGAATTCTTCTTCTTGGAGAAACGCTGGATGTACTCTTGGAGAGTCTCATCCGCCTCTTGGGTACAACTGTGGAGGTCCCACGCATTCCCGAGCCTGTTACAAGTGCCCTGGAAGTTGTTCACGAAGAGGGTTTCGAGGTCACTCCATGACTGGATGCAAGCCGGAGGTAAGCTGGTGAGCCAGGCTCGTGCTGAGTCAGCTAAAAACAGTGGCAGATAATGCATCGCGACGTAGTCGTTGCCACCATTGGTTCTGCACGTCGTGTGATAGTCAGCCAGCCAAATGTCTGGCCAAGTTTCGCCCGTGTATTTGTCGATGCCGGTGACTCAGAATCGCGATGGGAAGATGACGCTGCGGATGCGGATGCCGAATGCTTTCGAGCCCGCATACCCCATGCCGGAGGAGGTCGGCGAACGGCCACGGCTGGTGGCGACGCTGTCGTCGTGGCGGTTGCCACGGTCATCCCTCTCGAGACCTCGATGGGCGCTCCGTCCGGCGTCAGCGGGGTTCCGCGCATCCTGATCCGATCCGAGTCGGCTATGGACCGGCCCGACTCGGCGAGCGTTTTTGTCCGCGTCCTGACGGGCGCGGCTCCGTGCGGCTATGGTACCCCGGGCATCACGCTTGGGCCCGAATCGCTTGTGAACCGCTCCGGCCGGCTAACGACAGTCGGGGCTTGAACGGTGGCCGCCCATGGTGGGCGGGCTTCTCGGAGGAGTAGAGCGCCGGCTTCTAGCACTTGCTGAAGAGCCCGCACGATCCCCTGAGGCTTCGGCCTGCTGAAGAGCTGTTTCTTCTAGCAGGACGCGGAGTCGCCGGAGTTCGTCGTGTCCCGAGGTGCCCTCGGGGATATCAATGGCGCGTGCCGCCATCGTGGCCGCGACGATGTTATGACTAGGAAGCAGGAATATCGGGACCCCGTCCTTTTCACGCATGTGGAACTCGTTATGGACTTGGTGTCCTCGAGCCCTCATGTCGTCATTGCGCAGTTGTTCGTCGCGTTGACAAGCGAGCCTAGTTTGCTGCTCAATCATCTCCTCCTCCTTGGCGAGGAGCCAAAGTCGAGTAGCTTCAAGCTCAATCAGCGTTTGCTCCACGATGGGGACTGATCAGCCACCGCCGTTGTCCAGCGAATCGGGGTTGGCCATGAAGACCTCCCGGGACGGGTGGTGACTGCCGGAGCTCTCGTACTCGTCTGAGTTATACTCGAGGACGGGGAGGAGAGAGTCGATGGCGCCCACCAGTCGGGATCTCTGTTCGACGGGCGTGAACCCGTACGCGGATAGCAGACCCGATTTTGGCGTAACCTCATCCCTGGGGAGAGGAGCCGAAGGCGCGGATTCAGGGGTGAGTCCGCGCCGAGAAGCTGATGGAGCCTCTGCTGATCGACACGCTGCCGAGTAGCAGAGCTGAAGTTTACCGACCTTGTCGGCGATGAAGTTCAACTTTCTAAATTGGAAAAGCTGTCCAGGGTCCGGAGTAGCGTCCATGGAAGCGAATCTCATGACACTTCCCGGGGTGAAAACGTTGTTGTTGCTGATGAAACCCATCCAGATTCGTGTAGATGGATCTATGCGTACCTCCCCTACCTGGCGCGCCAACTGTCGGAGTATTATTCTGACAATACTGAATATGGGGCGGTGTGAGCACAGCAAATCCGGATGAGTGCACACGGGAGACAGGATTTAGACAGATTCAGGCCCTCGCAGAGAGGTAATACCCTACGTCCTGTGTTTGGTGGCTAGTATAGCTTGAATCCCGAGTGCCGCAAGCCCTAGAGAATCGATCTCGAGGTTAGTTGAGTTATGAAACAATGGAGATTGTCTATGACTAAAAGGCCTTACCGATCGGAGGTCCCCTACCAGGCCTTATATGGGCGACCGGGATAGGGTTACAAGAGTCCGGATCGGTTAACAGATTGATTTCCTAACTAGTTACAACAGATTCCGGGTATGCCGGGCAGGTACTAGTCCATGTCTTGTACTCCACGTTGATGAGGCGCCTTCGTGTAGAAGTCGGACTCCGAGTGGTCGGCTCGGCCCACCCTATGGCCAGAGGGACGGATTTGTCCTCCTTGACGATACCCGGATGCCATGTCATCATCAGGTAGCGCTCGGGGCAACTGACCAGTCCGAGCACGAGTGGCCAGGGGCTTATGTGCCCTGACTCGGGGTACAGTTGGTAGTCCGAGCACCGACAACCCGCCGCCAGAGACTAGACTACCCCGACTCCTCATACCACAGACCAGTAGGGACCTACTTGCGCCGGGGATACATGGGAGCCCGATACTCGTGAGAGTGACTTCTTTTGCGAGCAAGCGAGGGGATAGAAAAACTTGACAAGTAATTGAAAAGGCGAATATTACTTATATTAACATTATCAATGCTATTGATATAGCTTATGATACGAGGGAACCCCCGAGCATGTGTGCGAGCACGTGGGATACTCGGGCGGCCTTTGGCCGGACTGGTGTCCAAGGTGTAGAAACCAAGCGAGACGACCAGGGCTTAGGCGACGAACCCAGAACACTCCCGAGACTCGCTTTGCTACTCGGGGGTTTGATCCAAAGCATAAAGAAAAACTTACTTGAGCTATTTACGGATAAAATTTGCGCAGATGCTCAATGTTCCACGCATTGGGCAGCGGCCGGCCGTCATCCGTGGTCAATCTGACGGAGCCAGGTCAGGATACGCCGGTCACTCGGTAGGGGCCCTCCCACATGGGGGAGAGTTTGTTCTTTCCTTCCCGCGTTTGAACGCGACGAAGTACTAGATCCCCGACCTCCAGCGATCGGGCCTGAACGTGGCACTGATGATAACGCCTCAGGCTCTGCTGATATCTGGCGGCATGGAGGGCAGCTCTGCACCGGTGCTCTTCTAGGTAGTTGATGTCTTCGAGCCTTCTCTTTTCCTGATCGCCCTCCGAGTAAGCTCCGACCCGAGGCAAGCCGAGAGTGATCTCGGAGGGGAGGACTGCCTCTGCCCCGTATACGAGGAACAAAGGCGTTTCTCCGGTCGCCCTGCTGGGAGAAGTCCGGATTGACCAAAGGACGGCAGGGAGCTCGTCGATCCAACCAGCGCCGCACTTCTTGAGCCAATCGAAGGTTCTAGTCTTGAGCCCTTTGAGGATTTGAGCATTAGCGCGCTCAACTTGTCCGTTGGCGCGAGGGTGAGCAACCGACACGAAGCAGATCTTGACCCCGATGGCGTCGCAGTACTCGAGGAATGCGTCGCTTGTGAACTGCGTGCCGTTGTCGGTGATGATTCGATTGGGCACTCCAAAGCGGCTCTCGATTCCTCGGATGAACTTGATTGCTATGTGCTTGTTGATCTTGACTACCGACTCGGCTTCCGTCCACTTGGTGAACTTATCGATGGCGACATAGAGGTACTCGTAGCTCCCGAATGCTCGGGAAAACGGACCTACAATATCCAGCCCCCAGACCGCGAAGGGCCATGATAAGGGGATGGTTTGGAGGGCCTGAGCTGGCTGATGGATCTGCTTTGCGTGATATTGACACGCTTCGCAGCGTCGAACCGGCTCGATGGCATCCTGGAGGGCTATTGGCCAGTAGAAGCCTTGCCGAAAGGCCTTGGTGACGCGGCGTCAAGTTGGGCCTTTTCCCGTGGTTTAGGGGGGCCCCGTTCCCCGTATCGTTGACAAGTTTGTTCTGACTAGCTATGTTCATCCCCCCTGGTTGGTCACTGCACAAAAAGTCAGCAATATGTCAAAGATGATAAGAAAGAGAAAGAGCAAATCATAGCTTTGTCATCAATATTCTATTGTTCTAGGGAATACCTGTGAATTATATTATATATGCTCATAGATGTTATGGCCATTTATTAGAATGCTATAGACATGTCTGTGTCTCCCTTATATCTAAAGTTGTAGTATCTAAACTAGGTTAAAATTTTTTTAAAGAAAACTACATATATAACTCGAATCTTTACTATATATAATATTCCAGTTGGTGGTGATGGTGCTGTCACACCTTCTATGGTGGTGTCACACCCTCACCACCAACAAATAAAAATAGATTTTTCTAATCTTGTGCTCACAAGAACAGATTAATACTGGTCTCCAAAAATAGATTTTCCTAATCTTGTGCTCACAAAAATAGAAAAACAGATTGGTTTCTTTCCTAATCATGTTTTCAGGAAAACACATTCGTTTATTTCTTCATCACGTTCTCAGTAAAACAGATAGCTTTTTTGTGCTTTCTGTTCCGAACAAAATTACGAACGCCTGCTCTCCTCACCACCCAGCCTCTAGTGTGGCGTCCTGCCAATTCTTCTTAACGAATCTTGACGTTTGCGTCCACCTCCAAGGCACTGCAGAGCGTATCCCCGGAAAGCACCGCTTCCTGTCTGCTCTTTTTATCTTGTAGATGCCTTCCAGTCGGTGATGCTAGAGCAGCTCGAGATCTTACTTGGTGAGATACGGGTAGCACAAGATCTTAAGTTCTTCATGCCATGGTAGCACCGGAGGGCGAATCTACAGAGGCGTTTGTCAAAAAATATTACAATGTCATATATATCTGGAAAAGAGGTAACCAAACAGAAAATAATTGACATATAACCATACGCATGGGATTTTTTAATGTGCCACCCGATAACCTTGTTGCCATAGATTTTGCATTTTGATTGCCATATATTTTGAATTTTGATGAATGAAGAGCCTACAGCCAGCCACATCATCCTTACCTTGATTTGCTGGGAATTAGTTAACAAAGAATTTTTTTTCTTCTCAAAAGCAGTTGTTGGCTTCTTTTCTAATCATGTTCTCAGAAAACATGAAAACATATTGGTTTCTTTCTTTATCACATTCTCAGAAAAACAAGAAAACATATTGCTTTCTTTTCCTGTCCTTGTGTTATTTTTTAAATGAAAATATTAAGAACACATGTTGTGAAGCTACCTGCCATCTTAATCCTTGAACCAGTTAGTGGTGATGGTGTTGTTTTTTCGAAGTGACTGATTTCAGTCATAACTTTCTTCTCGAAACTAGAGCTGCATGATGAAAATGAGAAGTGTTCAAATAATTTTTTTTAAATGCCAGCAAGCTAATAGGTCTGCACATCAATTAAGTAACTACAACATTTAGTTTTGCCTACATGATCAACAGGGAAACATACTGTATAAAGGTATCTCTATCTCTACTATATAATATGGGAGTTGGTGGTGGTGGTTTATCCACATCTCCTCTCCTCACAAAAGATTAATATTACAAAAACTAATCCTTGATTATCTCAACAACAAAACTAACTCTAGCCTTAATCACACAAAAAATAAAAATAAATCTAACCACTAATCCTTGATTCTCTCAACAACTAAACTAAAACTAGCCTTACTCCCCAAAAATAGAAAAATAAAACTAATTAATCCATAGCCTTACGGTCTTTGTCTTGTCTCTCCTCCTCGCAGGTGCTCGATTTCTAAAGACATTGATAAAAGTGTCACTCTATTTTATGAACAGACGTGTTAAAAGTGAGTCGCTACTGTCGTTGTGAGGTTCTCTGTGGACACTCGGGGGTGGTGGCTGGAGCTCACTGAACTCATCTCGCAATTGATAAGGAGCCCACGAGGAAATAGGAGAAAGACGTTGGCTATGAAACTGCTAGAATGATGCATAGTGGTCGTTAGAGAGGGAGAAAGTAGGAGAAAGACATCGATATTTGATATGATTCTATTGCACATAGTGCTTGACACATGTGTCCATGAAATACAATGTTTGATCAATAACTCTATTTTTTAATGTTGTTCTGTAGCAACGCACGGGTATTTAGCTAGTTAGTAAAAGATCCCAGAGCTCTCATGGTCAAACCTTATTTGATATACCATTAGACTCTACATTAGCCTAATGATCTGGAATATAATGGATACTTTTAGAGATAACGGCTTGTTAAGATAGCATCAAGGATCTCATGCAAGTCCTTGTTGCATTCCTTGTCCTGTCAACATCAAGAGAGTGAGCTCAACCCAATTGTTTGTAAATTAGTCTCACTTGTTTTGTTAATATGATGAAACAGTATATTGAATGTATCAGCGAAAGAGCGAAACATATGTATAACCGTCGTGGCCAGAGTTCAACTATTGATGGGATAGGACTTGAAGGTGCCAAAGGTGAACTAAAATATCAAGAACCAATCCATTTGATGACGGTGATTCAATAGGTTTCTATGTGTAAATTATTAAGTTTAAGCGCGAAAAATAACAATACCCAGTAGTACACGATAGATAATTCAACAAAATTGTGTGTCTACGTTGTTAGGGAAATTCATCTACATGCCGTATTTAAATTGTAACAGCGAAAGAGTGAAACATATGTACAACCACCGTGGCCAGAGCTCAACTACTAATGGGATAGGACTTGAAGGTGCCAAAGATGAACTAAATATCAAAAACCAATCCATTTGACGGTGATTCAATAGGTTTCTATGTGTAAATTAATTAAGTTTAAGCACGAAAAATAACAGTACCGATAATTTAATAAAATTATGTGTCTATATTATTAGAGAAATTCATCTACATGCTGTATTTAAATTTCAGCGTATAGATAGTAGTGATCTAAACACCTATTTTTAAATCAGACCTCAACATTCTACGGACCTATAAATTACACCGGTTTAGCCCCACTACCGACCTCCGGCGATAAGACGTAATAATTCGCATACTGCCCTCACCTCAACTTGTTCTTCATGAGACGGAACCGCCTCTCTCTCCCCTTATCCCAAATTCATCATCGTCGGTGTCGGTGTCGCTCTTGACCCAATGCGCTGCTGCCTTCGCCTCCCTCGCCCCTCAGCCCAGCACCGTCGCCGCCTGTCTCTACCTACTATGTCGCCGCCGTTCGCACTCTCTGGCCGGATCTCATCCACTGCAGAGCGGTTCAGGCTGTGCGGCGACCCACGACTCTGGCTTGAAGACGAAGGACGTGGTGGTGCATTGCTTTGCGGACGTCCAGCTGGCGACATGACGTTGACAGGCTGGACCTCGACGTCGACACGCTCCGGCAAGCATGCGTCTAATCGGTAGACGGGTAGATCGATACATGCGGTTGGTTCACAAAACTGGGATATTGTTGAACTCGAAATTTGTATAACAAGACTGAGAATAGAATAAGGCGGTAAAGAATGGATGCAGCAAAGAATTGTAAGAAGATGCATGCACTGATGCACCCGAGTGTGTGTGTTGTGATGTTAAACGAAACATGGCAGTATTGTTGTTTGTGGGGACGAAACATGGCAGGGGATAAGGGCATTCCCGGTGGTTTGAGAGTATTTATTAAGTGATTGCATTGATACATCCTTTCCAATATATATTTTTTGTATGTTGTATCTAAATTTATTTTATTCTCCTATGTGACAATGTTAGAATAGTATGAAGTCTGGCATCAACTCTGTATAGTGGTTTGTTTAATTTACTGGTATCTTCCATTATATGCAACCCATTTCTTTTCCTTAACTCTCACTCCACCTCAGCATTCAATAGCGGAGCTTAAGCAAAATCTTAATAGGTGCCAAACCAAACTTGATGATCTTAGAAAGTTCTAAGGAGGAGAAGGCATCTATTAGAAATTTTTATCAAATATATACCTTATCAGCTATATATTCAGAGGTAATCTATTTTTTTGTTACTGAGATTCATAGTAGTTAGCAAGTCATAGATACCGCTTTTAAGTGAATCACCGTAAGAAGAGAATAGGCCCGCGTTAACAGGTAAGCCCAACTTGAGCCCAGGCTTATTTACACTCGGCGAGAGACAAACAATTTTCAGGTTGCAAGAAATTCTGTCTTTTTTAGAAGCACCGTGTACACGATCGTCCCAACTCACCTCTGCAGCTGGACCATCTGATCTTCCGACCAGCGGATAGACACGTCCGTCCGCCCGTGCCGCGCGATAGGTCGCCGCTGTCCACCTCGCCTTCCGGGCAACCTCCCGGTGCTTACACGTGCCGGCGACGTGTCACTGCAGCGCCACGACTCACGGGCATCGTGCGCTCTAGAAGTACCATCACGTGTCCATCCATGTACTACTTGTGGCGCTTGCCCGTCTCATCGTGATACCATCTCTATCTCCACCTGAACCCGACATGGCGGACACCATGGACACCGCTGCTAAAAACGTCGACCACGACCACCACGGTAGCAGCGTCGCAGGGTCACCGCCGGCGACCAAGGGCAGCGCGACCATATCCATCACGATCGTCCTCCTCGTGCTGCTCGTGGCCTCCGTTGCAGCGTTCCTGATGTCGTCGCCGCCGGACGGCAAGCCGCGGATGGAGGTACCGGGCGGGGAGGGCGGCCGCGCCGGCGCCGAGCCAGTGGAGCAGGCGGTCGGCCATGGCACCCCCGGGTTCAACAGCCGGATGGACGCGTTCCGCGCGTGGGCGAAGCTGACCTGGATGAAGCTCCAGCGGCCGCACTCCGACGAGCCTCGGTACGTATATATCATGTTCATTGGTGTCCTCGTTAGATGATGTGAAGTTGATACGGGCATTTTGTACTTGCGAGCTGAGAACATATGTTCTGTGCCAAGGTATGATACCGGTGGAATCGCCGGCTCAGCAGCGGAGGCTGCCAAGAAGAGCGTGGAGATGGGCAAGGAGACGGTGGAGCAGACGGCAGCGACCGCGGCTGGTGCGGCGGGCGGTGCCGTGGGGATGGCCAAGGACAAGGTGAAGGGAGCGGCCGCGCCATCGTCCGATGCGGAGCTCTGAGCAGAGCATGTTGGCATGTAGTCTGTACTGTACGTACGTTGTGCCCTGTACATGTGATAACACTCCACCGTAGTTGTGTACTTGTGGATAGCTGTGTGATTGGCACGTCAGTTCTGGGTGCCTAACGTAAAAGCATCTCAGCTTCTTCCTTGAATAGGCCAAGGTTGTACTTGTACGTTTTTGGAGCTCAAAAGGAAACGGGCCGGAGTCTGGGGAGACATGGTAGGGTCGAGGGGAGGAAGGGAAACAAAGCCTGTTTTTGAAAACACTCGGAGGATAATAAACTCGGGCAAGAAGAGCAGAAATTTTAAGTTTCTAAATGCTAATCAGTGCGCGTGCACTATTCTGTTCCAACGGGCGCACTGTGAAGCGGAAGTTTGTCACGCTGGGGCCCGGTACCACGTGAATGTGTTTTTTACCGCATAGATCGATGTTATTTTTGTTTAATCTTTTTAACCCGGATCAACGCGAGATGTTGGTGCAACACTGCTTGTGATAGGCATCTCGATTTTGTCTAGTACTACTACGTCACATCTTGTTCTACGTCAATGCTAAGCTAGCTTTGTATAATATTAATTTATTTAATAGTGTTACTTTTTTTTAATATTGACTAGCTGTTAAGATTAACCATTTACCAAACAGGTTCATATCTTCTCAACCACACCAGTAGAACAGGTTCACGTCTTCTCAACCGCACTTAGTTAGATGTTCACGTCTCCTCAACCACACCAAGTAGAACAAGTTCACGTCTTCTCAACCGCACTTAGTTAGATGTTCACATCTCCTCAACCACACCAGTAGAACAAGTTCACGTCTTCTAAGCGTGAGGTCTTACCATTTCTGGATGGCCGATTATCTTCAAGTATTATATTCAATGCATGTATGTAGGGATACAAAGTAACTCAATGTATTTATTGAAATATAAAAATAATAAGACAATTATTTTCTATTACAATAGGGAAGTTCTTTGACTAGTAGAAACTAGTCTACGGATACCTAGTCTTAAGTTGCAACCGGACCAGATAGATCCAGGAATAAACTCTTTGGACAGATCCAGGAATAAACCCTTTGGACGACAAATATTCCCTATATTTTTTAAAGGGGGGGGGGATTTTTTAAAGGGAGGAGTACGTGTGATTTTGCTTAATACGTCACCAAATTTACCTTATAATCATGCTAAGCTAGCTTTGTATAATATTATAGTTTTTAGTTATTTTATCTAGGAGATGAACTATTGTATTTTTTTAGTTTCCAAAATAAAGATTTTTTATTTTGGCAACTAGTTGCATAACGGTGCTGCTAATTGTATAGTTATATTGTTAAGTTGTCTTCCACAGCTGCTAAGTTGTCTATAGCACTTATGTGTATAGAACCAATGAATTTGTCTAGTAGTTATGTTAAGTGGCATAATTGTACTACTAATTTATCTAAATTTTTTTTTATAACAGTAACTTGCTTCCCTTTTCCTCAAAGGCGGTCTATAGACCTAGATCGTCAGGCAAGTTAGAATTAGAAGCAAGAGCAATATTGGTATTGGATATTTCTTTTGCAAAAGTCAATGTACCTTGATTGTTCAGGCAAGTTAGAATTAGAAGCAAGAACAATTCTAGTATTGGATATTGCTTTTGCAGATACCAATATAACTAGATTGGTCTGGAAGTTAGAACTAGAAACATGAGTAATTTTGGTATTGCATAGTGCTTTTATAGTTTCCCAGACGGGGTTTTCTAAACTAATTTCCCCTCAAATAGATGCCAAGGAGGACTTAGTTTTGATTGTTCTCCAGACGGGGTTCCTTATACCAACTGCCCTTCAAAGTGATGCAAGGGAAGGCTTAATTAGCTTTCAACATTACCTGAGCAGGGTTCTGTTCCCCGATTGACCCTCAAATAGATGTTATGAAGGGCTTATCTTTGAACATTTTCCAGAATAGGTTCCCTTTTTGAATTTCCCCCTAAATAAATGCAAGGAGGGCTTACGTTTGAATGTTTCGTGTTCCCTTGCAACTAAATTTTCTTATATTTTCTTAATTGCCAAAAGAAAGTGATGTGGTACTACAAACTTGCTTTTCATCACACAAAGTTTCTTTCAAAATATTCGTCAAAATATACCCAAGTGAGAATCTTTTTTTGAAGATCTTGTTACGATGAACGTAACGGCGAAAACGGATTATAAGTCGAACACCAAGCAGTTGCTTTTTGAATTTTCAGAATTGATTTTTGAATTATGTTAATGTCATCTAAATTGTTCGTATGCTAGCACTAGGTGGGTTAGGGCTAGTTTTGGGTTTCCAAAAATCAGATACATGTGAAAGGGAGGGCTTAGCTTTTACTGTTCTCTCAATATGTTCCTGATTTAATTTCCCATTAGATAGATTGCAACGAGGCATTAGCTTTTATGGTTTCTAGGATAGTTCTGTAATCCAGTTCCCCTTAGATAGATGTTATATGGCACTTAGCTTGTACTATTTCCGGGATGGTTTTCCTATTCTAACTTGCTTTTCATGAATATCAACATGTTTTCATTATCACGAGACTTTCTTATAGTTAGGTGATTATATTGAAACTTGTTTTTCTGTGTAATACTAACTTGCTTCTGATTATGGTGAATCTTGCTTTCTAGTTGGGTGCTTGTGTTGAAACTTATTTTTAGTGCACTACAAACTTGCTCCGCTCATAGTGAGACTTGCTTCCCGTCCATGTAATACCAACATGTCTCCAAGAAAAACTTGGTTTATGTTGTTCCTTGGGCCATTTCTCAGGAGCAATTACTGAAATTAGTTGCTAAGGGCTGAGCGCTAGCATGCGAGCGTAAGAGTGGGCCTAGGGTGGGTGGTGGAGCGATCAGGGGAGCAGGCATTGCCTGTAATGGAAAGAGCGGGCGAGACGTATCTAGACTTTCTAATTTAGCTATGTGTTCAATTTGTTATTAAAATGCACAGAGGGTGCCTAGTCACGCCCTTAAGTTTATCATGTAAAGACGAGCAAAATGTTTAGCACAAGTGCAATCACAAAGAGCTCAAGCATCCTCAGCCTTAGCTCTGGAACCTGAATAAAACTATCATCGCACCCAGACGGATCAAGATCATGAATATACAGAAAACCAACATACGGAGTCACGTGAGAGCAGTTTTTTCACTCATACATGAAGATCCACATACTATCTTAGGCATTGAAATGTTCAAAATTTGGTGCGATACACTTTAACAAAACATTCTTCGCTTACGCCCTTCTTATTTACATTTATAGCCACCGTCTCCTCCCCCCAGCTCCATCTCTCTGTCCGACTGTTCTCTCATTCGTTCTCTCCCCACCAGATCCGCGCTCCACTGCTACTGCCGCCGGCATTTCCGCCCTCCACGGTCGTCACCACCGTCATCTCAATCACCGAATCTGGCCACCACGAGCCTTGCCGCGACCGGATCTTGGCTCGGCTTTTTTTCTTATCTTTGCAATCTCCATTAAATTTGTTGATTTCGCTTTTATCTTGGTTGGATTCAACCCGGTGGAATTGCATCCATGGTTTCATCCCTTTTTTGATGCTGGTTCATGATCCATGCGGATAGTGAAGTGATTATTTTGATGTTCATTCTTTTATCTCAACCGAATGTGGCATGCTACAGTAAAGATGCATGTTCAAGGATTTCTTTTACTAGAGAGTTTGTTTCTGGTTGGATCAAAACTGAAGTTTAAAACATTCAGTTCTTGGATCTGTTCCAAGAATTTTTGTTAATGTCCACGATTTGTCTTGCTTCATTGAAAGATTTTTTTTAATGCCTGGTCATGATCTGAAGAATTGTGAAAGATGCAGGTTCATGCATTTTGTTTGAGAGAGCTCCTTCATAGTTGTATACCCGAACCGAATTAAAAAGATCTTATGATTTTATTCACGGTGGCTCCGTCCAAGGCAGTTCGTGTGCACCTTTTCATGCAATTTGTTCTACAACCATCATAGTGTTTGTGTTGAACATGATCTAGATAAGTATTTGTTCTTTCTAATTTTCATTTTCTTTATTCGAACGTTCTGTTGATGTAATTTTTGTTCAAAAAGGCAATTCTGTTCATGTATGTTGGATGGAGGGAACTGGAGATGGGAACCTTGAAAATCTTTCAATGAAGGATGCGTGATCATGGATTTTTTTTGTGTGTGAATGGTTCATGAAGTTGTTAACATGGAAGATTCATGCTCATGTACCATTCTTCATGTGGGAAATCGATATCTGAATCCGAATGGAACATTTCTTGACTGAGAAATCGAATATTGACCGATTCGTGAAAATATTGAATCGCGATGGCCGGTGAGTTTTAGGCCGTGGAAAAATATCGAACCATGAAAGAAAACTGTAAGCATAGAACAATCCATAGCGTTGGAAAAAGTACCGTGGTAAAAAGATGAAACCATGGAATGTGTGAAATCTATCCAGTTCATGAAATGTTTTTGGTTCTGTCCATATATAAAGCTGGGAATCGTGCCGTGCCGTGCCGGCACGGCACGGACCCGCCGTGCTTCGGGCCGACGTTTGACCGTGCCGGCATGGCACGCCGTCGCCACCGTGCCGTGCCGTGCCGGCACGCGCAGCCGCAGCTAGGGCCCAAACCCGGCACGAAGGCCCGCCGTGCCGCCTCCGGGCCGTGCCGGCACGGGCACGCCACGGGCGGGGAGGACGAGCTGCGCCGGCGGCCGGCGCGGGAGAAGAAGGGGCGAAGGAGGCGGAGCCGCGGAGCGCGAGAAGAGGGTGCGGGCGGCGGGACCGTGGGAGACGGCGCGAGGAGGGGGCGGGCGGCGGCGCCGGCGGGAGCCGGGAGGAGGAAGGCGGCGCGAGGAGGGGGCGGGAGGGCGCGCGGCTCGGAAGGAGGGGGCGGGCGGCGACGCCGGCGGGAGTCGGAAAGAGGAAGGCAGCGCGGAGGCAGGGGAGCCGGCAGGGAGGCGAGGGGCCCGGCGGGGAGGCGGGGAGGCGGGGGAACCGGTGGGGAGGCGAGGGGCCCGACGGGGAGGCGGGGGAGCCGGCGTGGAGGCGAGGGGCCCGGCGGGGAGGCGAGGGGCCCGGCGGCGGCGAGGGAGCTGGTGGCGGCGGGGAGTGGGTGGCGGCGGGGAGCGGGAGCCTCCCGTGCGGTGCGGCCATGCGGGAGAGGAGAGAGTGGGCTGTGGCCTGTGGGGCGAGGGATGGGGCCACGGGGAGTAGGCCGCAGGGACTGGGCCGGGGGCCTTCGCATGGAAATGGGTCGGGCCGGCACGAACACGGCTCGGAGCATCGTGCCGGGCCGTGTAGCCCATCGGGCGCAAATCGCCAGCACGACCCGGCCCGGGTCTTCGTGCCGTGCCGCCCGGCCCGCACAGTTGTCGTGCCCGTGCCGTGCAGGCCTCGGGCCGTGCCGGCCGGGCCTCGGGCTGGCACGGAAAAGCCTGGCCCAAGTCCCAGCTTTATCCATATATGTGTTCATGACAAAAAAAAATGGTTCCTGAAATTTGTTCATAGTGAAATTCGGTTCATATGTGTTCATCCAAAACATTTAATTTTTTATTCATGTATGTGTTTATCCAAAGACATGAAAAGGTTCAAGTTCATGCAACGTGCAGACCGAACAGCAGAGAGCATCAGAGTATCACTCATGAGAGAGAGAACGAGTGGATGGGTGGAGAATGAGACAGAGAAAAGAATTAGGGGTGTGTTTTGCAAAATAGAAGAGGCTGCATAGTGAGAAATGAATGAAGTTGTTGTTCTGTTTTGTAAAATAACAGCACGAATCTTAAAGCCTATTGAACGCCTATCATAGTGTGTGGACGTCCACGTAAGAGTAAATTTGCATTTTTCGGGAATCACGCCCTGTATTTACGTATTTCTGTTTCTACTCCCAGAGGATACAGGCAAACGCACAGTAACCGCTGCTACCTCTATGTTCCAGCTCCACAAACTAGTACATTTGCAGAGGAATCCGACCGACGCAAACGCTCATCAGGTTTGTCTAACAAACACATCCACAACCGGAGGCAAAAGAGAAAGGTCGTGCGCCAGTTTGCTCATTTAACCAGCACATGCCACCCTTACCTGACGAAGAGCGAGTCTCTTTCATCGCAGTCCGGTGCAATCTACCATTACTGAGCCTACGGATACACTGGACATCGCAGAGGAGCCCGTGCCGTGCTGCTGCTGCTGCTGCTGCGAAGGGCTCGTTTCACGCCGGGCAGATGCTCTGGAACACGGGCAGCCTGCGCAGGGGGCCTCGGCGGGGGCCGTAGAGCCATTGGGTGATGCAGGCATCCTCCTCCTCGGTCGGCGGCCACGCGAAAGTCGCCCGCGGCGCCGACGGCTTCTTTACTTCGGGTTGCTTTGATGCCGGTGAGAAACCGGCCGGCGCTCTCGCAGGGGTGGCGGTGGCTCTCGGCGGCGTGAAGTACGGAGCGGCTGGTGGCCTGGTGGGGATGGTCGTGGAGCCGCGAGGTGCGGCGGCAGCAGTGGGAAGGGCGGCTCCTGACAGCGATGGCGGGGGTAGAGGGTGGTAGGTTCTGGGGAGCGCCTGCATGTTGGAACCAGCACCCTGCACTGATCGCTTTCCCTGCAGTTCCACCTGTTTGACAGGAAATAGGAACGGAGATGTGTTAAGGTGCGTTGTTATCTATCCCATGCATGGCAGAATCAGAATGTGAAAACTTGATCTGATGAATCATTAAGTGAAAGATCGGTCGGTTAAGGAGATTAAAACACGTAGATATCATACAGAACCATTTTGTTATTTGTATGATGCATAATAAAGTCAGTACATGAAAAATTGTTAAAGCAGGCGATAATATATCATCTAACTCCCAGGTATATAAAGGCCTTACCTGAACAACACTGGTATTGGTATGTCCGATAAACAATCAATCATTCCCATTTGGGTAGCAAGTTATGAACTGAAAACAGATGTCTGAAACCTGAACATTTAAACAGGCAACTGTTCTTTTTAGCTTTGCAGACGAAACACTAAATAATAGTTGCCTAATTTCATGTCTTAAGACATAGTCTTACTCCATAGAGCCATGCATTCTCCAGAGTATCAGCATTGTTCAGCTCAATAATTTTCATTTTCTATTTATCTTGCAACACTTTCAGTTCGTATATACAATTCAAAATTTCAATTGCATTACAAATAACAGACGGTGCAAATAACTATTATACATTTGGAGAAAAATACAGAATAAAAAAAATAAATTAATCCACATGTTCATGTATCTTACATTTTTGGATCAGAACGAGTAATTAATTTAAGACATGTAGTCTAACAATACAACGGAGAAGATACTAGGGGTGGATGCATCTCTGGCTTGCTGCTAAGGAGAAACATAATTTCTCTCAGTAACTCAGATCTTTTTTTTGTTTCCTTAGTTGATTATATTGTTGGTTGATTCGACATCCCTAATGGCCCACCTAATACTTGGACAGACCAATTCCGAGACCAGAGGGGGCCTTTGCCTTTAAAAAAAAAGAAATTCCGAAACCTAATACATATAGGTAACGCGAAGAAACTAATATTAAGCTTGAAACACTTGGAGACAGATGTGTCCTACTGCAGTCAGGTAGGAGACAACACTTCTATATTGTAACAACACTTTTACACAGTTTCAGAACGTTCATCAACCAAGATAACATTTTTCTTTTAGAAGCCAAGATAACAATTCGACAATTGACGCTGGAACAAGGCATCTTTAATGATACAATAGATTTGTATTAAGTCCTCCACAGAGTACTTTATTATAAGACTATAGTTGCCAGTTGCTCTCATATTCAGCAATACATGGTGAGAGTATTCATCAGGCTTCTGTGATTTTGTTTCATGCGTAGTTGGGCTAACACCCAAGCCAAGAAAATAAAAACCAGTCCAAACAAGCTTCCTATTCTTCCAACAACAAGAGAGTATGCCACAAAAAATATCTTCTGACGAGTTCAGAATGTCAGGGATACAATGTAAATCCAGGATTAACCAATAGGAATCTACATTTGAAATCATGCAGGGGATCATTTAGTATTTGATCTAAAATCCTGTAGCACGAGCAGTATTTACCTCAGAATATCTTGAATTCATGGCTCGCACCACACGAGACTCCTCCTTCCCATAGGCAAACTGCAGAATGAAGGGTAAAAGAGAAACGACTCGTCAGTTTATGCAACATTCTGTCCCCTCAATAAATCTACTTTCCGCAATCGATTCCAGGCTCCGAACTTGACAAGAGTGGGAAAAACTTCCCCTCCCTTTAAGCTGTCCACAAGTTTCCTCCTCCCTTTTCTTCTAAAACAGAAAAACTCTCCCCTTCTTTTACGCTTCCTGATAGATAAATACAGGAGCTTTTCGACACACCATTGATAGGACATCGGACTCTTAGAGTACACAAGAGCACTGGAGATTGGCAACTAGTCAACTACATTCAAATAGTTACAGCCACACTTTCTTGTACTCCTAAGAAACATCGCGAGCAACAACAGAACATGCTTTCCAGTTAGCAAAGCGTGCAAGCTTATTTACTGTAATTTTGATCTGTCTTGATAAACTCATAAAAGGCCCCAATCTACAGAAAAAATCACTCCCAGCTTTTCTGTCCAACATGAAAGCACCGAAATTATACTCCGTTTTCTCCTATTCGTATTTGTAGTTTAAGGATAGAAGCATAGAATAAAAACTGCAAATCTACCATACATAAGTAGTCATAAGTCATAACCCCTTTTCAGAACTTAATTTCTTACAGCTAAGAAAAGCATGAGTTTACTACGTGGTGAACAATCGCCATCAACTAATACAGTCACGATTCTACTTCATATTTCAAATTCATCAAATTCTGTTAATTTTTGTTAACAGCACGCAGTCTTCCGGACCATGAAACCATAGCGTTAACCAAAGGCATCCTACAATCTCAGGGAAACACATCACGAACTCTCCCAAACACAAGGCGATGACAAGTAGGCCCCACACACCAGTAAAACGAGGTTCCGAGCCGTGGGAATCGATTACCTGGCGATTTGAGCCGTAGCGGCCGCTGCCGCCGGAGCCAGGGGAGCCGGCGTGGACGAAGCCGAGGTCGGTGAAGGAGGCGGAGCGCCTGGAGCCAGAGCCGGAGCCGTTCGCGACGAGCACGCCATCCATCACGAGCACATCGTCGTCTGTCGTCCGCGATCCCATCGGAGAGCCCTGGAAGAGGAGGCGCCCCATACTCGACATCGGGGAGAACTCGGGGTAGGCACGGTGGCGGCTGTAGCGGAGGTGCGATTCGTCCATCCCGAGGTCCAACCCCCCGGACGACGACGAAGACGACAACCGCCAGCTCCCGCCGTCGCCATCGCCAGCAGCAGCGTTGAACGCCGGCATGAGGCGGGTGCCCATCGACGGGGTCGACATGCGGCGGCGCCGCCTCGCTGAAGTGTCCACCGACTGGCCTCCACTCCCGCTGCTGCCGCTGCCCGGGGTTGCGCCGAAGTAGCGTGGGTCCATCGTTGCACCGGAGGTAGCGGATTAGTGCTGCATGTTAGCAAATTCGTAAGCGACCAGTCTAACAGGGAAAAATTTTGAACCCAAAATTGGAGATGCGATACTAAAATTTGAAGAAACACACGCGGAAACTGCAGAGCTCGCGATTTGAATCGGATCGCGCAAGTGAGCCCAGCAAAAAGAAATAGCTTGGAATTCAAATGCAGTTCCGTAATCATAGGGATATATGCTGCTTAGATTTCACAGAAACATCGCAGGGAGTGGCAATTTTGGGGCGATCAAAACCATCGAAATGTCGAACATAATCGCACGAACCCCCAAAAAACACAACGAACCAGCAAAGTTGCAGAAATCGATCGATTCCAAGTTCAACAGAATACGCGGAAACACGAATAGAGAGATTGAATCCATGTGATTGGATACGCTCCAAATCCCTCAACAAATTCCCAAAAAGTACGAGAAAAACACTAGCATTCGAAACAGGAGGCTGGAGAGGCGGAGTTGGGGAGGATCGAGCGGAGCGCCTACCAGCGATCCCTCCGTCGAAGCTTCCAGGACCTTCGCTGGCTCTCTCCGCTGATGTGTTCGGGTTTGGCGGAGGGAGGAGAGAGAGAAGACGAGCGCACTGAAGGAAGAAACGGAGGTGGAGGAGGAGCAGCTTAAGTACGCGCGGCGCCTCTCGGGTGTTTGTGTTTGAATTTTCAGGTGCGGGCCGGGTGGGAATCAAAATGGTTGGGTTTCCTTACTTGGGCCGAAACTTCATGGGCCTATCTTTTGTAGCCCAAGCCTACATAGCTTCATTTCAAAGGGACAAAAATGGTTTTGTCTCACAAACTACTAGTACATTTTTTCTTTATAAAGAACTACAGATTTTTTTTCTATCTTGGAATAATTGAAAATATCAATGCAGGGTGTAAGTTCTAAAAAAGAGAGGACAACCTACCAGAGAATTGTCCACGTAACTCTATAGTTCATTTTCATAGTAGCTTTTGAGTCTCAAGCAGGAGGGTCGTCGATGATTGCTTGCAGCGGTCTACACATGCATTTTGAACACGTGTTCGCATTTTGATGTTTGCCGCCGGTTGACTTTTGGTCCAAATCAATATCTTGGGAATACTTTTGTTCACGTAAATCTTTTCTAACTAGATGATACTTCGCATGTTGTTGCAGGAACTCGTAGCGACATACAAGAATGATTTTATTAAGTTCATGTCGAATATGTATACATATAGGGTTACGTATTGGACTTTAAAATGAATCAGAGTCAGAAATAGACTTTGGCCCTGTTTGTTTGGGCTTTTTCTGGCTTCTGCGCTTTGGCTTCGAAGCCAGAAAAGCACCTAAATAGGTGCTTTTGGCTTTTGGCTTTTTGGAAGCCGAAACCAAGCCAAAAGCCAAAAGCACCTATTTAGGTGCTTTTCTGGCTTCGAAGCCAAAGCGCAGAAGCCAGAAAAAGCCCAAACAAACAGGGCCTTTAATTCATGTGTAGATTGAAGTATGATAGGTCTTAAAATCGAACTCTAGTATTCCTATATCCTATGCAAGGAGGGGAGCGCCGCACGTTGCAACTCGAGCAAAAGAAATTGACAGAGCAGGAGGTCAAATACCACACTAGGGGAGGTCAAACCAGCCGGAGAGAAGATCAGATCGCCAGTCAGTGGATGTTAGACCTGCCAAAGCCCAAGGCAACATGATTTGACAAGTACCAGCAGATTTAAAGGTGGTAGTTAGACTGCTCAGGAGGAGCGGTCAGACCGCCAAGGTCAGAAGCCGTGGTGGTGGTATAGACCGGCAAGATGAATTTGGCGGTTCAAAAGTACTTACTTATGATTATGATTTTGCATCACATAAACCGTATATTAATAGAGTAATCATTGGTCAAAGTGTTGTCTTAACGAATTAAAACACGCCTTATATTTCTAGACGGAGGGAGTATCTAAGATAGAATGTAAGAAAATAGTAAAACCGTACTCCCTTCTTTTCAAAATAGAAGTCATCTTAAAAGGTGTGCACTAAAACTTCTTTATCTTTGATCACTAACTAATTAAAAACATCTCAGATTAGTTAGATGCAAATGGTACCATTAAATTTATCATTAAAAATCATGTCACAGTATTAAATTTTCTAATATGTCACTTACGTACTCACCCAAAAATTAATCATTATCATTAAAGATGTATATTGAAAACTATGTAAAATAAAAAACATTTCTATTCTAAAATGGAAGAGGAACTTAAAATTTCTCTACTTGGTGCAAGCAGTAATTAAGCATTGCACGACCTAGGTACAAAATGTTTGACGAGCTTCATGGAAATAAACAGCCGATGCTCCTCTTCAATCGTCTCCTTCTAAACATTGAGTAAACACATTGGTCGTAGATCAAATAAGCTGGCTCTTGTATCTCAATGGTCACGATAAAATTTAAGGCGATGCTTGGGAGGATTTGGCAGAAACTTTTAAATTTAATTCGAGTTGTAAAATAGACATTGACTTTGTTAAGGCAGGTTTACTCACAACAATCTCATAGCTATTTCGTCAACCTGCAGAAGAAAAAAATGGAGAGCGGAAACAAACTGCAAACATGGAATACGACACAAAGAGATAAGTATACAGAGAATATTAGTGAAATCGGAACAACCAACATATAAATATGCACATGAAATACAATAACGCCTTATTTGGCTCCCATAAGTTGAGCATATAATTGAAGAATTAGTATTAAATTTTAGAAATATGAGTGTTTGGCTGTCACAAGAATCGAAATCACAAATTTCATCTTCAATTTTAAGAGATGTGAACATAACTAAACCCATTCTTTAATATAAGCAAAGAATTAAATGGAATTCATCGATCTCACAAAAGTTTGCGAGACCTACTTTCACATTTAGTTTCATCACAATACACAAAGTTGCACCTTCGAATATTTACTCATCTGTAATAAGTTTCAGTTGATTTCATAAAAAAATTATGATGTTTTATGAAGGCTACCTCCACAAGCCCGTGGGGTCCACCTACTCATCCGCAGCTGTCAACATGCATAAAGTTGCTCCTTTATACACCAAGTTACCCCAAACAATTTCAAATGATTTCATTAAAAATTTATGGTGTGAACACAAGATTTATGTTTAGCGAAAGCCACCTCTACAAGTGGTCAAGTCCATAGGACCCACATGCGTATTTTGGTCCACCAATATACACAAAGTAGCTAATCTACACTTGAACAATGTCCATCAAATTTCAGTTGATCTCGACAAAAAATTGTGGTGTGAACATAAGGTTTAAATTTTAAATATCGAACTTTTAGGAAATGAAAAACTTACATTTCCATGTGACACTCAAACATAAAAATTGGAATTCAAATCATCTAAAATCAAATTCGAATTCTACTAAAATTTGATTTGGAATTTAATTGAATCGATCAAATTCAATACTTGGGAGCCAAACGAGGTGTAATCAAAGTCCTTGGTAGGATTTTTTTTTACAAAATCAAGATTTAGAGAAACAGATATCGAAGAAGAACAACAAGCGGTAGTGTCATAAGGTAGTGAGGCCATCGAGAGATTTGGTTGTTACAATAGGAGAGAGCGAGAAGAAGCTCCAAGGTATGTCGATGGGGATTAATGGAGGAGACATTGTGAAAAGGAGTCGGCAGAGGAGAAGATATGCTTAGTGACCTGGTAGAGAGAGGGAAAAAGGCATAATTGATTTAGCACTATGAACAGGAGCAAGAAATCGAAGGCTAGAATGCTGAAGAGAGAGAAAATCGGACGGCTACGACTATAAGGGTGATGTGGCTTCACCGTAGAGCAAAAAATAAGTTAACGAGAGCTAACTATTTAGTTATAGCATATTCCTATTAGAATTGATTTATTTCATGTGAAACCTATGTAAAATCTGCCAATCAAAGTTACCGACATTAAACCGATGCGTCGCAACGGGATAATCATCACTATCTAATGTAAGACTAAGGATCAGACGTCCGATCTTGATATTAGATCAAATATTTATGAAAATATTTTTGTGTTGTGATAAAAATATTTAACCAATGTAATATGATGTTTCCATGTAATAAATTTCATGCAATAGAAACATCTTTTATGTGCGACGGGACATTTTTTCATTCAATGGAAACTCGTTATATATAGAAAAACAAAAATCAAACAGGTATCCAAATGCTATATATCTGTAGTCTAATTTTCGCTTTTCGTAGGAAAAATTTTCAGTGCATGAAAAAATTGTTTATAAAATTTATTACATAAAAATATTATATTATATTGATATAAAATATTTATTATATACTTTTAATAAAATATTATCATCACGTAACCTAAACGTTTTTTGATATGCAGAGTTTTCTAGCAGGAAAAAAACAAAGAGCCAAAACAAGGATCCAGGTGGCACGGGAACCGGAAGGAAATGGAATCATCTAGAGCCGTTGGGAAGCAGCCAAGCCAATAGGCATGCACCCCCATCCAACCACAAATTTATGGTCCTGTCCCCCTTCGCCTTCTCTCCCACTCCGCCGCCTCTCCTTCAACTCTTCTTTTATACCCCCACAAAACATCATCTTTCCGCAGCACCTCCTCAGGTTGCCCTCCTCTCCCCCAAGTCTTTCTCTAAACCTTCACGCCCAAATCCCCACGCGCGCAGGAGGGACGAGTCCCGCATCGGAAACCCCGAGGAGGAAGCATGAGGTGATCTATCCTCCGCGTCCTCTCGCGATCCTTCGTTTGCTTGCTCCCTAGTTATCGATTCATGTGGTGTGCCGTGGTGTAGTTAATTTTCTGGTGGTGATGCTGCGAGATGGGGGTCTGGGCGGTGCGATTGGTTGCCTATTTTAATTTGGTCATAGGATTATAGGATTCTGCCAGTTATTTTCTGTTCTAATTAGTTGGATTATTTTGACGAAACTACAGTAGTTAGTTGGATTATGGGTGTGGGATGGGAGATGGACACTTTCGGAGAATATTAGTTGTTGACTTGGTTTTAGCGTGGTTGCGTGTAAATTTTCATTGATCGGTTAGGAGTACGCGAGTTCTTGCGGTTCGTTGTGATCCTAAGTTTGTTCAAATGCTCACCCTGTTTGCCGATGCAATAATTTTTTATTAGCTTTAGGAACTTCTACGTGGCACAATAATTCGAGAGAATCATGCTATTGTTTTCTGGATCCCTGCAAGCTGCTGTGATTTGGAATAGCATATCGTGTATTCTCTCATTGATTGGCATGATTGTGAACTGAGAATGTGCTGTGAGCAAAATTTGGGGCTTGTTCTGCTTGCAGTCGCCACCCGAGCACAAAGTGGGCGCAGAGGTCCGACAAGGTGTACCTGACGATCGAGCTGCCCGACGCCAAGGATGTGAAGCTCAATTTGAAGCCTGACGGCCATTTCAGCTTTTCAGCAAAGGGCCCTGCCGATGACATGCCGTATGAGCTTGACCTTGAGCTCTTTGGTGCTGTCAATGTTGAGGTTGGTGTAATTGCTGACAAATGCCTTCTTCCTGGTGTACTACATGCTAATGGTTCTTTGTTGGTTTATTTTTCCAGGAGAGCAAGGCGGCTGTCGCCCCAAGGACTATATGCTACCTTATCAAGAAAGCTGAGAGCAACTGGTGGCCTAGGCTGCTGAAGAAGGAGGGCAAGCCACCTGTGTTCTTGAAGGTTGACTGGGATAAATGGCAAGATGAGGATGATGAAGATGTGGGATGTAAGTCTTTTGGCTGAATCATGTATTATGTGTTTGTTTTTGGGACTATAGTTCAACTATCCATTTCAGCACAAACTGACCTTACATTATTTGTGTTGCAGTTGGTGACTTTGGTGATATGGACTTCTCGGTATGGGTCTAATGCAAGCATTCTATGGTGGTAATGTAAACAGTAGGAAGGGTTCTCATGTTTCTTTGTGTTTGCAGAAGCTGGACATGGGAGGCGCTGATGATGATATTGAGGAGGACGAGGAAGATGATGTGGTTGAGAGTGCTAACAAAGGTAAGCTATTCCCTTTGTCATCTGCATGATCGATTTGTGGAGGGAGCCTTTTCTTGGCTTCATGATTCAAGCATGTTACTGATTAGCGCTATTATTCAAAACCGGACATTCTTGTAAGGCCATTTTGTGTGGGTTGGATAATTATCTTAATTTCTAACTGTTTAGCCCTTAGTTGAACCCTTGAACTTTCGTTGAGACTAGCCTGTAGATTCGAGACATTCTTTTTTGAACCTTTGATTTCATACTACTATTTTCCATGTGCTGTCATAATCTGTTTTTGACGTGTGCATCAGTTGCTGTGCTAGTCTTCAGCATTGATTTCCATAAAGCATTTTATACTCAAGTCACGGTCTTAGGTGGTTGACGTGTCCGATTCTGTGCAATTGAGTCAGCAGTCTGACGTATGTTCTTTTCCTTCTGCAAGACCATTTCAAACTAAGACTGGCTCACCAGCTCTGTGTAAATTCTTCCTAAACATCTGACCTGGTTTATCATTCTATCCCAACAAAAACATGCGAGTATGGTAAACAAAGACTAAGAGTCTAGGAGTCCTAACTTGGGAATTTTGTACACAACTTTTTGGAGCGTAAAATGGATAAATTGGGGCCAATTTTTACTGAGCTAATCTTCTGCTACTGGAAAAAACGCAGATGATGATGACGGTGAGGCAGAGGGGAGCAAGGGACAGGAAGCTCCAGCTACAGCTACGGATGAAGCAAAGCCATGAAGATCCAGGAGTTGAACGCTATCCATGTCTTCTCTCTAATGATCATCAGATCTTTAGCTAGATGGTCCGTTGATTTTTGGTGTAAACTCTGGAAAATGGACCACTGCTCCAGAAGGAAATAGATGTTGTGTTGGTAGTTTTGAGCTGAAACTTGCGGGGTGTTAATATTTGACAATACTAGCGCTAGACTTGAACCATCTTAATCCTATATTGAACGCTGTTCTGGGTTCTCTAATTGTGGTCACTGGTCAGCACATCTGCATCTCTCTGTTTTAGTCCTTTATTATGTTAGTTTTTATTGTGTCATGAGAAACTGGGAATTCCCTTTTTGTTTATCTAGACATGCTATGGTTACTACAAAATCGCTAGTATATGACCTCGATCCATCCAAATTGTGAGTCGTTATACCATGGGTAAACCCATGTTGTTTTCTGGAATGTCTCTTCAAGGGGCAGGGTTGGCACAATCAATTCATTCTTCAACAAAGTGTGAGCTCACACGAACACAGGGACATTTGAATTCTGCCAAACCTCTCGACAACAGCTGCCATGAAACTTCATCAGTTCTTCCCAGATCAATGGACAAGATTCTCCTATGATGCCTCAACATGCTGACTTAAATACAGATGAGAAAAAAGCGAAAGAGAAACAGCTATGACACTATGCAGATACTGTCATGATGAGATTATATTCCTCGGTCAAATTGGCATTTCTATGTATTTGCTCAGCTGTCAGGTAGTCTCATGTTAAGAACTTCGGGTGGTGGCCGAAGTGTGCAAACCATTTCTCTAGTCTTCCCGAAATAAACCTGTCATCACGATGAGACATGAGGTTTGAAGACAAATGCAATTTACAAGCTGTAGCTAATGTCGACAATCTTCGGGAAATCTTGATGTGAAACTCATACCTGGTCCAGTGAATTTCGCAGCTTGCCCTCCATCTCTTCTATCATTTTCCCCCATATTAACAAGATGCCCATCTGCCACAGCAAGGGTCATGCTCATCTGAAAAGAGAAACATATAGATGTAGGATGAGCTTGCTTGGATTTCCTGTAGCTTAGAAAGCATTGTAATCAAAGAAAAGTTACCTGAGAGAAAATTTTGCTTTCTGATTAATTCAGAGGTTTTGTTTAGTACATATCGTATTTCTATTGACTTTTCTAGGCTTTATTAAACCTGTAATTAACTTAACTCCTCGCAAAAATAAAAAGACAATTTTATTTGTCTGAATAATTCTTTCTTTTTTCTGTTACTCCATCTGAATGCAAATATATGTTGTCCTAGAATAAGTGCCATTCAAATGTTTTTCTTTCTTTCATGTTTCACCATGAATACAAAATGGTATCTAAATTGTCCATATGAAAATGCAATTACTAGATTCATCATCACACATACCTGGAGACCATGGCAATGTCCATAACCTATACTTGCAGTCCATAGTAGTTTACAGCTAGATTGTAATGCCTCTCGAGACACAATTGTGATACTATAAGTGTAAGTTTACAATGATGGTGGAAACTGTTGTGTTAATAGAGATCGATAGTTGTGGAAAACAAGGATGCCAGGTAGGTTTATCCCTCAGTATGCCCTTGAAGTGAAGGACATTTAACATGACAAGGGAGGGAGGAAGAGAAAGAAAAGATAACCTGTCGCCTAATCGACCCAGACAGGTTGAAAGTTCCAGATTGCTTGTTATCTGTTGTCAATGACAACATGACAGTGCTGTTCAGGCAGTAATGTGCTGCTCCTTCCTCTTCAGGACCAACCTATTTGTATTACAAAAAATTTCATTTGTCAAGTAAATAAGTAACATAAAAACAACAGCAAGGAGGAAGAAATGAGCCTAATAAAAAATAACTTCATGGACGGTTTATCTTGAGCCACCTGAATAACATGAATAGCATCCCATGAACCTATTTGCATATAACCTCTTTTCCCTTGTCCATCTGCAACCACAAAACAGAAATACATGCAAATGAAATACCCTATATGATTAAATAAAAAGACAACATCGAGCATTCTTAAAGACCTTTCTTTATTAAGAAGCATGCAATAAAACCCTCGTCTTCATCCTCCCAAATGTACACAGATGAGATCCCACCTTCGTAATACCTAATTGTCAACAAAAGGTCATATTACATGCTTTACATTCACATAATGGATATCATCACTTGTACCCGAAATTGTACAATCATTCTACAAGCGATAACATTCTTTCATGCTACATGTGCTTAGCATTACTGCATAGAAGAGCAATAAATAAAATATGAATCTTACTGATCACGGTAGACAGAAAAAACCTCATTTGCCTCGATCTCAAGATTCCTCATCTCTTCTGAGGGAACTGTCCCATCTTCTAAAGGAGGCTCATATTTGTTTGACCAAGGTGATCTGCAAGCCAACCACAATCAAAAAATGAGAACTACAAAATGGATAACCAAGGTTTGACTTTTGCCCCCAATTTAAGAACAATAATCATATTTATTAATTCATCTGCAGCTATTTCCACTAATTTTCTCAATGCATTCACTTCTTGGATCATTGGGTGTGTTAGGCGAGGTTAGCTGTGAGCCTGTGACTATCACTAATTTGCATTCATGGCCAGTGGATTTGAACAAAGTTTCCTTAGAACATAATATAAGATCTCCCACAGTAAATAAGCAAGAGTTTGTCAAGCAGTGCAATAACAGAAAACTCTTGTTTCAATGTGCACTGCAAAATAGCAACAACCTAATCCTCTGTGCCTTAATGCATATTTTGCCTTTTCCTTTGTTACCGTTTCCATCTTTTATTCATAAGATGATTTCACCCCAGAATGCTATGGTTATGGAGAACATGAAGTAACAATGGAAATTACGAGGGCATTAGTGATTTGCTGACCTATAGGAGTCGGCATCACGATTATACTCGCAAAGAATGTACTCCTTCCTGCTCTCCTTATCCATGCAAACCTGCAGTGTTTACACCATTCGTAGGAAAAATAGTGGAAACAAGGAGACATGAGGTCAAGAAATGAAATGAAATACATTGCTTCCATTGCTCATAACTATCATGTTTGCAAGGTGGTTGGTTGGACTCACTCAAGGAACCTATTCAGTGGGGCAACTTCGATTCGATTCAATCCAACAAACTAAAGGTAGATTGGAATAGCCTCTCAATTCGATTTGATTCAACCGAATCTAAACTACGCGAGGGTGCACGATATGAACCAAAATGAGGGAGATTTCTAGCCTAAACACAAACAGGAACAAATCAAGGATCAGCACGCCCGATGGAGCATTCATCTCCACGAGCGATTCAAGACAAAGAACGCAACAGTCTTCTCGGTGAAGTTGAAATCTCCACCCGGGACATCCGAACGGGACCAAGAAACACCGGCGGTTGCGTACCTGGAGCGGGAGGTCGACCTGGGAGAGGAGGTCGAGGGAATGGTCGGGGAGGAGGGAGAGCAGCGCGTTGAGCGCCGTCTCGGTGCTCCCCGGCGGCATCCGGCGCATCAGATCCATGGCCGCCTCCATGTACCCTGCGCCCTCTCTTCTTGGATCTCCCTCCTGTTCTTCTTCTCTTCTGTTTCTTGTTCTTCTTGTCCAAATCCTTCTGGTCCTGTGTGCTCTTCTCGTTTTTCTCTATTTCTCTATTTTTCTTCTTCCTGGCTCTGCTTCTTCTGTTCTTTTTACGCGCGTATGTGTGTGTGCAGTGCTTGGTGCTGATCCTGAAACCGATGTTTTCTGTTGCAGATAAACCTGACGGTAACTGTAGGAGGGTAGTGGCCCAGCCCCAGCACCACCACCACCACCCATCAGGAATTCTTCTCTACATTTTATCATGTTACAGTATAATAATGCTACTTTTTTAGAGCATATAATAATGTTATTTTGAATTACTACAAAAGAAATTCAGATACATTGGTCAATGGTATAATTTATCATCCTCGCAGAAGAAATAATGTAATTTACCATGAAGTGCTTATATGTAACACAATACAATTCTTCATTTGGAATACAAGTTGAAACTTCATGAATTTTATGGAATATTTTACAATTCGTTCGGAGATCCTTCGATGCAAACGGGCCTTAGAACTTTTCGGTGGCATCGTATTTTGGACATTATCTTACGATGATACCATGTTACATGTAACTCTTGCCGTCTTTTTCTAGCTTCGACATGCACACACTTGTACAATTGAAATTGAACAGAGTAGTTTAGTGATTTAGCTACCTCAAGCTCCGCCACGGCATATACTACTGTTAAGTGTTGAGATCTGACATCGTACACCATGAGGTCAAACATGCTGCTGTTACGATTGATCACAGAAACCTTACAATTTTACCAATCAATCAAAGTGAGTTGTTAGTGATTCATTTTTCGTGCTCTGCGCAATCCAGTGAACGCGTTGGCCCTTGCATTGGTGGTTCTAGCTTTGATTGCTTACAACTAAGCCTAAGGAACGGGAGAAGATCCTGTCATTTCAGAATTCCTGGTTGTTTTGGAAGACTTCATGAAAAGTACTACCAACTAGTACTAGCAAACCAGGTCTAAAATAAAGAGTACTAGCCAACCACCACGTGACACATTGACACAACATAGTGCAGAAATAATGGTCGCCATCTTGCAACGAATCACTAGTACAAGCAATGCCATGGGACCAAGCATTGCCACTTGAGAAATCAAATGATTCTGCCTAGAGCAATGCATTTATTTCATAATAAAATATGAATGTTGCTTAGATGCAACTCCAAGTAACCAGCTTGTACCTTCACATGGCTAAGAGCTAGACAAAGCAAAGGACAGAGATTCGACATCAACCTAAGTTCAACAGATCTCATATCCACCTTCAAGTAGGAGAAAGAATTGCAGATCTTTTTTTCTTTGAGGGGAAGTTGCAGATCTGAGACAATATTGGTACAACAATGTTGTGAGACTGTTAGAATAATCTACCTGCTTCCGAAAGCATCTTACAGCATTTCAAGGCACAGTGTACATATTCTATCCAATACATGTACGTCCAAAAAAATGGAGTACAACCTAGAATAGTATATCGGCTCCATATTATAAGGCTAGAATAGCCAGCAAAAGATGGTGCATGACCCAAGCTTGAAGGATCTCAAATGATGAAAACTTCTTCAATTCCCATCACCACGTAGCATTGCAGAGCGTCCTGGAGCTGTACACAGCAAGAACCCAAAGCTTAAATGAGAGATTGTTGGGATAAGGAGATTGTTCCTAAATAAAGGATTTAAGCATATGTAGGCATTTGCTTCAAAACTTTAGGCAAGTAAGCAAACAGAATTCTGGAATGGAATGGAACACAAAAAACAGTTCTCTTGGCAAAAGTTACCTTGATGCTGGATGACTAGAACACTAAGCAGTACCGATCTTCAAAGGCTTCACCCCATCATTTTGAAACAGTACCGATCTTCAAAGGCTTCACCCCATCATTTTGAAACTCTTGGTGCGCTACTGAAGGTAGTCACTCAACTACATACGGCTGTCTTTGTTTTGAGTTTTGCTATGCGCTCCTCATAAGAAGCTGAAACAAGAAGTATATTAGGAAATTTAATTTCATATGCAAGAAAGTACAAAATGGTCAATCAAAACTAAGCATTGTGCCACAATGTCCTTATGTGGGGAGGGCTATTAATTGCTGATTCAGAAAGAAAAAGAATCTGTGGAAGGGTATTGGTCAGAAGCTATCGTAAAGAACTGTCAGTATGTCTAAGAGTGTTGACTCTTGACTGAAAGACTGGTGTGGTCAGATAGAGCATTGGCTTGCCATATGAATGCACGAAGACAAAAGGAACTATTTGTAACTTGTAAGTTCAGAACTATAAAACAACTACGAACTTACGCTCTGTTTGTCGTGACATGAGAGGAATATGATTTCTCTTCTTCTGATGAGATTCAGATGGACTAGGCTCTGCATTGACATTGACATCTAACTTCGTTTAGATCACTAGAATATTAAATCAAACTTAGAAAAGATTTAAATGTATGTACCTGGAAAAGATAAACAGGAGAACGTCTCGTGAAATATGGCAGCTTGGAGCATATACTGATGATGTTCACCCTTAAAGTGTTCAATCAATGCCTGACGGGCTTCTAAAGAGGAATGATAGTGCATCACAATTAATTATGGCATGCAAAAGCTAGAAACATTGCGACTAGATAATGAAAACCCTAGATGGTGTACTTCACTTTGTGCTCAAGATAACTGACTTCGAACTAAGTTTTTCAGAAATGACTAGTTCCATTTAGCTGAATATATCATTCTGTGGTAAGTTCTATGAAATAATGATATTTCGTTTCTGCTATTTAAATAATTTATGAAATCACGCTATTGGTGATGTTATAGTGTGTTTTTTTTAACTCCTGTTATAAGGATAACTAGCAAAAAATTGAACGATCCAAACCTCGCTATTTTTACAATACAAATCAAGAGACTTGAAGCGGAAGCAATGATTATATAGTCTGCTGAGTGCTGAGCAAGGGATAAAGGTATGAAATAAACATCTTGCTTTCAGTACATATCAAAGAATACAATGATAATCGATACTTCAAGGCTGAAAATTCTCTCTGAAGGTATCGCCAAGGGCTAAATTTCTAAGAAGCATACCTGATGAACACATAAAGCTGACTTTATCAAATAGACAAGATCGTAGAATCAATGGAAGCTCTGGTGCCATTGTATATTGAGGTTTTCTAGGAGTCTTGGTAATATCCAACAATGAATCAACTACCTGTGGCAAAATAAAAATCCAGTAAATGTAAATAATCCAAATAAAATCAGCTGTGAGCCTGTGAGCATGTTTTGTTCCATTGTATATTACACTTGTATTGATGTTCTACCTTGATCCATGAACTTGAGGATTCAGTATACATTCATAAGATTGCATAAGTGATTCAAGGCTATCTTGCATAAGGTCCTTAAAATTGCACCAATCGAGCCAAAGTGAATCATTCATGATAGTATAGGACCAAAAAAAATTGATAGTTCATGGACCTAAGGGAACTTTTGCGCCAAGTTTAAGGACATATGGTGCGATTCACTCTCTTTTTTAACAAAAGGAAGCTTCAGAGTAAATTTTACTCACACATGGTGATTCAAGGCCTTGACCTATAAGAAATAGAACAGCTACCATGCAGCGAACTTGATGCCACAGAAAGGCACTACCCTTGATAGTCATGGCCCATAGTTCATCATTGTTGGACCTTGAAAAGACGAAGCACTTCCATCGTTCAGGTATTACAGGTATCACATATTTATAACTAGAAGAAAGCAGAGTTTGACTAAAGTGCAAATTTAACCTTTGGTCATAGGCAGAAATATCAAAATCTGTAATTTGTCGCCTGTAGTTACTCACGTTTGCTGCATCCATTTTACAAAAATTCCTGAAGTCATGTTCCCCAATGAATTTAGATGCGGCTTTCTGCATTTTCTGTGGAAAATTTAAAGTTAGTGTCCCGGTAGAAATGGCAAATCTAGTAAAGTACAGAAATCGAAGGATAACATAATTACCGATATATCCAAGCCTCCCTTCCAAAACAAGTATTTATATTCCCTGCCCAAACAGGAGAATCTGCAAAATAGAAGTGGGGGAAGAAATCAAATTCTAATCAGATAGCAACACAGGAACATAAAGTACAACTAGGATGGTAAAAAGCCTGATCAAAAGGAGAGGAAATGCCTTTATCTTAAAAAAAAAGAGAGAAGGAATTAAAACGTAGTCTTTTTTTTGTAGAACTCATTTGAGGAAGAGTATCTTTTACACGTGCCCAAAATAATAGTAGTAACCATAGAATTCAAGCTAACCTGGCAAGGAAGTCTGATGCAACAGGGCACCAACCTATTACACGTATATCTCGTGGAAGGATTCTGTTTAATACTTTCACATAATCAATTTCTGAAACAAAAGATATGGAAAACGCTTAGTCTGACAGAACACGGTTGCAAGCATGGGCAAGATGCAAATGAGACATCTGACTTTTAATGCGAAAAACTAAAACTAGGAAAATAACATATTACATGGTATTAATAGGAGAAGGTCAGGGAACTTTCATTATCAAGGTAACAGATAATTAAACAACAAAGATCATGCCATTGCATTATTTATTACTTTCGATACTACGGAAAGCTGCAAGTACTAGAAGGCAGAAGCATACCAGATCTTTCATCTAATACATTCCCTCCTGCATCTTTTAATTTTGATCGCAAATATAATGAAATTACCTGCATGTTGCAACAGGAAAACATGTTATCTTTAGTGTGGGCATGCATCAAACATGTTACCTTAAGTGTGGGCATGCATAGACATATGTCGTATTGTCCAAACTGTGCTAATTTCTACGCATCATCAAAAGAATGTAGCTGTGGGCATGCATCAAACATTTTCATCTTTCACTAATTATGTATTAAAAATGGCATAATTAATTGGCCATGAGAAGTATTTGCATACTGTTATACTGAGTACGTCAATTGTATACCTACCCACAGAGTGTCTCCCTAGTTTCTTTGTACATGGATACAGGAACATGCCTTACCCATTTTGTTTCTGACATAGTAACCTGTAACTTCCTCTTTGTTTAATGCATGAATATGCTAACGTGTTACCGTTTCAGTATTAGTCACCCATTTGGGTGTAACATGTGATAACAGATGGGAGTACTCTATGCCTACGCGTAGGTTACTCCTTTACATCTTACATTTCTATGTCTTCTATACCAATATTTTTTATAGAAATATGAGTTATAATGGCATCATGGAGTCTAAGGAGCATTGGGTTTTCTCCAAGTTGTGTTCGTGAAAGAGAAATTGAGCTCAGAGTTGGATAAAATTGTTTTATCCTCATCTTCCTGCTTACATAGTAACTGCTACTATAATCAGTAGCGACAGAGTACCAATTCAAAAGACATGACTTTCCGCTATAGAGACTTGAATGAGTGCTGCTTAAACATAAAATGCAGACAAAAATAACTCCAGAACACATATGAGCTAGTACTAACAGCAATATAAGCATATTCAAGATAAGAAAAGAATAATCAATCATTATTGGATGTGAGCTTATCAGTGCCACATTGAGTTACCTACACATAAGCAGTTACCTGTCCAGTAGCAGAAACTCCTTTGTCAGTTCTTCCACACCTAGAATAGCATGATTCTTTCCTACTGTCAACCAATAGTCTTGCTCTTTCAAGTGCTTTAAATATCTCAGACTGAGAAGACCAAAAGATAGAAATCCTTCAGAAAACCTTAGATGCCTTCGGAAAAAGCGAAGTAAATAGTTTATATGGAAAATTACCTCAACTGTTGGCTCCGTGTGGGCTTCTGAAGCAAAGCCATAGAATCTGCACAAGAACAAGCATAGTTACATAAAAACATGAAGAAGGGACAAGGATGCAGGATTTGAAAATTATTGTGTTGCAATATTGTGGAAGAAACATGGTGGTCTCCGTTCATATGTTATGTGCTTAGGATAAAATGTATGTAGTCTAATAGCTACACTGAAAATGGATGTCTTAATATTATTGATTCAAAGTTCGTCTGTGATCGACAGAGTTCCACAAATGAAAACTCTTGACGTGCAGCTATATAATAGTTTATCTACACTTGTATTTGGACATACTAGCTAAATGTCCGTGTGTTGCTACGGAAGAAAAAAAATGTATTGCATGAGCTGTATCAGCGTTTATGCTATCATAGTCCCTAACTTTGTGCTAAATAACAATAATTTCAAAATATACATCAATTGAATCAGCTTATCAAAAGATTGTAATGCATGTATCTACCACATACAGAATGGATGGCAAATGCGGTAATTTATTGGCAACTTAAATGGTAGTCTCGGTGAGGGTGAACGGACCACCACCAACTCAAATCTATATAAGAGTAAAGATAGCAGAAGACTTTTAAAGAAATATTTATCTTCACCAGAAGCTATTACATCATTAAGCACTAGTTCGTCATTTAGGTAAACGAAAATGTATTGCAGACAGAGTACTGACTTTCTGTTGGAAGTACAATCTTACCTCTGACCAAAGTACATGACTTTCAGAGCAACTAGTCGCTTTGGGCAGTTACCTATAATCCTCGTTTGGTGACCTGTGCAGTAAACAGAAAATTAGTAATATTCTACAGAATTGTTCCAACCAGGCTAGTGCTTTCAAATAGAGAAGGCGGAAATTGTGTTCCATTAATCTCAATAGATACATGCAAAAATGAAAAAGGACAGAGTCTCTCATAATAAAAAAGAGTATCCTATGATTCATACAATTAATATATCTTAAGTTGTACCTGTTATATTAGCACACTTGCTTCTAATTTGAGGTAAACCATTGCCTTCCGCATTACCATTGTGCTATAGGTCAAATGCATATGTATGAGTCAGATCAGATAAGAAAACAAAATTAAATATGCATAGTTTGTTTCAGAAGATGTACCGGTACTTCGTTTTCAGTAGATGTTGCCACCTGATCAAACAAAATGCTTACATCATGGTTTGAACTTCTACTTTCATGTGCTTTTCCATTCTTCTGTACTTCTTGATCATGGCCATACAAACTTGCACTAGCAACTGGAGAGGACGGAACATTGTCCTCCTATAGAAGAGGAAAGTTAAGCAAAACATCAACAGACAATTTCTTAAGGAAACCATATCGACATCAACATCATTCAAACACCAACATGTGCAAGTATGGCTGCATAACAAATTGACAACGTAAAGACACCATTGAGTATTGACAACGAGATTTGTTAAAATTCACTTGCAAATTAAAATTATTAATTAAGCATTTCGAACAATCAGGAATATAATCTTACATCTTACACAAGCACAAAAACGTTGGATAGTTTATATGATGTACGACAGCGACCAACCTGTAAAAATATTCCATCTTTCAATAACCAGAAAACTGATGTGCTCATTCGCTATTATATGAAATTTACAGCAATACTCCTACACAAATTAACCTAGAAAAAATGTCTAGTCTTACAGATAGGGATCATGATGTGTCAAAGAATAAGCTGTTTTCCAATGTTAAAGTGTTTATATGGCACAGCAACAATTTGCAAGCAAGACTATCATTCACACAAAATTCAACACGCCAATTTTACTCTCTAGCTCATAATTACCATGTGCAGAGTTCTCTTTAGTTTGTACCGTTCGATGCTACTAATGACTGAACAGAATAGTCATAACCAGTAATCATCGTTCATAACAATGGCTAAGGTCACTTTTCGAACACAAAACGACAATGGGTAAGGTGAAATATAACAAGAACTGATCAGCCTAAAGCTCTCATCTAAATAGCTCTGAATAAATGAATTAAACCGCTTCAGGTTCTTGTCTCTCACAAAGGTGCAAGCTTTGCAGTCGAAGGAAAGAGAAATATCTCACCTTGGAGCCGCAGCTACAGCTCGAAGAAATCCTGGCTAGCCTATTATTCTCCCTCTCCAACTCCTGACCACAACCAATTCACCCAAATCCAACAAATCAGTTAGGCAGAGAAACAAAAAACAAAGCAACAGCTAGAGCTCCGCACCTGTACGCGCAGCCGGAGCGCAGCCATCTCCGCCCGCAGCGTCGCCGTCTCGCCGCCACCCGCCGCCATGGCGCCCGCCTATCGGAGCCCTAGCCTCGCCCGGTAAGAGAAGGCTTTGCTGGCCGCCTCACTCATGCAGCCACGCCCACGCTACCGATTAGTTTGGTGGATCGGGGATGTGTAGCACTGAACTCGACCCGTTAAGGGCTAACAGTTCTGGGAGTGTTTTGACCGGTCAAAACCTGGTGGTTAGATTTAACTTGCACGGATTAAGGCGTTTGTTATCCGATTTGGGATCAGGATCTCGTTGATCCCGGAAAATTAAATTAAAGTCGAATAATATTCCAGTTCTAAAAAGGGATAGATCCTGTTGACTAGGACAGTCATCTCTCTCTCTCCTCTGAATACTCTTCTATAAATAGGCAGTTCATCGGAGAGATGATATCAAGCTGCAACAACAAAGTGATCATCCCCTGGAAGTTCAGTTCGATAGATAGGAGAGGAAGCATCGATCGATCAGTACGTCGAGCTAGCTAGCTTATGGCGACGAGCAGGAAGATGGTCACCTCGTGCTCATCTCTGCTGTGCCTGCTCGTCGTGTTGCTGCTGTCCCTGGGAGCGGAGGCGAGGAAGCAGGGGAAGAATTCCCTGGGGTACTACGAGCTGCGCAGGGGTGAGTTCTCCATGGTCGTCACCAACTGGGGCGCCACCATCCTCTCCGTCAGGCTCCCCGACAAGAACGGTCAGTTACAATTTTACAAATATAATTCAGAGTTGCTACTAAAATTGTTCTTTTTCCCCTTCAAATTTGAAATGTTAATTTGTTAGTACTTGTGTTGTTGATGCATCGATGTCTTGCATGCAGGGCACATCGACGACGTTGTTCTTGGGTACAAGAACATTGGATCGTATGTGGTGCGTTACATGATCTTTGCTTAAATTATGTTTCGTAACCGATTAATCTATCTCAGGAAGAATCTGATCAGATGCAATCACTGGCGTCGATTTTTTGTTTATGTGTTTCTGTGAAGAATGACACGACCTACTTCGGCGCGCTGGTGGGTCGGGTGGCGAACCGCATCGCTGGCGGCCGCTTCACGATCAAGAACCAGCCCTACCACACCTACAGGAACGACGGCCACAACACGCTCCACGGCGGCCACCGCGGCTTCAACCAGGTGTTCTGGGCGGTCCGGGAGCGTGCCACCGGCGAGTTCCCCTACATCACCTTCTACTACCGGAGCTACGACGGCGAGCAGGGGTTCCCGGGCGCCCTGGACGTGTTCGTCACCTACAAGATCGACGGCGACTACTCGTACAGCGTCACCATGTACGCCCGGCCCGTCGACAAGCCGACGCCGGTGAACCTCGCGCAGCACACCTACTGGAACCTGCGCGGGCACGGGCGCGGCACCATCCTCGACCACTCCGTCCAGATCCTGGCCTCCGCCGTCACCCCGGTCGGCGCCGACCTCATCCCCACGGGCGTGGTCACCCCCGTGGCCGGCACGCCGTTCGACTTCCGCGCGCCCGCGGCGCCCGGCGCGCACATCGCGGACGTGCCGGGTGGGTACGACATCAACTACGTCCTGGACGGCGCGGCGGACGGGCAGGGCGTGCGGAAGGTGGCGGTGGTGAGAGAGGCGACGTCGGGGCGGGTGATGGAGCTGTGGGGTGACCAGCCCGGTGTGCAGTTCTACACGGGGAACTTCCTCAAGGGCGACGAGGGGAAGGGCGGGGCGCGGTACGTGAAGCACGGCGGGCTGTGCCTGGAGACGCAGGACTACCCGGACGCCATGCACAACCCAAAGTTCCCCCGCGAGATCTACCGCAAAGGGCAGGTGTACAAGCACTACATGCTCTACAAGTTCTCTCTCATGGACAAGTAGAGATCCATCGGTCCATCCAGGAGGAGACGAATTAATTAAACCTAGTTTAAATTTGTCAAGATGTTACTCACTAGTTAGCATCATGTCAGGAGATTAGTTTGGGAGTGAGCACCGTGCATGCATCCACCGCCCATCGTTTGCTTGAGGAGTGGTCTATGGTGTGTGTGCGTGTCCGTGGAATGATGGATTTATGGAAACATAATAAGGGTTCTTTTGTGTAAATTGAGTAGGTTGGTATTTATTTCGCCATTGCAAGAAGGATATACATGGTTAATAGGCTGGTCCACGGAGTCCTACATTACACTTGTGTGACACAAAGTCAAGAAGTAAGACGACAAGATCAAAACAAATCAAGGCTAGTCAAAGTAAGTCAAAGGAACTTAGAGGTGTATGAAGCGGCTAATCTAGACCACTCACTCCTCCTTAATCCACATAGACTAATTGACCATTTTTCTACTTTTGCTCTTCTCTTACACATTAGTCATTTGTAGTGGGACCCTAGCCTATATAAACCATCCATAAGTACTTGTAAAATTATTTCATAAAATGGAAAATTTCAAGAGTGAAGATCTGGAACTCCAAGTCCCGCACGGAAAGCTCTAGGAGCGGTTTTAGAAAGTCCATAACAGCCTAAGTCGCTAGTCAAGTCTCATTCGAAATTCCTCCCTCGACATAGTATTAGTTCGTGCTTCTCATATTAAAAAAACATCAACATGTCCTAATTTAACAAATGTATGACGGTCTTATTAAAATTATCGTACATGGTTTATTAACTTTGTGACATAACCATCATGCTATCGATACATCTTCTTAGTGTTGTTTTTATAGAGTCCATAAAAAAGTCGACCTGCGGTGCTAGCTGTGACTGAGTCCCAACGGGCATGTGTACCTGTAGTACAAGCTGCGAAGTCTGTTTTGTCCATACCATATTCTGATGGACGTTGTCTCATGGCAGTTCGTGATCCTAATAACGAATTTCGGAGAAAAATGCTAATCATACGTAAAGAGGTAAACAGATCATGAATCACGCGGCGTTCGATCCGAAAAAGATCATGGATCTCCCCGGCGTTCGATCCGGGCATAAAGAGGTAAGCAGATCATGGATCTCGCAGCGTTGATCATGAATCCATGACAGGGAGAGGGAGACAACAGATGATGATGGCGTCTTATTCAAATCAAACATCAGACCGATGCGAATCGGAGTACAGAAAACGCAAGCCTGGCCCAGGAAACTTGTCAAGAGTTCACTCAAAATTTCAAGTGTTGTCTTCAATATTTCAAGAAAAAAACGAACGCCTTGTTGGAGTATACAGAACGAATTAACGAACGAACTCCATGCGTTTTTAACTCGCGTTTTCTAGATTATACAACGTCTGTGGCCTGTCCTTTGTAGAAAGTCCTGCGTAGCAACGAACCAATTATACCTTATGTCCATCCGCTCGGCCCGAGTCATCTCGGGCGCCGGCGGCGTCAGCGGGCGGCGGCACATGGGGCAGGTGCCGTGCTCCGGCAGCCACTCCTCCATGCAGCCGCCGTGGAACCGGTGCCCGCACGGCATCTCCTTCCAGCCAGCCGCCTCCACCTGCTGCTGATCCAGGCAAATCGCGCACTCGAGCTGATCGCCGTCGTTCTCGCCAGCCACGACGTCCTTGAGCGCCTCGATCGCCTCCTCCAGCGCTCCCGAGGGGGAGAACAGGCTGCGTCCGATCTCGAGCAGGCCGCGCGCTCTCTCCGTGATGATTCGCTGCTGCTCCGGCGTGAGCTGCGACGCCATGATCGGAACGAGAAACGACACGAGGTGACACCGGCTCGCCGCCGTTCGATGTGAATATGCGCGGTGAGTGGTTGCTTGATGATTTGCGGAGGATAAGCGTACGATAATATAGGCACCGGTTGAGCCGAGGAGGAGGGAAGAGTGCAGTAATACGATTTCCGAGTCGGACTCGCCGCGTTGCTCGTTCGGATTAGGTCGGCTCTGATGATCACTGTAGCCGTAGTGCGGTAGTCCGATTATTATCATTAGATTGGAGCCTTGTGCGCTGATACCTTGGGCCCGCAAATGCTGAATTTCTGGTTAGTTGGCGGAATCCGAGTGGCTCCTCGTCGTCTGCCATGGCACTATGGCAGCATCCTGTAGCAGCACAGGAGGAGAGGTGCCCGCAGGGGCATCTCTTCTCCGACGCCAAGCACTGCTGTTATCTGTCTCGCCAGCGCCGTGGTGCACTGACGACGTCAAGCCTTGTGCTCCCTTTCTTGTAACGTTTAGCCACTGGAAATGGATGAAATACGGCCAGATTTTGTAGCACAATTTCGCATTTTCCTTCCGCCAATACGAAATTAATCATAAACATAAACTACATACTCGACCGTGAGCAATCCAAACTAAACCAGCACCATGCGACTGAGCGGTAAAATTTATCTTCCGGCAACATGGAAATAAAATCAAATGATGGACAAGATCAGTTTAAAATCTTAAGCAACATCTTGTTTCAAGACTTGTCAGAGCAAAGCACCGTAACGCGATAGAGGCAAACAAGGATCAATAGTGCCACTTAATTCACATTTCGCATGTTCATTGGATGACAAACTTAAAATATCAAACCAAAGTCTTGGCAATGATGGATTCAAGAATTGGAAAGAACAATTTTAGACAACCCTCGGTGGCCAACTTCTGTTCCAACCCACGTAACAAAATCAGGTCCTAACAAGGACAATTGCCGGCAAAAATAGGTCCTACCAAAACCCAGAGCTAACAAGAAATGCTCACTCTTCCTCTTCATCACCATCACCACCCCCACCGCCACCTGAAGCCTTCTTCTGGTTCTTTCTCTTGACCCTTCCAGGCTCGCCACCACCAAGTGGGCTGGTGAGGGAGAAGTCAATGTGCTTCTCAGTGTCAACTCTCACCATGAAAGAGGGAATGTTGACAAGCTGCTTCCCAACTCTGCACAAACAGATTCAACAACATTGAGACGACAGAGCTTTCAACATGCAAGAGAAATTAAATTCATTAAACAAAAAAAAATGTGTATGAACACTGTAGATTGAAAAAAAGATTAGAGGCAAGTTAAATCATAATGATCATCCTCTACATGTACATGAAAAACAACGAAGGTTACAGACAAGGTACTATTCGAGAAACAGGAAGATGGCCCAAAGGTCCAAGAGCAATAATTGTTCAAAATTATTTTTCAGCAGAGAAAAAAGAAAGCAAAATTGCTGTTTGGAAAAGAAGTTTATATCAAATAAAAAACATTGAAGAGGCACTCAGAATGAAAAGGACATTATCAGTCATTGGCCTTTTGACCTCATAGATACATTAGCAAAATAGGTTCCTCATTGTGCCACCAAATATGCTGATCTCTATTTTTTTTCAACGATTAAGTGATGAGTCCATTTCACAGCTGACAAAAGTATGGCAGAAAAAATGAAACCAACTCAATCAACCAAAGATGAGGCACTGGGTACAAATAAAAAACAACAGAAGACCCAAATCATGTATACAAATAAGGAAACAGAATGAGCATCAGAGAAAATATGAATGCACCATTACACACTAAGTGTCTCAGACGACCGTCGTGAGTTACATATGGTTTCTCATCATATGCACTGCATAATATAAACAGAAAATCAGTTTGCCACAACGCTCAGTGTAGAACTATCACCATGTTACACAAAAGGTTAATGTTTCCACCGAGATAATTAAATATCAGTTCTACCAATAAACCTGTTCATCCATGCACAAACATTTCAGGAGTTTAGGCTATTTCAAAAATTGCAATACTAAGCACACATTCTCCAGAAAAACAAATTATTTATACAGAAAAAGAAACTGAAGAGCCATCAGAGAAATATGAATGCACCATTACACACTAAGTGTCTCAGACGACCGTCGTGAGTTGCATATGGTTTCTCATCACATGGTTCAAAATAAAGGAGAAATTCAGTTTGCAACAACTGTCAAACTGTAAAACAATGAGCGTATCAACACAAGTTAAATGTTCACCCAAGTTCATTAAATGTTACTTCCACCTCCAAAGCAGTGTTCACATGTGTAAACATTCAGGACTACAGGCTATTCAAATAAGTGTTACTAGTCACACCACAAGCACATAATCTCGAGGAGAAGAAATCTGAGTATTTATACCTGATGTGGCGTTGCCTGATGAGTACACGAGCATGATGGATCGATTTTGCCATGCCGTTCTTGAAGACAATGGTCTGGAGGCGACGCTGAAGGAAGTTCTCAACAGTTAGTGCAAGCACGTAATCAAGCTTGTTCTGTTCCTCACTAAGGAGACCATAGCGATTCATGCGGCGCAGGAGAGCCTCGCCCTCAAAGATACGACGGGGGCTCTTCTCATCGAGGGTGAGCAGCTCCCTTGCAGCATTACGGATGCGGCTGAGGGCATACTGCACACGCCACAGCTCACGCTTGCACCTCAAGCCATACTCACCCACCAGTTTCAGCTCAGCATCAAGGCGCTCCTTCTCATATGGACGCCTTGGCTTCTTGAAAGTCTTACCATCTGCATCACATCAAAAATCTGAGACTAAGCAACTGATAACATCAGCACATCGCGATCATCACCAAATTGTACAAATTATCGAGCTCTGAAGTAAAAAAAAAGAGGCCAGCAGAAAAACAGAATTTCTGACATTGCACAGCAAATACTAGACAAACTAGGGATAAGTTTATATCGATATCTATGGATTTCCTGATCACGAGTTATGCTGTTACAGCCTAACCCCTGCTGAGCAAATCTGTTGCTAAGATGTGAAGAATAGAGGGATGCAATATTCACTATTCGCCTGTTCCTAGTTAAACATTTGCTACCAGACAATTGTAAGATCAAATATTAATACAAGAATTGTGGTTTCAAGATTTCCTCCGCAATTGTGATACAAAGCAAAACAACCCAGTGGACCAAAACAAAGCACTTATGCTACCAAAAATGAACAATTACCTTCTTACAGTCGCACGCGTTAATAGGCCTAAGACATACTAAAACTCCAAATGCTGCGTTGAACATGAAACGCAAGCTTTCAGATAAAAACACAGGACGGGATCCCGGGTTCCAGATTGAAATGCACAACCAGTAGGTCCATGAATATAGCTAGCTAGCGTCGATCAGATGGTACTGCCACTACACTTTGGGACGAATAGATCACGAGAATAGAGATGGTAGAGAGCCGCTTACAGTTGCGGTAGAAGTTGACGTGGACCATGGCTGACGCTGCCTCCGCCGCTCGCCGCCGGTCTTGGACGCCGGCACCGCCGCCGCAAGATGGGTTGGGAGGTCGGGGAGGTAATGGAGGCGACCGAGAGTTGGGGGGCGGAGTTCTTATAGGGGATGCGCTAAACCCTAACCCTAGAGCTTTAGGCTTAGCAGGCCGAGATTTTGAATGGCCAACCTTATGGGCCTGGTGCTGCACACCTCTCCTGCTTTTTCTAATTTCTTTTTCTCATCTTCCCTCTTTCTCTGGTTCTTTTTCTCCTCTTTTTTTTTCTCCCTATTTTCCCTTTTCGGGTTATTTTTGGGCGTGGTGCTGGACGTCGGAGCGTCCGATTGACCGCCTCCTCAATTCTTCCATCCCATTTAAGTGAACGGACCTAGAACAACGGATCATCACAATATAAAATCTCGTATAAAATAATTGTTTTATGCATACCTAACATTGTGGTAACATTTTTCATCCACGGTTCAATAAAAACATGTCAAAAACACTTACAACATCCATAAAATTTCCTATAAACATATGCAATAAAAATTTATGCTTATATAACAAATTCCTATCCGATGCAATATTTCATGTGAAACTGACTGCAACATACAAGATTGACACATGTAACATTAGGTATTAAGTTATGCAAAAAAAAACACATATGCAACATGCAGGCAGTCTATGCAACAGAAATTTAAAAAAATTCAATATAACATCCAAATATATGAAACAAGAAAAATACATATATACAATAATTATACATAACTTACATAACATCACAAAAATCTCCAAATCACTAACATTTAACATCACGTCTGAGACAACCGGGCTGACCGCCTGTTACTCACCGACGGCAAACCCAGCCAGCCGAAGCCCAACACGCCCTTAACGTCTGAACACATTCTTCCCTACAAACAAAGAGCGTCTGAACACATCGAGGGCTCTCCGCGGCATTTCGCCGAGCAAACGCCATGCACTCACTGAGGCGCGTCCTCCGCCTCCCCATCTCCACCACTGCCGCCGCCGCCTCTTCCTGCAGCCTCCGCTACCTCTCCTCCCACCGCGGCGAGCCGCCGCCCCCCGTCGCGGCCCCAGGCGATGACGAGTGGAACGACGCGTGGGAGACCGCATGGCTCCCGGGCGACTCCCCCGCCTCCTCCCCGGCTCCCGCCGCGCCGTGGGAGTCCCCGACCTCGGAAACCGCTGCCGCCACCATCCCGGCTATCTCCCCCGAGGTGGACCCTGACACGAAGGCCTTCGTTGCCGACATGGACGAGCGCTGGGCCGAGCGCCGCGCCGCGACGAGGCGGCCGCGCGCTCCTCCCGCTGCGGCTACGGCTGCCGAGGGAGGGCGCGGCTCCGGGGCGAAGAAGGCAGGGGCAGACGAGTACAGGACGAGGAAGCAGCGCGTGCACGCCGCGCTGTGGGTGAAGGAGATCGACAAGATGGAGGAGGCTCGCCTCGGCGGCGGCGGTGGAGGCGGCGCAGCCGACGACATCGACCGGCTCCTTGACTCGTGCTCCGAGTACGTTGCTATTCCCCTTTCTTTCTCTTCTGCTATCCAATAAAACTGGGGAGATTTGATTAAGGGAATAGCAATGGTGGCTTCGTGTCATCATTAGCTCCTTGACAAAGGAACTGCGATCATTAGCTGTGGTTGCTTCGTGTCATCGCATCGTTGGTTATATTTGATTGTTTGTCATACACCGCATTTGTTGAACAAGTTTCCCACGGAAACCCAATTGCATCACATGACTGGTTAATTCCAATTGCAAATGATAAAATTGCCGCGCAAGGTATCTTCTTTGGAGGGTTTTTGGCGCAATTAAAGAAAATGCAGTGTTTGCCTATGTTTCTGCTACGTTTTGCAAGGAAGTTATATCATTGAGATTGGTTACAAAAGTGTACCAAATTTCAACCGCATCCTGTATATTGGATTGACTAGTGTGACGAGCAATGGGAGGATAATAACTAAATGTAACCATTAAGGTCCATATGTACTAAGAAAGCTGAATTTTCCTTGTTTGTAAGTGTAGTATTTTGTTGTGGTGCTTTCTTGATTGTTGGTGGATTATCCGGTGGAACCTGTACTTTTTGGTAAGTTAGACTGGATGCTGTATAGTATGCATGTGATGATTGTTCAATGGCCAGCAATCAAATTAGATTAGGATGAAGTGTCTAATTGTGATACTTCACATGAAATTTGGTGCGAGCTTGTTCATTGCCTGATGGGGAATTATGCATTCTGATATGGTGTGATATATCTGGACCAAATTATAACCACATAACATATTTTATTTAGGAGAAAGTCCATTTTACATCCCTCAACTATGCCCCCAGTCCAAATTTCACCCTGAACACCAAAACTGTTCACTTTACACTCCCAAACTCTCAAATTATGACCCGGGACGAAGTTGAGGAGCGTAAAATGGATTTCGTTTCATTATCATCAAGCTTCCAATCTAGCAGCACAACCTCGCAAATTATGTGCACTGTGGGTTTATTCTGGATCCACTAAATATCAAATTTCTTTCTTATCATACTTCAATACAGCTTTTGTTTTATGTAATAGAAAATCTTGCACTTGCTCAATAATGGACAGGTGTTAGCTTTGTTCTACTTTGCTGCTCATCACTTAGTTGACAGAAGTAGGCATCACCTAAAACTAACATGACAGATTGATGAATGCACACTTGACATCTTATTTATGCAGTGCTTCTTGTGCTTTGCTTGTATTGCTTCGTAACCAGCCAGCTGTGGCCTTTAGGCATTTATAACTTGCTTCATAGCCAGCGATTCAAGAGCTTACAGAAGCTTTGCGTACTATAAATTCAACTTTGCCACTGTTACTTGTTTTCCTGCCATAGGAAATTTACACTGCATGATTGGGAGGCATCATGTGCGTTTCAATTTTACTCATACTTCTTGGTTTTGTTAATGTGCTTTGTTCTTTAGAAGACGTGGTTTTCTTACAGTCCTTGTGAAATGTAGGATCTTTGACTCTGGCAATGCTGATTTTGGCGATTCAAAGATTCCAAGCACTGCTGAGATCAAAACCAAGCCTGATGGTTGGGAAACCACCTCAAGAGGTCAGGATGGTAACATATGGGAGATCTCACAGCGTGAAGAGGACATTCTTCTCCAAGAATTTGAGAGGCGCATTGCTTTCAGTAAACAGCAGGTCACAGACAATACTTCCTTCACCCAATAATCTTTTTTGTTTAACGCTTCTAAAATGATGCTGAAATTGTGGCTGCAGATTGCTAGCTTCATCAAAACCCACATATTTAGTCGGAGACGGCCTATCGACGGATGGAAGTACATGATTGAAGAAATTGGCCCTAATGCAAGGAAAGGAAAGGGGAGCGTACAGAGACTACCAAGTGTGACTGATCCCGCTACCCAGCCGTTCAGGGAAGAGACGCCTGCAATTGCCCCTGGATCCTCCTTCAGAGGAAACCGGCATTACTGAAGTTCAGTATGCAATATCGTGCCGATTTTCATTGGCATAGTGCACAGGCGAAGGCTCCGTATCTCCCAAATGTACTGGTAAATAAATTCCGTGTGGAGAAACATATAATTGTGTATGGCCACCATGCCTTTGGATGACATTAATGTAAACGTTTATTAGGGTTATTACATGTTACACTGAAATCTATTTGCCAAGCGCCGCGTAGCTGTATTGAGAACTTCAAATGGTTGGTTCGTCAAACTATGAAGATTTTACATGCAGATGGGCGCTGGTACAGCTCCACTGTTATACTGATCATCCATGGCTCGTCGCTGTAATCTCGCTTCGCAAATATTTCCCGCTGCGTTTACTCGTGACTAGTTAAGATTTGACAAACAATAGTTTCACAAACATCAAAATGGTATTGTTGAGTTGAAATCAAAAGTACTTTCATAATATTCTACATTTAGAGATATTTGTTTTTGTGTTGATTAAAAAGTAACAGTCAAACCTCAATGAGTCAGTCAAAACTGTCAAGTAAATGCGAATGGAGAGTATCAACTCTAGATCAATTCAGACTTGCTGGGGTGTAAACAAAAGTTGCAACAAATGGTGGCAAAAAGGTACTATTTCATCTAACATTCCGAGATTCAGAATGGAGGCTGGTATTTACATGCACAGGCTTCAGCTGTTGTATATTCACTACGCTCAAAGAGAAACTTCCTGGTTGGATATGATCTACTCAATCTCTACCTGAGCTAGCTTCCTTGCTACTGCCGGTTGTGCTGCTGCTACATTGCTCATCTTCCATTCTTGGAAGGCCCAGGCTTACAGGCCAAGATGCTGCTTGTGTCGGGTACCTTGCCTGTGGTCGCGCAACATGGTTGGGGGCCTCCTGGTCTTCTGATGGTTCAAGGCCTTCAACAGATGCCACATCTGGGAAGAGCTTCAGTTCCTGGGGTGGTGCCGTATAGGAGTGCTCAATGACTGTTGGCTGTTGCAGTGGCTGCTGCAGGGAGAATACTGCGCTTGCGATGGTGGGTGGCTGCATTGGCTGCTGTGTTGGCAAAATTGTGCTTGTGGAATGAGGAACAGGGAGAGGCGACTCAGGAGTGCCATGGCCCCAACCCTGATTGCCAGTGAGCCGCATCGCCAGCTCGTTTTGTAGCTCCAAAATTTCGTTGCGGAGCACACTATTCTCATCCTGCAGTTCATTCCTCTCCATTGTAACCTGTTTGCGGAAAATGAACATGGGATAATAAACAACTGATGAATTATGTACGAAAAAGATATGTTAAATGCAGTGCGGCAATCCAAACATCATTCTAAACCATCAAGTTCGGCAAAAGAAAGAAAACAGCGCTACAACTGCAATGAATCAAATATGATTTGTAGAACAGAAAGAACTTACATAATGAGATTCATTCTGCAAGGTGCTATTTTCCTTCCGGAGAGATTCTAGTTGAGAAAGCAGATCTCGAAGTATTCGAGTGGTGTCAGTCAATATGCATGCCTTCCCATTGTTCTGCCTATCTGCTTCTGCAAATAGATGTTGCATTTGATCAGGAAAAAATGTTTAATAGCAAATTTTAACAATATCAAATTGTTGATAATACAAAGCAAAAGTAGGTTTAGTTCAAAAATCCCCCCATACATGGTCAGGGCTGAAGGGTAAACATGAAGCTAACTTAAAGTTCCAGAGAACTAGGTAACCCCAGAGCTAGTAAGATGGCACTGACAAACTGCCAATACATTCATATTGGCCCATGCTCGCACGGCCGTACTTAGCACAAACTACTTTATAAGCTAATCTTGAAGTTGAAACTCGGCAGATATCAGTTGATCCATGTGTTTATCAACATGAATACTCATTAGGGAAATTCATATCAACATAAGTACTAATTAGGGAAATTCATGACACATGCTGAACTCCAATATCACAAACATGATTTAGACAGAGATGGCAACAGCAAGTAGATTCACAAATCCCTGTGCCTGGGCTTAATTGCAACTCTCAAACCACCAAATTAGGAAAAGAGAACCTCCAAAGTCAGAAACAGGGAGTTTCTCGAAAAAAAATATCAGAAAGAGGGACACTGAAGCAATGCTGTGATCTAATCTAACGACGTTAGCAATGTCTATACTACATACCTAGCATTTTGCCCAGCTCAATGAAGAGATCATTTAGCTGGTCGCGCTTATGCTTCTCCCTCTCGGCTTTGTGAATCTTCCTCGGGGCCTTCTTCCTGCTCTTGTTTACAGAGCTGACAGGCCTGCGCATGGTTCGAATGGAAAACGACATCACCAAGGGCACACATCTCACTTTCATTTCCTCCCCTCGAATTTTTGTCGAAGAATAAAATTGGACGCAAATAACAAGAAGGATCAACAACGATTGAACCCCCCCCCCTCCCCCCAAAAAAGAAATGAGATTTGGAATCCCTCTCAAGAAGCCTCACCCATGGACGAACTTCTCGGCGGCAGCGTCGGTGCCGACGGCGGCGGCGACGTTTGCCCTTTCGGCCGGGACCATGGCGACCATACCTCGTCCCCAAACGGCTTCCTCCCCTGCGGAAACCAATGAACCAAGAAACCACCAGTCAATTCACCCGTCTCTCGTAATAAACCGTAGAGCAGAAACTAGAAACGCCTCCCAAATCCAAACCCAAACACGAACAGAAGAGATCGCCGGAAACGAGAGATACCTCGAACTGAGATGGATTGAAGCTGTGGTTCACCGTCTCTCCCAGTCTTCCCCCCCTTTGTTCTTCGTCCCGCGAGGGCAGCGGCGAGTAGAGAAAATAAGAGAGAGAGAGAAGCGTGGTGTGCCGTTCCGTTTGGGCGCAGGCGGAGGAGATGCTTCTCGATGAGCTGTGGGCCAGGGATCATATGGAGCCCGCGTGTCGGTGGGGGTGGCTCCGGTGGCAGGAGTGAGGCGAGGAGGGAAGGGGGCACGCGAGCGCGTGTGGGCGGCACCCTCCGCTGCCCCCGCTTGGCGCGTGCCGCTGCGTGGGCTTCCGCCACCCGACGCATGCGTCTCCTGCTCTGCGTCCTCTCTATATTTTTTTCTTTGTGTGATAATATTTAAAGTTTTAATCAATTTTTATTCTATTAATATATAACTTATACAATATAAAATCGTAATTATAAACTAATATATTAATTTTATGTCATGTAAGTTACTTACTAATAGAGTAATTATTGATTAAAATTTTATCTTAACCAATTAAAATATGCCTTGTATATTTAGATGAAGAGATTACTACAAAAAGTGGTTTGGAAAAAAAGAACTACTAGGAATAGTTTTTGACTTCTCTTTTCTGACGCAAGATTTGGACCTAAGTTTACTTAAATGAAAAGAAATATTGATCCGTATGGTAGAGCGCGCGCAGCCGCAGGGCCGAAGACGATTTGCGTGGGCGGCTTTTTGTTTGTGCAAGCGCATGGGCGGCCCATGCCTGTTGCTTTCAGCCGGGGAAGGAGGAGGCGCGTGGTGCACCCGTGGCGGGCACGGGCCGCCACGGTCGCCAAGCGGTGCCCACAGGCCACAGGGTCGGCTCGTGCCGCCGCGCGGCGTGCCTCGTGCCTCCGGCGCCCCGGCGAGTCGTTCGTCGTATGCTCGTCCCCGAGACCCCGACCACACCTCATCTCGCCTGATCCAACCGGTCGCGCACCGGCGCCGCTGGACAGCGCAACCGTGCTTTAGTATGCAACGTCCGCTACGTGTCTCCTCCGATTGCAGTTGCTGCAAGGACGACTGCGTTGGTCGCGTGTTCCGTCCACGGGCCACAGGGTCGATCGCCTCGTGCCGCGGCGCGCCCTGCCTCGTGCACCGGCCCGGCGCCCTGGCGACGTCGTTCCTCCTGTGCCTCCTCCGCCCACGCCTAGCTCATGCATCTTCCTTGATCCAACCCCGTGCAACGCCGCTGGATAACGAAACCGTGCTTACAAATAAAATGCTTCAAAAAACATACTCCGAACTAATGCTCCAGGGTTTCTCATCAGGTTATATGGAAGAGTCTGTACATGTGTTAGTCAATTAGCCATGCTGTCTTTGATTCCTTCGACTTGCGTGCTTAATGGCATACTACTAGCTCGTTCGTTATGAGAAATGTTTAGTCAAGAGTCAACTACTACTTGGTACTCACTACGTTTCCTTGAGGTAATTTCTGACTATCTTTTTGTTGATGTTGAGCTAAGATATTCTTGTTCGATGAAAGAACCGATGACTTAAGAACTTTCTTGACCGAGAGGCAGTAAAGGAGGCTCCCGACCATATAGATGTGAGCATCAAGAGGACCAAGAGCTGAACCTGGATGGGTAGAAATATAAACCTATAACTCCACCATTCAATAAAGATGTGGTTCTCAATGACTTAAGCGTCTGGTTTTAAACCCACTTCATATTGAAAAAACTCAAAATACTCCCTAAAAAAGCTCAAAATAGCGATACCTTAAAATAAGGTGGGGTCCAAGGATCCTACGACAATAAGACAAATAAACAATCTCTACAATACAATAGAAATTTACGTGTTTGTCCTAGTGGACACACGATCGTTAAAACTATCGTGTCAAGAACACCGGAGACGACATTACCAATGACGGACGCTAGCGATGACCTGAATGAGCTCCATGACATGTAGGAGTGCTAACTATGCATGGTTTGCGATGATAACGATTACCTTGGACCACCTGGCGCATAGTCACGAGAGCGCCCGAGCTACCTCCCGAAAGGGCTCCGGGCGGTCACCACCTCCAAAGCCAGCATCCTCCGCTTGAACGTGCAGTTTTGGAGGTAGGTTAAGCAGACCACAACGAGAAGAATTTTGTGGAGCCTGATCACCGGCATCATTGGTAAAAACTAATCAGATTAATTCAAGTGATTTACTTATGCACAAGTTGACCGAAAGTCAAATATTTCTAGGGAAGGTTCAAATTCAGAGCGACAACTGATTTTCTACACTCAAAATTGGTGTTTTGTTCACAATTTTAACTTCCGACTGCACGTGAACATGAACTTTGGCACGGACTTTGGTACATCAGTAGAAGTAAATGACACAAACAGTCAAACACCCACTACTCACCCACTCACTGATGTGGATGCAACTGCGGTCGCAGAGGTTGGCACCAGCACGAGTTAACCGAATTGCGAGGACTTTGATTTGTTCGACATTGGTGTTGATGCGGAGCGGGGAGTGGAGACTGATACCGGTGATATACTAATGAGCAGACACATATCCAAAAGACCGCTTCCTTCCCTTGTTCTTCGACTCCATGCTCGATTGCTCTTTTTCGTCGCCCGAGACTCGAGGGGGAGGAGCCAAGCAGAGAAAGGATTCAAATGGGACAAGGAGGAATGGTGGAAACAGTGGCCGGCGGGGGCGAAGATGGACGCAACTGCTGCGCCCGATTTGCCTAAACCCTAGCCGCTCACCTGCTCGCCTCCTTTGCTTGGTGCGACAAGGGCTAGGACAAGTGACGCATTGATGCGATTCAGCTGGGCCTATGCAGCCTGGGACTTCACTGACACTGCTGGTATGCGCCTTCCCAGCCTACGTGAGGCATGGTATATGAGCTCATGTTCTAAGAGTCTATTTGGTTGGGTCGTGGATATTGATAAAACTATTCTGAAAAAACTAATGTGGCTGTAGGAAGGTGAACACATAACTTTTGCTTGATCCAAACCATTTATAACATTTTAGAAAATAAGCACAGAAGTTTCAACATATTACAAAAAGCTGGCAGAAGGCGATTTGTCCAAACAGCTAAATTTATACTGCAAAGCTCACAGCTATTATTGGCAAAAGCTGCTAAAAAGTCTAACCGAACACTCCCTAAATGAACTCGGCTATGAGGTAGACTCATTATTTTAGTGAGCTAGAAACATACTCAGCTCGACTCTTTATAGAAGTTTGAGCTAAGTCAATTTTTTTTATCGAGTACTTATTTAGCTTGCAAATTTTAGATTTTTTTTTAAGCCTCGAACACAGCTGAGGTCAGACGAGCAACAACATGACCTTGTACAGCACCCGTGCCGTGCGCACGTCTCGAGGCCAATAAGCAGGTCGGCATGTGGTGCCGCCGTTATCCAGAAGCCCTTGCGGCAACAGGACACGTCGTGGCACACTCTGGCTATGGCAAAGGATGACGTGGCCACGAGCTTTGGGCGTGTGCGGCATCAGTACCTGGTTGAGTTGCGTGGGTCGTGTAGGCACGGACAGGACTCTTCACCAAGAGAATGTGATCTTCTCTCTTTTTCTCCACTTTTTTCAGTTCAATAAAAATTATATGTAACATTTCTAAAAAGTCTAACGCCACGTTATTGTGAATGTCCTAAAGGATCATTTATCTTTAGAACAACCTTATAATATGAACATAGAGTCCAACAAACAAGTGATATACTTGTTAATCAATGTAAAGGATAATTTGTTCAAGAGCCAAAATAACGTATTATTCAAGAGATAATAAACATAAAACGCGATACAATCACCTCCACGAGGGAATATCACCGATAATACGATGTGTCTCGACGTGAAGATTCCGCAGAACCACACATTTAGTCTGCTCATTCACCATTGCTGCTATGCGGTCCCCTCTTCCGATACTTCTTGCTTGCCACGCACCCAAGAGGTAGAAGAAGGAACAAAGGGCCAATACAACAACTATAAATACAGTGGTTCTGGTCTTGTTCTCGGTTGAGCTCCGAGCCATATCACACCACCCTGAGAGAATGATCATTAGTTTCATTAAATGGGTTTTGTGCAAGCACATCTGGTGCAGAAATCATCACTGCTGGAAATCTGGGCCACTTTTTCTCAGTTGAGAAACCATCTAAGGTTTCACACTAATGTCTGAAGTCCGAACCAAGTCATGATGTGCTTCTTCTGCACTTCTCTTGGAGACATTTCAAAAGCAAAAATGTTTTGAAACCCAGCAGCAAAGTACATGAAGCAAGCTAGCATATATATTAAGCAAGTAACTGGAACTTGGAGGAATACCCATTTCTTGACGAGACTCTGCCGTCCCACGATCATCTTCAATATCATCGAGTCCTGGTGATTGCAGACGATGGCCTCGTCGCTCTGTCGAACTACGTTGATCGGCCATCTACATAAGGTACAAAACTGCATGCTAATTATATCAGGAAAGAGCATATGACATATCAATATGAGAATGGCTTTGGTCTGAAAACAAGAACAGATTCTCAGATACTTGGGATTGCAAAAGATACTACAATCAACCAAAACACACTTGTAAAGCATCAGACAAAAACTGAAACATGCCTGGCATCGGCTAGAAAAATCAAGTTTATTGCAGACCCATAATCAACACAACAAAGGTATACCTCTGTTCTGTTTCTTGGAGCTCTTCACCAGCAGCGAAACGAGGATGCTTCTCGGCTCGGCTTCACCTCCAAGCCTCGGACGCAAACTATATCGACTAGTATATTAAATGGGGCCTCGGAGCCTCATTTTTGGTGTCACCTCGGAGCCTCCGCTCACCTTTGGCCGGCAGTTTCGTGGGTGCTAGCTATCTATTGCCCGGTCGATCGGACAAGTGGAGTGTGGATGTGCAGCGGCATCTCGCGTGACGATTTCGCTTAGCCATCCTGCTGAAAACGGTAAAAGCCACCCATTTTATTTTCACCACGTTAACGCTGTGTATCCGGTGGCACGAAGCTGATCAAACAAGCACTCAAACAAATCAAGCAACTATGTAGCGCTTGATAAAGTCCATTTCGAAGTGCATTGAACGATCTAGGGTGTGTTTTGTTGCTTGTACAAACTGGTACATATATGAGGTGATCCAAGAAGAAGAATCATCCATGTGTTTGGTCGCTTCAATGGAATCATCCAGGATGGGATGGTGGGATACAAATTTGAGGAATATTTTCTCCATATGTTGAATCGTCTCATCTACCGAAAATTGTTGAATCACATGGTACATGAACCATCTCAGCCCCATTCAACCTCATCCCACCGACCAAACACATTGATGTAGGCCTTCGCTGACCACCCACTCACCGGCACTGCCTCCCACCGATCAGGTATCACCTAAAACCTACACAAACTGTGACAAAACCAGAATTTGCAAAAAATTGAAAATTCCAAAACCTTCTCTGGGCCAGTTTCTCTTCTCAGCCCATCTTCATTTCTCAGCCCGCTCCGATTCCCCGGCCCGTTCAGCCCACCATTGGCATCGTCTTCCTCGCCCTCGTCCTATCACCATCGCCGTCCCGACGCGTTGCTCGAGGAGCAACGGCGTTCGCCGCGCCATTCGTCCTCGGCGCTGGAGCCAGGTGGGGCCGGCTCCGTCCCGACACCGCGCCCGAGACCGCAGTACACGTGTCGCCGGATTTCTTCGCCCCCTGCGCCACCATTGCTGCCCCGTCCGCCACCTCGCTCCCACATGCCTCACCCGAGCGCCCCGCTTGCCACGCAGCCCTCGCCATCGCCACGAATACGGTCTCCTTGAGCTCCGAGCTCCCGACCGCGCCGCCCTTCCTCTATAAATGCCGGCATCGCCAAGCCATCTCTCTCCTTTGCCCCATTTCCATCGGATCTCCCGAGCTCCACCTCCATTCCCGCAACCCCGAGCCCCATCTCCATCTCCTCAAGCCTCTGAGCACCCTGAGCTCGCCCACTCCTCCTAGAACGCATCCTCGAGCTCCCCGCCCCTTTTTCCAGAGCGTTCCCGAGCCCAAGCAACCTCGCCGCCATCGCCTCCACCTCCGGTGAGTCGAACCCGAGACCGCCCCTCGCCGACCGAGCTCCGTTCTCTCGGCAAATCCCCTCCCTCTCTTCGGAAATGAGCTCCTTGACTCCCCTAGAAGCTCCCCGACCTTCCAATTTCGTTCGGCAAGTGCCACCGGCGAGCAATTCGTCCCTCGTCACCAGCGGCCGATCCTCCCCTTCTCCCCTCTCTGCCGCTAGCCCTAATCCCCGTAGCACCACCTCCCTTTTTCTTCAAAAATGGAGCCCCCACCTTCTGTAGCACCTCCTCGAGTGATCAATTTGATCCGGTGAACATCGCCGGCGAGGGATTGCTCGCCGGCGGTCACCGGCCCTCCCCTGTTTCTCCCCTTCGGCCATCTCCGGCATCAGGCCGTCCCCCTCTCCCGAACAGGCCTTCGGCCTTTTTCCTCTAGCAGGCCGGCCTGCTTTCCTTAGCAGGCCAGTCCCGAGAGTGGCAGGCCGGTTCGGCCGGCCCGCTCCCTTTTTCCTTTTTCATTTCTTTTTATTTTATTCTATTTCTTCAGCAGGCCGAGCCCATTAAGCAGCCCAGTGTCAGCTCACCAACCTCAGCAGATTGAGCCTAGCAAGAAATTCGATTTCCTTTTATTTTCTTTTCTGTTAGGGCCTAAAACCCTAACCCAAGCCCAAATCCAACCCAACCCCAGCCCATTTCAAGCCCAACCCGAGAGCCCTAATGGGCCCAATACTTTTGCGGGCCTGGGTCCGACCCGTTGGGCCCGAAACCCTAAAAAACCCTATTATATACCGTTTCGATCGTCTCGACGACGCGGTTCCATTTTTGCTATCTATAAATCCAAATTCTCACTTTTAGATGCCCAAAACCCACAAAAACCTTCCACCCCTCATATTTCGAACCCCGTCCGAAAACCCTAACTCCAACTCTACCATTTTCTTCAGCTTCTCGACGTTCCGGTTCCAATCCCGCTCACCCCCACACATCTTATTTTTAGCATTATTTTCAATTTATATGCATTTTGCTCCCAGCTCGCATTCGTCGAGCACGGACTCATGTGTGTTTGTTTGTTTGGATCTTTTTGCAAACTAGGGAACGATAGCAACGAACCGACGCTAGCACAGGATCCCGACGGTGAAGATCTTCACGAAGACATCGACCCGAACGACCTCGGTGCAGTAGGCAAGTCACATTTCTTATCCATGTCGATCCCACATGCCATGTTATTTATTGTATTACTAGTTTAGTTATTATTTTTCGCGTGTTAATTTCTTACGTATATTTTTGAATGACATGAATGCGTAGTTAATGCCTACCACCCCCACAGCCTAGTTAATTCTTGTAGGCCATATTCACCTCGAATAAGTTATATCAGTATCCTTCACTGGTATTAGAGGATAGACTAGATAAAGTTTAGGGATAATTGTTAACCCTAGCTAAACACGGAGGATGTGGTTTCTTAAAGAGAAATTGCCGACGGTTAGGGACAGAGAAGATGGGGCTCTCATGTGTTGAGTGTGCAGCCATACCCCTTCTGGGGAGTAAGGGAAATCGGGAGGATTTTCTTACTCGGGGCACTCAAGGATACAACTCTTGTGCTTAGTGATGAACATAAGAACCACTCAACCACATGTTCGACTCGTCGAACTTGGCCTAGTAAGTCTGCTCTACCCGCTGGACAACTACAGACTGGCTTGCCGTCCACTTCTCTGGGAGGCCCGCAGAAGCAAATATAGTAATAGGCTACTCGGTAGGGAATCACAACTGGAACTCATCTGACTCCCGAATCGCGTAGTTGACGTTGGCCCGTCGGCTCTCGGGAGTTCGAGTGATGAAAGTTCCTGGGTAGAGACTTCAAAAGATAGAGCAGATAAAAAGTCTTGATAGCCTACCTCTGTCGACACACCGAAGGGCGTGTGTATGACTGTAGTGACGTTAGGAGGTGCGGCGATCATGTGGGTAAAGCTGAGCAACTCTGCAGAGTCAAGCCAAATGGTATTCGAATACGCCGTGCTCCCGGTTAATGGAGCTCTGTTTAGAGGTGATTCTCGGTACGAGGCACAAGTAGATTTTTGTGATGGTATTTGAAACTGTCGTTAACCCAGCAGGGTTACCTAAACTCAACGCTTTGTCTTAAATCTGTCTTAACGAAGAAGATTTAAATTGCTAAGGCGGAGACTAGGGCTATGCATCCACCGAACATTAAAATCCTACACCCCTCCTTTGAAATACAGTGCATGTAGTTAATAGAATACTTTCCCAACTGTGGCTTGCTGAGTACACCGTGTACTCGTTACTGCACCAACCCTCAGAGATGCGCAGGATTACGATGATGCACCATGCGAAGAAGAATGTTTCGACGGAGACAAGTTCAAATTTTAGGTCTTATCCGCTCTTGAGGCGCCTGTGGAGTAGGTCCCTTTTTGTAATGTAAGCTTTGGGCTCAGACGCCCCAGTTACTGTTAAACATATTTTGTTGTTCTGTAATATAAATTCGAATGTTATCGCTATGCTGGTGATGTATCTATTTTACTCCTACAACTGAGGAACTACTGGGCAGTTGCGGGCAACACGTCGCGGCTCCAAGAAAAGGGGTCGTGACACAAACCGCCATGAATCCCAGAAAAGCATCACTTCTCCAACCCAAGCAACACTACATCGGCATCAGGAACAGATGCAATTCTTTTGGCGCCTAAGTCCTCCAAATCCAAATGGAACTAGCAGTTACTTACTAGCTACATTTGGTGAACTATTCTTACAGATCACCTTGGTTATTCTTCTGATGCAGGTCATGGTGAAAGAAGATTTCAGGCATATATGCTATCTTGCATGAAAGAATAAAAAACAATGCACTTCCATTAACAAGAGCATTGCCCGGAGCTTTCACAAGGGAAAGAAAGAAACCCTTTATAATCTTGTTTCTCATCAAGGTCACACGATGACATTTCTGGGCTCAAAATTGTTTTGTGATTCAGCTTAAGTAGGAAACAACCTTATCTGTTCAGATACACTCTCCAGTTCATGAATTTCTAAGGTACAACAGCCAAAAATGGGGGCGAAGGCAGAGGAGCCATATCTAAAGTCCTAAACACCTTTGCCGGAACAAAAAAATTCAGCACACTCTCAGTTCATGTCTTGCGAGTGGACCATTGAGAAAATCGTAAAACTGCAAATAGCTGCATCCATTCCAAAAGAGGTGAGCCATTTGCATAAGTGCACACCAGGCACACTGATGATCTGAACAAAAGAACAGATTACGGTAGGTACCATATGATTTCTCCACTAGTTTATGATTGCTTTTAATTCATCAGTTCTCTACTTGGAGTGCCAATTTCCAAACCTGTACTCGAATGGGTTCTTGCAATGAACACTTCCAGGGAACAAATTATCCAGGAGACTGGAGAAAATAATCCGGACATGTTACAGGCTCTTGCTTTCGGCAACCCAGTATTGCTTAACTGCAAAGAGTATCTTCTCAGACACATGAGGGCCGCCCTCATGGTCGGCCAATCTTGTCTTCCACCTCATGGCGTTGGCTATTTTCTGCACCTTTACAAGAGCATCAACCTTGTCACGGATTATAACTGCACCCTCTGGGCGTAAGATCCGGTCCATTTCCAGGAGTATATCTTCATATTTACACCTGCTTTTATAAATAGGTAATATCAGCCAGCAAGATCTAGCAATTTAGGATCACATCTTGGTTTTGCAATGTATGGCATGCTTACTTGTTTTGGTATAGACTGAAGACAGAGTTAGCATGTATGAGGTCATATGTCCTTGGGTAAGTAGAAAACCCTTCGCACCTGTAAGAAGAATAAATACACTCTGATTAACACATAAACGTTCTTCACAAAAAGCAACAATGCTTCTCAAGAAGTGTATCAAATCTAACAGTCAATACACTCAAAATTCAAAACAAACACAAGATGGAGAACTGTTGCATATCTACAATCTCAAATTTCCAAAAGCATAAGAACAAATACATGGCACACGCACATCATCATCTAATCTTCAAGGTGCGTTTGGCAACAATGAGTTTCTGTTATATACCTTCATCCTATAGAGCTTCAACTGATATTGGCACAACTAAAGTTCAACCATATATTAGACATCCTTCAGCCTTCACACAGAATAGTACATGAATCTACCCTATTTGACATTGTTCTTGAAGCAAATGCATTTCATAACAGAAAAGGAGGTTCTCCAGATTGCAAAAGTAAAAAGTGCCTTTCTGAAAAGCAGAACTACCAAAATGCAGAAACAATTGTACAACGAACGTAAGTGAGAAAACAGAATGCAATGACCAAAGTATGAAACCAGGAGCAATATACAGTTGTATTACATACCAGTCGTGATACATTCCTATTAATCCTCGCTCATAGATTACACCCAAAGTAGAAATGTCTGCAATGGTCGGAATAACATTCATGACCCACAGCTTTGTGGACTCTAGTACAGCAGCAAAGCTACCAAGACCCGCATTCATGTCCATTATGTTGCGGTATCTTCCAGTATCAAGGAAGTTGTTGGTTTTTTTGTAAGCCTTAACATGTTTCTGCCATAGTTTGTTGTCCTCTTGATACGAATCAACTGAGAACCCAGGTACAGAACCACGGGCTATCCGAGGAGGTACTGCATTGAGCCTCTGGGGAAATGGCTCTAGTTGACCACCAGCAACCTCTGACACACTTTTAACCTCAGGGAGGGGAGTTATACAGACTTCCATTTTCTTATACCTGTATGCAGTAAAGGAATTCAAATTCAGGGACAAGATTAGAACCATACAGATAAAATGCACTTCTTTTCTGGGAGGGTGGCGGAGGGAATGGCACTCACCATACATCACTGTTGTTTGTCAACTCACATTTGCCAACTTTTGAATGGTCTTGCTTCCTGGGGCAGGACTTGTCATTTAATCTCTTTCTCCATATGGCAATACCATCCTTCTCCGAGATCTTCTTCCAACAAAGAAGTTCTGCGAATTGTTCTATTTTTCTCTGTTCATTCCGAAGATCGTCCTTGGTCCGTTGCCATCCCTTATAATGAATCTTCCAACCAATGGGTGGACCTGAGAGTACCCAATACCCACCAGGCCTAAGTACCCTATCAACTTCCATCATGTACATACCATCTGCAGAACCAGATCAACAGAAGTTCCACCTCGCTTCAGAAGTTCAGGTGTTTTTCCTAAGGAGACCATATAAACCACTAAGAAAGGTTCTAAAAGTGTTCTTACCACTTCCGCTCCATGGGATTAAACATCTTGAGCAATGTGCCATGTCAAAGACTCGAGGTGGGAACGGGAGCTTTATTGATCCAAGGACACCGATATATGCAGGGACACCTCTCTCCAGTGCAAACTGTACTTGTGCCTCATGATTATCCTTTGGTGCAAATGACATAGTCAGAACATTTTTCTTCAACAGGTAAGCACCCAGACTGGCAACCTAAATCAAATTATGAAAAAAAAGCAAAGAAAGATTAGAGTGTATAGCACAACAAGAACAATAACAACCGATGCATTGCTCATTGAACATATGCTTGCATATTCAAAGTCGAGACTTTCACATACCCCACAACCAGTGTCGAGTGCAGTTCTCACTTTCCCTTCAGTAATTGGGATAACAGAAGCAAGCTGGTCTATATACTTGTCTGCACCCTGAGGAAACTGTGTTCCACCACCAGGAAACCTGAACACACTGCCCTCATAGTGCACCCAGTTTTGGATAGCCTTTTCAACTGTAAGGCTCTTGTGTGGTACATTGGCATAAGAAACATAATCACGGCTCTTTGGCCATGGAAAAGGAGCAACATAACCCTTCGGTGCTGGAATCAGACAGTAAAGCTTCTCCTTTTCAAGTGGGCAATGCCTCTCCCGATATATCATGTTGTCCCTAGGGAAGGTCATTGCACGCTTTTGCTCCTCACAAGGAGTGTAATCAGTGTACTGCGCATCACAAGGCTCAAAAGTTTTAACTTCAGAACTGACAGTATCGTTAGGAAGATCCGGTGCACTATGATGGGTCTCGAAATTCAGATTTGGAAGAGTCACACATTTGGTCTGCTCATTCACCACAGCAGCTATGCTGTCCGCTCTTCCGAAACCACTTCTTTGCCATACACCGAGGAGGTAGAAGAAGGAACAAAGGCCAAATACCACAACTACAAATAGAATGGTTCTGGTCTTGTTCTCGGTTAAGCTCCGAGCCATACCAAACCACCCTAAGAGAATTGTCATTAGCTTCAATAAATGGGCTTAGTTTAAACATATGGACAAAGATTAAATGCAAAGTTCCTCAGAAATGGCATTTACATTGAGCGGGAAACGAAATGAGTCTATGAAGTTTGCACTCTAGATGCCCAATCAAACTTACAAATTATAATTAATGCATCAGGCCGCTATGTGATTGAATTATACTAACCAAGCAAATTTGGACATCTATGCAGAAATGATCACTGCTGGAAACCTTGACCACTTCTTCTCAGTTAAATCATTTTTATTATGCTTTCTTTCCTAATTCGAAGAAAACAGTCTAACAATTTACAGTAACTTGGCAGAGTTACATCCTACCAACACTTCTTGGAATCACAACATCTAGCATCTGAACTGCCAAAGTACTGAATATTTACTGCTCTTTGCACAATTAAGGCAGCAGCCTCTCGCAAAATTAAAATTAAAAAATAATAATAAGGCGTCAGCCGATCCATTCGATGCATTACTCAACAATGTAAGGTCCAGGGCACAACTGCTTGCACACATACAACCAAAACTACTAAATTTGTTCTAGAAAGCATAGATCGTGGATTAAAGGGGCTCATTTTGCATCCGTCTGGAGACCAAAAGAACGAATTTCTCAGAATTCACATCTGAACCCCATTCATCTGTATTAACCGCAAAAACGAACAGCTTTAATCATACCAAAAATACATTAAAACAGAACATCGCGGATCAATGGCTGCGCTATTATATCGAACCAAGTTAGTAGTAGGAGCGCAGGAAAAAAGCACCAAGAATTACGAGATCGAGAGATGGAATTAAGCCAAGAAAAAGGGGAAACGCCTACGTTTCCAATCAACAGACCAAATTAGGATTCAAAGAGAAGAGAGCCGAATCTGCCCAGCTACAGATTAAACCCAAAATTTATGCAACACGAAACGGATACCTCGGTTGGTTTCTTGGGGCTCTTCTTCACCGGCAGCGAAGTGAGGACCGAGGAGGCTTCTCTCTCAGGTGTCAGTCACCTCGGAGTCGGAGGCTCGGACGCTCGCGCGGACGCGATGAAGGCTAGGAGCCGCTCGCTTCAACAGACAGGTGGGGCCGGAGAATCTTTTTTTACGAAGGGAGAGCCACAATCAGTGTTGGACCCGGAATTTCAGGGTGCGGCTGGGCATTCGGTTTTCTCGGTTTTTCATTTGGTTTTTTTGGTTTAAATTGTTTTGGTTTTTCAGTTTTGTTAGCCGAATTAATCAACTTTTTCCTAGGAACCAACGATCTGGTTAGCCGAAAAATTTGGTCAGTTCTTAGTTAAATCGAAAAAACCAAATGTCACGAGAGGGGCAGCCATCGGGCATGCCACTAGGGACGGTGGCCTGGAATCCCTGGTTCTCCTCAAGCCACCATCGGCGTTGCTCGTCCCAGTTGAAGATCTTGGGGGCTTGGGGCTGAGCGCATCGGCGTAGGAGGTGTGGAGAGTGGGGTGGCGGCACATCGTGGGAGGGGGAGTGGGACGGCAGCGCGTGGCAAGAAGGGGAGCAGGACGGCCATCACGGGAGGGACCTCTGGTGGCGCGCACGAGAGACGGGGAGAGGAGGGCAGCTAGGGTTGGGGGATCGGGTCCGGTGGCGCGCACAGGAGAGGAGGGCAGCTAGGGTTGGGGATTGCCGGGTCGGGTTAATGGGCTTTGGAAGGTAGGCTAAGTGGGCTGGGCCTAGAGAAGGGGAAGAGAAAGGCCTGCATTCTAGTTTATTCAGTCAATTCGGTTAACCTAGCCCAAGAAACGAATTGACCGAAATAATTTTGGTTTTGCACATTTACCAACCGATTTTGGCACCGAAAACTGCATTAATTCCATTTTTTGGTTTTTTTTGTTTGGTTTTTGGGTTTTTTTTGCCCACCCCGAGTGCCATCCACGGCCGGTCAGACTAGACACGTGAAGGGGGGTGTTCGTTAGCAGTCCACTTGCCGACCTAGAGCATTATATGAGAGTAATATTTTTAAGGAAGAGCGTTGTGTGAATGGAAGTTGTGTCCTCAAGCACGTAAAAAAAAATACAGCGCCAGTTGGAGTTGATTAGATCTAAAAAACAACTAGAGCTGGTCAACTTGCAAACAAGAGTAGACCTGTTTGTTAAGGATGCTTTTGGATGACCGATGAAGCTTTAGCTGGCGATAAATGTCTAAAATACAACGCTAAAGATGATTTTTAAGTACTCATTAAGCATGAATTACTTATTTTATTTCTGATTTTGCATAAATGACATGTTTATTACATGTTTTCGTGTCAATTAGTTGTTTCCATATTATTTAGCGAAAATGATCCATTTGAACAATAGATTATTGTAATTTTGAAAATTTAGAAATAGTAAGCAAGTTGAAAGTAAATACAACTTGAAGAAACGAAGATTAAGGATAATTTTCATTGAGTTTAGGGGAAAACCCTACTATCAAGGGGGGCCTAAATCTGAAAGCCGGTGAGAGTATCTTGCTAATATTCAGTTAGCAATCAATTTTCAAATTCAAAGAAGTCTAAAAACTCTCTCTTCTCATATTTTCTGCAAAAGTCGAAACATCCAAGTTTGGTGTCGGAACATCCAAGCTCCACTTGTGTGTGAAGAGTCAGGGAACTCGGAGCCTCCAAATTTCTCTTTATATCTTCTTTTCTGGATGCCAGAACATTCAAAATTTCCCGGAACCTCTAAATACTATTCCTGGAAACGCCTAACTCCTCTTGCCTTGGCAGTCGGAGCCCCCAGAAATTTCTCGAAACTTCCGAGAACCTGTTCTGGACTTATTTTTTGAAATCTCATAATGTCCAAGTCAGATGTCGGAACGAGAATGTGTTATGTCTATATCATATATATATATATATATATATATATATATATATATATATATATATATATATATATATATATATAGAGAGAGAGAGAGAGAGAGAGAGAGAGAGAAATTGAGCCATAGTTGAGCATCAAGAAAGAGTTTATCTTCAAGCCGAACTAATTGAAGCCTATTAGTACCAAAGATTGGCGTCTCCTAGATGGTTAGGAGTCGCTTGGGAGTCTTCAATAAGATTGTGGAGAGCCCCAAAAAGTTTGTGAGGGTTTAGAATTTTCCTATCACAAGGTAAATAGCTGCAATAAGAGAAGAGAAGTTTCTCGTCAAAGGCTCGAAGTTAAATATAATATTTATAACTTTTTTATAACTTTGAATATATTTATATATTTATTTCGAGATACTCCAATGTGAAGTATGTGAAAAAATTGCAAATGAGCCCCAAGTTTTAGCCTAATTTCATAATACCTTTATATTTGTAGATAGAAAGGAGTATGTCTAAAATACATACTACCAAAGAAGTAGTAGATATACTATCTAGGTGGCCTTACGTGCTCCTATACTATAGATACATACTTTCTGTTGCGCTAAATACTCTCTACAGTATAAGATATGACATATAGAGTAACTACCTGCTTGTAGAAAAAGGCTTCCTACGTTGCTTATACTATATATATATTCCAACCCATCATCCAAACGTTATTTAAAGGTAAGGATGATAGTCCAAGAGTTTGTAGCTCCCAAATACAAACTAACTCTAATTTTTTGGCTGGCATCTAATAGCAAATTACATGTTTTTGATTACATTAGCACATATTACCCATTTGAACGATGAGTCATCACAGAGTTGTCAAGGGAGGAGGACCTTGGGGGAGAGGCATCACCAGTGGCTGTTGCAGCTTGGGAAAGAGGACCTCGAGGGAGAGACATCACCAACGACAGCTGTAGGTCCAGGGAAAGGCACCCACTGATGATGGCTGCAGGCCAGCAAAGGCTACTTGCATCGAGGGAGGAGAAAGCAGTCAAGGTTGGCGGAGAGGTCGTCGAGTTTGATCCCCGATAGCGACAAGCCCCCGGAACCTAGTCGAGTGTTGACGGCTCTCTCCCTTGTGTCGAAACAAAGGGGAAGAAATGACGGTTCGGGCGGGGAAATGGGCGAAATTGTGGAGGAGTAGGACTTTATATAGCAGGTGGCATTGTTGTTGTAAATACCGCGAATTTGGAGGGCAATCTGGGGGAGAGATTGCAGAAGCAACGGGGAAGTGTGGGAATCACTTATTTCAGTGCTTCTCCATCCTAGTACAAAGTGGAAAGTGCTTCTAGTAAGCTTAGTGAAAATATTAGGTGTTTATTTGTGCTTGTGCTTCTAGGGGCCTAAAAGCACCTCAAGCCGAAGCACAACCCTAAACAAATAAGGCCTAATTCCTTGCTTTAGCACAAGCCGTGTTTGGGCAAGACTCCTAACAATTGCGAGCACGATTCGACGCAGCCGAATTGCACGCCTTTTGAGGCCCAACAGGCCCAGGCAGCCATGCGGCAGTAGTGCAGTTGTGCAGAATTCCTTCTACTCATTGTGGGAGCTAAGCATCCCTCGCATACCCCTCTTTCTTGTCTTGGAGGGTCCTGATGATAGGTAGTCCTACTACCATGTATTCGTGCCCAAGTTGGTGTGTCCTAACCAGAATCGAAGAACAACTCTCGACACGCCTTTTGGAAGGAGTCCAACTCGTGTACTACGAGGACTCAAGATATGGCATAAAGAAGGAGTCCGACTCGTATATTACGAGGACTCATGACGAGGTTACCGTCTTATTTCGCCTATATAAGGAGCACCCACCCCTCAAGGAGGGGACAAGTTCAATCAGATCTAGGAGCCCTAGTCGACTAGCCGTCTCTTAGATCCCTTAGCCTCGAAACCATACTCGCCGGGTCCCCTACTCGTCGAGTTCCACCTGTAACAAGGATCTCGTCGAGTTCCCTACTCGCCGAGTTCTCTTTGTACTTCATACCGCATATCAATCTAATCAAAGCAGGACGTAGGGCTATTACCCAACTCGGGGGCCTGAACCTGGGTATATCGGTGTTGCAGAGTCGAGTTGATCTGAGGTATCGCCCCGCTACCTTATACATCTGTGCTGTACGAGTACACGTATCGGTACCCCCCATATACCATACATCGACAGGTCCATTAACCTAGTTTTTCCTTTTCTTTTCTCTGCTTTACTTTTTCCTTCTTTTCTTTCTATTTCTTTATTTTTGTTATTTCTGTATTAATTTATTTTTTTGTTTTCTTTTCATTTTTATATTTTTCTTATAGTTTTTTATATATATCATCGATAGATATTTGATTGATGCAATTTCGAAAAGTGTTGAGCTAATGTTTTTTTGTCACTAGTACATATGATTTGTTTCAAGAGTAAGATTTTTTGTTTCAACATAAAAAGAAAAGTTTAACACAAGTATTTTTATCATGTTTAACTATGGAATATGGAACATTTTTAAGGAGTTAGATGAACTTGTTTTCTGAAATACATGAATATTTTTCATGAACGGTGGAAATTATTTCAATTTTTATAAAGAACAATTTAAAAATTTCATGTATTGCATAAACATTTTATTTGATATACGCGAACATTTTTAATTGACGGTGGAACGTATGTCCAAAGAATGTTCTTATAAAAAAATATCTAAAAATTCTATTATAAAATTTTGAAATATTTTTTATTATTCATGATTTACAAATTATTTTTTCTATTTTCTAAATTTTATAAAAATAAAAATGATAATATAGTAGATAGGCCAGCCTAGTAATATAATTTGGTGTCATTTTTTCTAAAAGTGTTCCACTTTTATTTTTCAGCCAATAGATAAAAAGTGCTCTCATCAGGACTCTTTATTGTTTCTTCACGAAAAAGGGGATGAACACAAGCAAGATAATCATGTTCATTCTCACAACCGGGGACAATTTTCTTGAGCTAGGTGAACTCTTTTCGTGGAGGCTGGAACATATTAAAAAAATGTTTTTCCACAAGGAACATTTTTTGTGAACTACAGGACCAATTCTCGTGAGTTATATGAATATTTTTGAAAAAATTGTGCTATTTCTATTCGAATATTTTTTTCAGATATTTGTTTTTGCTAAATTCGATTTCCTTGAAAAGTTTCTTAAACAGGAAAACCACAAAAAATGGAATTTTCTTAGAGAATAGAAAGTGAGCTAGCCTACCAGGTAGCACACTCCTTAAGTGATGCCCTTCAGTGATTTGGGTGCTCCAGGCCACTCAGTGAGGTGGTTAGGTGCTTTCGTGTTTGGGATGCCGCACCTCGTCTCCCTTGTTGGACGCCTACACTAGCTATGATTTGTCTCTCTCGTCGGGCGCACCCAGTGGAGAGGCAGGTGACATGTTGTTGATCCGAGTTGGAGACAAGAAGATCCAAACCCGTTGGGCACTAACCAGTGCTCCACCATTGGATCCAGCACCATCCCTCGTGTGTAGGGCTGCAAGGTGAAATCGAAGGTGGGTTACTTGGGGGAGGGGGCCGAGATGTGGGGTAAAATAGATATTGTGGTGTTAAGCCGACATGTGGACCGAGGATGTGGGATTTTTTTTGTTCTAGCATTCACGTTGTGAAATCTTCAACAAAAATGCTAGTTGAATATTTGTATGGGTTGAAATGTAAAAAGTAAATGGCCAACATATAAATTATTTGTAGGCTCGGTTGAAGTCGCTATGCATTGATATGTGGAGGTTTGAGGTGGTGGTTTGAGCATTTTTGTATGTGTAAGTGGGTCTAAGGGAGGTACCATGCTAGATGTCCGTACCACGCCCTAGCTAAGTACTAGTTTCTATGGAGAAAAGTTTACATCCGGCCCACCTATCAGATGGCAGCAAAGAGGAAGTGAAAGTAATATATTTTTTCTAGCTAGGTCCCGTCAAGAGAAGAATTTGTTCTATACCTTGCTAATCTAGTCCCATTCTATATGGCACATTAAAACCCTTCGAGGGGTTGGTTATGTTCCACCCAGGTCATGCCGACAAAGAGGTACAAACCTGAATGGTAGACAAGCCAATTGGTTTTCACCGCCTTAGGGCATGTCAACTAGAGTCATACCAAGTGGTAGTCTTAGCCTCCACATAAGCAAAAGGAAAAGTCTTTTCGTCCACTGACTGAAAAATCAAGATAACCGGCTGCCTCCTCTGCTCCTTTTTTCTCTACGCCTTGCGCAGTGCATGCTCGTGCTCTTCTCCATCCTCCTCTTCTCTCTCCTCCATAGGGCCTTCTCCTCCTCCGCCACCTCCCTGGGGCCATCTCCTTTCCCTCCTCAGTGCCTTCTCCTTCTACTGGATCTCGTTGTGCTCAGGATGGAGCTCGCAGAGGTCAGTGCCCCTACCTCAAAGTGGAGCTCCAGCAAATGCCCACGCTGGGCCTTGAGTTGGAGCTTGCGAAGGAAGCAACCCCGACCTGGTGTTAGAGCTCTGGCCAACGCCAGTGGGCTCGATTTGGCCAAATCCATTATCGGCGAGGTTAGAGATGGAGAAGTTGGGTGCTCAGGAGTTCATGGAGAGGGGTGAATGGGCTTTCAGGTTTTGATGTTACAACAGTTCTTTTTTACTGTTGCGGTAGGAGATGGATTTTGTTGTATACTCCTGGATGATTTGTTGCAATGTTTTTTGACTAGTTTTTGCATATGTTTTCCTATGTTGCACATGTGAATTTTATACGTTGTATACGTGAATTGTTATGTTCTATTCGTGTATTTTTTTATGTTGCATATGTCGCTGTCATTTTCATATGGTTTTGTTGTATTGGATGGAGAAATATTGTATACATACAAATTGTTGCATACATTTTTTGGAATATTGTAAATGTTGCAAGCATTTTTTTTGCACATTTTTGTTGAACCGTCGAAGAAAATATTGCAACAATGTTACATAGAAGGAAAAAAACTACATATGGAAGTTTTATATTGTAATACCGAAAGCTTTAGATCTGCCCACTTCAATCGGATCTGATGATAGAGGAAGTGGCTGAAGAGAGGCCGATTGACGCCTAGCACTCGTGAAAAGCAATGAAGCCCTAGCTCAAAGCGAATGAAGCCAAATCTCAAAGCAAACTCTATCCAACCCAACAGCAGCCTCCCAGGACCCCACATCATCTACTTCCGCAGCTTTCTCTCTCTCACTTTCCTTGTTCTCGTTTTTCTCTTCAGTTCGCAATTTTTCAACCTTTTTCCATGAGCTCCGACCAGCCTATGGATCCCTACTATCACGCGGATGGCGGCATGTAGATAGGAGGGGACGAATGCCGGTTTGTTGTCGTCCACCAGCTTGTTTCTCCTGCTACTTCTCCACACCAAATCCATTTCCGGGAAAAGCGGTCGTGGACGACCCGGCAATTAATGACTCCGGCATGTGTTCCTACCTAACACTTCCTACGTCATCCTAAAGGGAGGGCTCCACGTTCAACCGCCTTGGCACCAATAGGCATGCCACCTTAGAGGTCACGATGTCCCGCCTCTCTCCCCAGCTCGATGAGTGGCCGGATTTAGCAAAGCCGCACCCGTGGGTGGCCGGATCCTGCACTACCACACTTGAGGACGGCTGGATCCGGTGCCACTGCACACGTGGACGGCTGGATCTTGCCTCGTGTTAAGGAAAGTGACTCATATGCTAAACCTTTTAGAACTCAAGAGGTTTGCTACAAGAAAACTAGAGGAAATCTACAAGGACTCAAAGTCCTTACTGTTGAAGAGGCTATGTGGTAACCTATATACCCACGAGGGAGTGGCCATATGAGCGCAACCTAAGCAATTAAGTGATCCAAGAGCAAGGTGCAAACAAGAGAGGATTAAAGGCGATGTTTCTTTAGTATTAGAAACCTCAACAAATCTCATTAATAGATTGAATAAAGAAAAGAGAATCGGTGATTCGAATGATAAACAAAGAGGGTCGAGGGTCTTAAAACGTGTGAGAGGGTCGTGAGAGATCGACAATCCCTTGTACTCTTTTGAGGTCATGCTTAAAGAATTTACGACCGGTTTCGCCAAATCTTTTCTCTTTTGTCATGATTGTTAGTCGTCATTATTTTGGTACTCTATACGGGGTTCATCTATTTCGTCTTGATACCGTGCATGCTTGTATCGTATTACACACCCTGATCAAATTTGGGAGCTTCTGCACATAACAAAGGTTATTAGAGCATGACAAGTGGTATCAGAGCCAAGGTCGGATTAATCAGATTTGTGAGAAGGTCGGCAAGGCATCAGGTAGCACGTAATCACGAGTGATGTCAACAATGTGGAGCCAAGTAGAGAAATTTGACGGTGGTAAAAATTTCAATGTGTGTCAATGTGGTGTGAAGGACGTTCTTGTCCAACAAGGGCTAATCGATGCTCTTGAAGGGAAAAAACCAGCTAAGACATTTGATGAAGAATGGATGGTGATGGAACAGAAGGCTGTCAGCACAATCCGTCTATATCTCTCTGCCGAGGTAAAGTACTCGGTGATCAAGGAGAATTCGCCGTAAAAATGATGGAGTGACCTAGAGAATTGTACATGGCAAAGTCGTTAACAAATCGGTCGGTGCTAAAGTGGCAGCCGTTCAGGTTATGCATGGAGGAAGGCAGGGTGATGTGCATAAACTCCTGTGGTCGGGGCACTCCCGAGGTGAGAATAAAAAAACAGAACCGACTTGGAACAAATTTTTAGAGGAGTACAATGATTTTAGCGAATAAAAGTCAAATTGTACATAAACTCCTGTGGCTGCTATTTTCAAAATTTTAGATGAGTACAATGATTTTAGCGGATAAAAGTCAAAATGAGTTGGGGAGGTCCATTCTGGACGCCAACACGCACATCATGGTGATGTGCATAAACCCCTTTGTGTGGAGAAAGCAAGCTACCGTTGCTCAAGTGCTTAATACGACTCCCCTTAATATTTCGTTCCGGAGAGCTCTTGTAGGTCCTAAACTGGTCGCTTGGAACAACTTAGTTGCCAAGATTGCCTTTACCGATCTCACAGCTGCTAGGGATGACTTCAGATGGGACCTACATAGTACATGACTCTTTTCGGTCCGATCGATGTATTCAGGCACTTAGAGATTTAAATGTGCATTTCCGGGAGAAACGTATTTGGCGCTTAAAGATCCCCTTGAAATAAACATTTTCCTTTGGTATGTATGTTGAGACTTTATTTAACAGAAGACAAACTGGCGAAATGGAACTGGCATGTAGCAAGCTTTGTGCCTTCTGTGGACACTAGGAAACAATTCAAAATTTATTTTTTGATTGTCACTTTGCCCGTTTCGCAGGGCAGACGATCCTCATAACTTTTAACATTCCCACACCATAGAGTATCTCTCACATTTTTTATAATTAGTTGCAGGGTGTTGCTAAAGCCTTACACTCACCAATTTTAGTGGGTACCGCTTCGTTATGTTGATTGATTTGGCTATGTAGAAATGACATTGTTTTTATAAGAAAAACTCGCACGTCCTTTGCAGACATTGTTCTTGTGTATCAAGTAGCTGCAATCGTGATCGATACTGCAACGGCAATCTTTAGAACATGAGTGCATGTTTACTGGAGCTAGGAGATTAGAGTTGGTTATCAAGAGACTTATGTCCCAGTTTGGCTAGCGGTTTAGTAACAGGCTTTGTAACGGTTGACTTTTATGTCGCTTGTCGTCTTATAACCATTTTTAGTTTGAATTTTGTAATGATTTTGTATTTATCGACTGTGTGCATCTTCCGGTGTAAAAAGTTGAGAGAGTTTTATATTTTTATTATTTAAAAAAGTCAAAATAAAGATTAGTATAACAAGTAGTATTAGATTATAACACCTCGTGTTAGAAGTACGGCGTTCGGCGAGCCCGCACAGGATGCTCCGGGGTTGAGCTCGTTGAGGACGCGAGGGTGCTGCTGTTCATGGTCCATTTGCGGCTCATCGTGTTCTCCCTTCGTTTCTCTCTCCCTTTTTCCTCCATCTTTTTGCTTTTGTCAGTGAGGAACCGGGGTCCTCTCTCTGCAGCCACCCGTTTTGCTCTGCAAGTAGCAGGTTGGTCTGAGCTGGACTGCCTGCAACGACGTGGCGAGCCGGGCTGTCCAATCATTGAACATGCTCTTACGCCCGTGAGCAACAGCGTAATTTCTTGTCTTTTCTTTTGAGATGGAGAACCCATCCTTGTTTCTGGTATGCTTTGATTTTCCATGCATAATTTTCAATGGAAAACCAAAAACATGTATGTTGGGACACAAATAATGAGATTCTCAACCTTTAGTTGAGTCCATTTAAATCGAGTAGGTCGATCTCTTTCCTCGGCGTCCCTGGTACATAGACCATCGTGTTGATCATCTGTTAGCTCCTTTCTCAAACATCGTCAAGATTCCATCCTTTTTTTCTCTCTTTTGAAACAACTTTAAGATTCCATACGGAAACGGATGGGTCTCTAGCCTAGCGGGTGAGAGCAAGGTCGCCCGTTGTCACTCATCCAGGTATAATTCGTATATCATATTTATTGCAAATATAAACACGCAATACATAGGGATATTATTGTTGGAAAATTAGACAATTTCGTGATTAATTCCAGTAAACAATTCATGACTAAAACAAATATTAGCATGCATAACTCTAGCATACTAGGTGAACAGAACAGCAGCATCGCACATGCAACAGCAAGCATACTTAAAAACAGGATCAGATCACGACGCACGTACTGATCGTTGTAGATGAAGTAGCCGTGACTGTTGCAGAAGCGATGTTGTTGACGACGACGTTGGTGAAGACGGGTCGAAGCAGACGGCGGCGGAGACGACGGTATGCGGCACCGCCTGACTTGGATGGAAGACGACCCGTGGTGACGGACGTGAGCAGTCGCGCGTAGCGCTTCCCAAAAACCTAATTCGTCCTCTCCCGGTGCAGGATCACAAGGACGAGAGGTTCCGGAGACCTGCTCTCCCTCTCGCTGGTGCACGCCGGCGTTCGGGATGGAGTAGATTACTGTGGCGGCGCAAGTAACAAGAGGAGGCAAAACCCTAACTCGTTTTTTTTTCTATCTTTGGCTGCGGCCGGTAAGTCATATATATAGGAGAGCCCACGCGGTCTCGTGTCGCGATCACGATCTAAACCGATTAGGTTTCCAACACGTAAGACTTATCTAAACCGATTAGGTTTCCTGGTCAAGCAAACAACAAACTTGTCTGCCAAGAAACCAAAAATTAAAACGGCAAAAGGAAGCCGCGCTCCTGCAAGGTCACGGACCGGATTTCGGCGGACCATTCACGCGTATGTCGCACGCCCGCGCCCTTCGCCCCGGCCCCGGCCCGTGCCCGAGCCCGGCCAGGCCAGGCGAGGCGAGGCGAGCGCGCGCGTGTGTGGTGCTTCCTTTCTCTCCTCATACCAATCACTAAGTGTGGTGGGGAGAACTCACTATATAAAGTGGTCTCCCACCTCCTCCACTAGCAATATGGGACTAAACTCTTGCCCCACCTCTTGCCATTTATTCATGGGCCTTTGAGATTTATTAGGAATTTCAGAAACTGCACATGGGCCAAGCCCATTAGTTCTAACAATGTGTTCGTATTAAGTAGGACTGATGAATCCTCCAATATTTGTCTAATGTGCGAAGGAGACATGCACATGTGTACATGTTTCAGATAGACTAAAAATCATCAGAAATGAGATTATCTATGTAGTATGCATGATAATGAATTTACAGTGATAAGAATGTCTTTTTCATACAATAAAAACTCGTTTTTATCAAAAGTAAGATTCAGACTAAGGTTAACTTATAAAAACGGGGGAATGTCAAGAAAGTTGATGTGAGAAGCGCTTGACATTGTTAACAATCCAGAAGCAGCCTCATGTATAAGCGCAGACCAATCGTGAACAAGATCCGGTTATGGCCAGAAAAGCAACATGTACCACCTGATTAACACGTCGAACAGCACCAAAAGGATTCGCAATCATCCTCTGATTTGGGCTCCATTTCTAGCCAATGCATTAAGCAGGAGGTCAGGAGATTCCCGGCGATATCTAAGCTCAATGAGTGTGCAAAGAAAACAGTAATGCATCTTGACCTCTCTACGAGGAATTACTATATTACAGCCGAACTGAATCGATAGCCTACATTGCACTGATGATTGATCTAACCTGCCTACTATTCTTACACTACGTAAAGAAATTAAGTCTTTATCTAAAAAAAGTAAAGAAATTAAGTGCTCATCGCCTAAACCGGAGCACAAATCTTTCCAAGTCTCCTTAATTTTCCCCTCCTCTCTGATCACAAGTTCCTCTCTACAAAAACAGGTGAAGGGGTGAACAGTTGAATAACACCTTGATTTCAGAGCCCAGCAGCTTGCCCTCAAGGAGAGAATGGAAAGATGGCTTCAGAGGAGTGCATCTGCCTGTCATGTCAAGAGTACTTCTCTCTCCAGGGCTTCAAGTAGCAGCCACAGCCGGAGAGCGTCAGCTCCGGTTGTGTATCGGGTCCGAGCCGCGCCGGACTCTCCACTTGCTCATCTGCGCGGCGGCGTCGAGCGTGGTCGCCGCCGTCGCGGCGACCCACTTCGCCATCGTGTCAATGCCGGCGCTGCGGCTCGCCGCGGCATAGGGCGCTGCCGCTGTGGCCAGAGCCGGAGCCGGCCCCGGCCCCATGAGAAGCTCTGCTCTCCTCATGCCATGCACCGGTGCAGGGTGCACCACCAGGAGCAGGAGGCAAACCAACGCAGAGAAGGCGAGGAGCTTTGAGCAGCTGCTTGTGTGCTGTGTGGCCATGGTGATGGTCTCTGAATCTCTGCTGCTGCTGCTCCTCAGGTTGAGACATACAAGTTTTGTCCTGTTGGGCTCTCTAGCTTGGCAGTACAAGGATCAATCATGGCGATGCCTTGTCTCTAGATATAATGCCTAGCCCAGGCAGGAGGCCCTGTCAAGTCCAAAAGCACAAAGGGACAAGGGGAAGCCACTAGCAAGCATAGCATGCCTAACCTAAGGCTGGCATAGAAGGTTCTTCTGAGCCCCTGACAGCTGATGCAGGGAGTAGATTTTGGCAAAGTCATTGGAGTGGAATGGAGGCCAGAGATCTCTCAACAGACAGGTCCAAAGTGGCAGTGTAGGGTATAGGAGGAGCAACAGCAACAAGCCAAGAACCAAAGGCTTGCTTTAGCACCTTACCTTGTTCATTGTTTGCTACCTTCCTCTTGCTACTTCAGTAAAAACCAGCACTAAAGCAAGCAGTCATAGTGGTGAAACAACAAGTGAGGGCAGTGGTATGTGCTTTCTTGTGTGCTTTTTCATTCTCTGTGCTTGCTGTTGTTGCTAGCAACACCCTTTTTCCTTTGAATCTTCCAAGGGCATCAAAGGTGAGCATTCAAAACTTAAAGGAACTGCACCAAGTTTCAATAGCTTCTTTCCTCACAACTTTCTATGTACGTAGGCTACCATCTGATCCAATGCTTTGTTTCACCTGCTTTGGCGCAGAATGCAAAGAGTGGTGAATCTTAACGCATTTTCGGGATCCGAAAGTTGCGATTTCTTGGAGACGTATATGTGTTTGGACTGGTCATGGTCCAAGGGGTGCATTTTATTGGTACCAAAGCGAAAACGATCAGAAAAACAACAACTGCTAGCTTGTTTTAAAGTGGAGGCAGGCCAGCTTAGCTGCAAAATTTTACTGTGTTACAGCAATGTTGAGCACTTGGATGCAGAAAACCAGAAGAATCATTGTAAGAGGAGATGCAAGATTATGCTAAGATTGCTGCTTGTTAAGTGGGTAAGGGAGCCCACAAGATCTTCCTTGCTACAAAAGAAAAGTGGGGGATTAAAGATGGGTGCAGGAATTATCATGATTTGGTCTTTCCTTCGAGAGATTCTTAAAGTGCTCGTTCAAGTATTTTATTTTGAAAGCAAATAGATGACTGCGTTTAGCTCTTGTTAAAGTGGCCATGGCCAATGAGCTAACAATGAAAGGCGTTCATTCAGGATGGCAATCTAAAAATAGGATCCCATGAGGAAAAGAGTAATCATATCATGCTAATTTTATCACAAAACATAAATCAGGTCTAGAAATAGTAGATCAGAAAAGGCACCACGAATAACAAATTTAAATTTACTTCTCTGTTAAGCAATGCAATATAGCAGGAGATAATGCCGGAAAGCTCTAGCACTGATTAAAGCAGCAACACCGTTCAAATCAAATACCACGGTCATTTCTTCCTTTGATCATAGTTACTTGTAAAGTTATGATATTAGTAAAGACAGCAAGTACAGAACAAACCTACTTTTACCAAAGATTGCTTGAGATCTCATCTCATACTAGTTCCTTTTCCCTTCACTAATATCAACTGTTACGAGTTATTGTTCTGCATTAACTAACTGCAGATAAAGGAAACAAGTAGTGTATGAACTGTTTGTTCATTTGTCATGTAAGCTAAGTAACACAACTAAGTGAGCAGCAGCACATTTACCTTGTACTGTCCACACAACAAGTACCGTGGAATTTATAATAAAAAAAATACTGTGGAGAATTAAAGTATTAAACGGGAGACAAATCCATGATGATTGAAAAGTCGTATATACCTACCAAACGATCAACAAATTTCTCTCTTTTCCATTCATAAAGCTCATTTCTCGTGGGAAAATACATCGGTGCACCCTGGACTAGGAGCTCCCTCAAGCAGAGGGCGACATCTGTCCCACGGTGTGTGTACTTAATGGAGTATATGACGTATATTTTTATTTATTGTATTTTCAAAATACCGTCCTGATACACAGACCTCACTAGGTCTGTTATTTAATGTAGCTTTCCCTTCCTGCAGTTCAATTTCTGTCGTTTTGAATTCCACTGCCATTTTTTTAATTAGCACAGAAGAATCAAAGAAACAATTTGCATTAAGCAATTATAGTGATTAAGATCACTCATCAATTCGAGAAAAAATAGCGTTAAAGAGATGAGGGTCATTAACAAAGCTAATACTCCAATATAAAAAATTTGCACTCGTAACCTCTGGAAAAGCTTTAATCACAATTATACCTGCTTAAAAACACAAAATCAAAATCTTTATGGTATTTCAAAGATTTCACAAAGTCAATCTTTTTATAAGTTTTCAAATATTTATGGTATTTCAAAGATTTCACAAATACGCAACCTCTGGTTGTTTCCAAAATATCAAAACATAATTCCTAAATTTTGGATATCAAAATTTTCTCCAATGTATTTCAAGGATTTCACTAATTTGATTCTTTAGGTATTTTGAAATTGAAATCTTTGCAAAAAATTGTGTAATCAAGGAGATTTTTGAATAACATCCATTGTAGTCATTTGAAAATGTGAATTCCAAATCTAAATACAAACACTCAATGGAGTTCCTCATATTGAAATTCAAATTTCATATCTGAAAACAAACATGGATATTTGAATTTTGCACGATAAGCGCTCAATTATCACTGATTCATTGTGACAATTCATATTATTTAATAATTGCACACTATCAGCACACAGTTAGCATTGATTCACCACATTAGCACTAAATTGTACAACGTTTTTTAAATTTTAATGGGCCTACTGTTAGCACAACCTGATTTTACTCCATTGAGTTCATTAATAATGATCACGGTTAGCAAAGATTCAGCACTAATCCCATCTAAAAAATTCACCAATTCTTGACAAAATCAATGAAATCACTCAATCCATGAATAAATACTCTAAATCATTTGCTTAGATCTAGACCCTATCACGGTGGTGGAGCTCGGGTCCGGATGTGTCGGTGACAGAGGAGCCCAAATCTGAAGCCTTGGATGTAGCGGGAGGTCGCCGGTGCTAGGGGAGCCAGGATCTAGACGTGATGGCAATAGGGGATCCCATACCTGGACATAGTAGTGATGGAGGAGTCTGGATCAGGATCCGACGATGGTGGAGGAGCCCAGATCCGAAGGCTCCTCTATGGGGGAGCCAGGCAGATTGTGCGTCGTGCCGCCAGCAACCACTGGAGTCGGAGAAGAAGGTGATGCTAGCGAACGAGACCTCCCCCACCCACTTCGCCAGCGTCGGTCAGGCGCGGCGTTGCCGAATTTGACGGTCGTGCCCGCCGTTGGTAAAGCTAGGTTTAGGATGGTGTCACATCCCGATTTTCTGAAACCTAAAAATTAGGGCCAACAAAATTTTTTGGCGCTAATGATAATATTCTCTTAAATAAACCTAATCAAAAACCTCGTCGTCTCTTAGCAACCTTTGCCTACCTACTCCTTATCGAACTCCTTGAGTATTCATATATGCACACCTGCAATTCCCCACGTGCATGTACCCATATGTGTATGTGCGTATGTTCACCTACCATGCGGTACCCTTGAAAGTTTGAGTGTATACATGGCGCAAACCTCTCCCATATGCCATGATCTTCTGCCGACTACTTCGCCATGTCCTATCATGAGTGTGTGCACGAATATACTGCTTTTATATATACGCATGTACGCAAACCCTAAGCATATATACGTGTATACCAGTGGACTTTCTCGAACCCTGACCCCCCATGAGTTTCTATGATGGTTCTAACTCTATCACACCCCTATATATGCTTGAGTTTCCAAGTGCAGGTGTGCACATACACTCTGAAGTCCTATCCCTCTTTTCCCTATAGCAACGCCACAATGATTTATGGGAATCAACGCATGCGCTTCCATCTATACCCGTCTATACCTGTATAGATTCTGCCACCTTTTCTTTTCCTTGGGAAGATCTATCCCTAACCTGTCCCTTTATCCCCTCCGGCTATTCTTACTTTTACCGCCCATATGATCATGTGTCCTACGGTCATCCCCTATACCCCCATCTACCTCTTGCTTCTTGAAAATCCGTGAGTGCCTGAACCCTTTCTCCTGGCACTCTGTATTTTATCTCCCGGCGGTATAGCTCTAATCCTCTCAAACCCAAGGTTAATAAAACGTCTCTCTGCTCAGGTATGTTTCCTCTTAAAATATCAGATGATACACTAGAGAAATATCCTCCTAACCTCCCTGTTGCACCGAAACACGTCATCTCCTAAATTGATTTCGGTGCCAAACCCTCTCTATGTTTCTACAGCACCTTCACTAGTTTCTTCCAGCATGTAGCCCTTTTCTCTCCCTGATTCTCTCTGTTGTTTTGTTCCCATTTTTGCTACAGCCCCCAAGCGTGTACCAACCGACCTGCACATTCCTCTCTACCACGTGGGCCCTGGTCCCACTGCTCAGCTCTTCTCCAACCTCTTATTCTTCATCACTTCCCTATCTCTCCTACTACCATGCACATGCACTGTGACCTCTACAGCGGTTGGTGCCTAAATCCTCCTGCACCTAACAACATCAACTACCTACCCATCTACTCTCCTTAACTCCTCCCTATCTATTTACCTCCTGTCCTATTTCTCAGCCAGTACCCGAGCTACTACTAGTCTCTTCCTCCTCAAACTCTTCCTGTCCTCATTTGCTTCTCAAGCCAAGCCCTGGAATCAGTCCCGAGCTCCACCTTCCTCTTCATTCTTCCTTTCCCCGATCCTCAATTCAAAAGCTGCACTCAACTCTCCTTCCTCTCGAGCTGCCTAAGCTCTCTTCCACGGGTTCCCCCTTTGCCCCAGCAACCCCATTTCTTCTCACTGCCAAGCCAAGCTTCCCCAAGCTCTTCAACCGAAGCTCCCATCTTCCTTGAGCTACCCCATCTCCTCCTTCTCTAGATTTTTGCTTTTCCCTAATCCGGTCACAAGTTCCAGTACCCGAGTTCGTCACTTTTCTTTTTTCTCTTTGTTCTTTCACTCATTCCCACTCCTACTCTAGCATCCTTGTTCCATCTCCACCCCAGGCGCCCATGCTCTCCATTCTTCTTCTCAGGCAGAGCTCACGAGCTGTCCGAGCTCTTCCAATCCGAGCTGCTTCTCGACTCCTTTCCGAGCTCCGCCAACCAGCACAACTGAGCTCCTCCTTCATTCACTTTTCCCCATCCTTTTCTCCCTCTTGTTTCCCTCGAACACCAGCAACCGCAAGGCTCTCCCTAAACCGGTAGGGAGCACCACCTCGGCCACCTACTCCAAAGCCGAACACCTCACCCATTTCCTTCCTCCGTGCTCCTTCTCTAATACTGCCGAGAAACCAGAACTTTTCCCCAGGCAGCAAGGAGCTGAGCCGAGCAACTTCTTCTTCAAAGACGGTGAGGCCTCGAGCGCCCCCTTTTCCCCAGCCCATGGAGTGCCACTGGTCGACCCGCCTCATCAACACGGTGAGATCTGGTTCCCGTTGTTCTTTTCCCGCGTCTGGCCTTCCGCCGGTGAGCCCCACCGAGCCACCACTTAGCAGCCAAGGCCCGCCGGAGACCCCCGGCCACCGCACCGCCATCAACAACGGCAAGACGTGCAACTTGCCGCCGTCATCCAAGTAGCCTCCAACTCCCGTCCTATCTACCAGCCATTCCTTGCACCAGATCGACCTCGTCGTGGTACACGCCGCTGGTTGTTGAGCCACCTTCCACCACCGGTGAGCACCCCTTGTGACACGGACTCATTTCCCCACCATTCCTCTCTCTCACTAGCTGCCCATGTAATATCGGGTGTTAGCCCTAAACACTAATTACGGCACAAAGTACTGGTTCAAGCCCTAGGGCATGCGGCCACCAGCAGATTAGTGAATATGAATTCAGATGACTACGTGTTCTCTGCACATAAAACATTTTTTTTTCGGCTTTACGCTTCTCCCTTTAGAACACGCCTTCTCCCTCTTATAAGCAGAGGCGCAGTTATGAGTTTACGCCTCCCCAATTGGAAGGCGTAAACCTTGAGATTAATTCATTCTTCATCTCTTATTTCTGTTTCCTCTGAACCGAAGACGTATTTTCCAAAACCACAACTGACATCACCTTCTAAGTCCCTTCCAAGCTAAGCAATGAACGACCCCTTTATAAGCAACCTTCGGACACTGATTTCTCCAAATCCATTTATCAAAATTTAACGATTCTTTTTCCTAACTTCCTAAAATTTCAAAATATATCTACCAGTACTGATTTCATAATTTTTGAAATTACTTAAACTTCAATTTTGAATATTCAAATATGAATATCATATATATATATATATATATATCTTCTCTGAACTAGCCCTAATTAAATTAAATTTTTTTCTTTTTTTTCAAAACCTCTGAAATTCAATTCAACATTTTGAATTCAGTAGTACTTTGCAATTTAAAGCTTTAATTCCATAAAAGGATATAAAACCCTAAATATGTCCTAACTCTCAACCGCTTATGTCTTAGTAAATTACTGCAAAAGCCTTGCTAATAAAAATTCCCAGAATATTTCAATATTCATACCTACCCTCTGGACCCAACTAAAATATGAGAACCAAGAACATCTAAGTCCTAGAACGATGTTAATCAAATAAACTAGGGTTCCCAATTGTTTGCAGAATCCTTATTTCATGTGAAGGATATTTCTTCCTGCCCCTTAATAACCCTAATGAACAATTAGGTCTAGCGCTCATCAATAGTGATTTCACGAATGTATGTGGTTCTTATTTGGTTCTTCCTCGCAACCTTATTCAATATTTTTCGACATGTAGATACGATGTCACAAGACTTGCACGAAGGATTCCGGACGTTTGTTGTATCAAGTCCAAGATCGAGAACCGGCCCATAGTGCTAGGCAAGCTCTTCTTTCTTGATCATATTGAATCCCATGTTTGTGAAATATTTATTTTGTTTGCAAAACATGCATGCTATGTGATAGAAATCGGTATTTTATGTAGCAGTAGTTATGTCCGACATAATAGAAACCCTAGTTCGATTTTGTTTCCTTGTCACCCTAAGGACTATACATTCTAAAGAAAATATCGGAAAACCTAGAGGTAGTATATATATATTGCTTAGCCCCACCGTAGAAGAAAACTAGGTATTTTGCAAAAAGAAAAGATTCCCGTTAATCTCGAAAGAGAAAAACTTGGGGATGGACCGCTGTGCCCGTCGAGGATGGGGTCACGGTATAATCCACGGGTTGGGATGTTTTCGAACTAAAACAAAATGGAGATGATTTGGATCCGGGTTAGAAATGAAGAGTGAAAGAAGGAAGGAATTCTACAAGCGAGCTAAGTCCCAGCGTAGCACTCGCGGTCCGTGCGACGGACAAGGTGTGGAGTCTTTCTCGGATCAGTTAAGGACCGAACCTATCGTGCCGCTAAACCAGGTTCACCCCGTACGTCCACATGTTCTTTATGGGAAGGACTTGGCTTAGTACCCCGTCGAGTGCTAGTGCCTGAACCCACGGGCAGTAGGAAGTAGGTGACTAGGCAATTTAAGACCTAGAGAGCCTCTCCCGCAAGGTAGGGAGTTGCTCGACACAAAGGTGGAGAGTCCCATTTTTTAGTCTGCGGGACAAAAGTAAAGTTGGGTTACCCATCTAGCGGGTCCGGCTCTAGTATGAAACAAGTGAAAGGTCTCGTTGTACTAGCCCTGTCAGTATACGGTGCACAGTGTACCCAGGGTGAACTACATCGTGTGGGTAAAGCCGTACAACCTCTGCAGAGTGTTATAATCTATTCAAATAGCCGCGTCCTCGGTCATGGACACAATTTGGTAAGGCCACACACTGGTTAGTCAATGTTTTCGAAAAGTGGGAAATGGGTTTAAGGACACATCTGGCTTGATGAGTATGCAGAGTGAGTTGTGAGTGTCCCGTGTAATGTGATTACATGGGAGGTGTGGTTATGAGTGGGATGCCGTTCACCCAAGGCATAAGAACGGCTATCTGAGGTGAAAAGTGGTATTACTGGACGTCGTTCTACCGGAGGGTAGAAACGGCTATCTATTGAAGGTAAATGGCCGCTCCCGTGGCGGACGGTCGAATTGGCAGAAGTGCTATTATGATCAATTGACATGACTCGGCAGGGCCAAGGTTGTTTTCGGAAATAAGCTTTTATCATCTACTTAATTATTTTGGATAAAAACTTACTTTTCCCACATAATTATGAAACATAGGTTAGAGCCTCTTTATTGTTTCCCCTGTGCATGCATATATCTGTGATATTCATCCTGAAGGGGAGCTTGCGAGTACATTCAATGTACTCACCTGGCTTGTTGATTTGGCCAGACGAAGGAGACGACGGTTTGAAGACAAAGAAAGCGTACGCGAGAACTAGGGTGTAACCCTAGTCAGTTGCCTGTCGGGTATGGCATACTGATGGGCCACATCACCGATTAATTTCCGCTGCAAGATTTTAGCCGTTGAGCTACAGGTACAATACCTTCGGCTTAGATGGCCTTTATATGACTAATATTCTGATATGTGCGTGTATGACAATGATATACAGGTTGACTTGTGTGTACCGGCTACTGATCTAGGGACCGGTACAATAAATACAAGGGTTTTATCCGGCCTTAAAACTGGGTACGCCACAGGTGGCCCGATGTCAGGGGGAGAGAGATGAGCGAGAATAGTGAGCTTGTTTCCCTTTTGTTGAGTTTATGTCAAATATGTATACATATATGGTTACGTATTAGACTTTGGGTGAATTAGAGTTAGGAATAGTCTCTAATTCATGTGTGAATTGTAGTATGGTAGGTCTTAGAGTCGAACTCTATGTACTCTTATGATCTATATAATGAGGGGGGCGAGCGACACACGTTGTAACCCAAGCAAAAGGAATCGACAGAGCAAGGGGCGGAGGTCAGATCGCTGGTCAGTGGAGGTCAGACCGGCCAAGGCCCGAGGCAACGTGATTCGACAAGTACTAGTAGATTCAAAGGTGGCAGTCAGACTGCTTAGGAGGAGTAGTCAGACCAGCCAGGGTCAGAAGCCATGGTGATGGTACAAGGCGTGTCAACGGAAGTCAAGCGGTTAGACTGGCATGGTGGGCGGTTAGACCGGCTGGTGAATTCGATGGGATCGACGAGCTCCACGAAGCTTATATTAGTGGTTGTGTAGATTGGTTAGTCCAAATGTCTTGTTCTGTATGGATCTTGTTGCTATAATATGAGGAGTGGAGCTCCTAAGAAGGGCTCCTAGGGATGTAGTCTTCGGCTGAATTTTGTCAACACTTGATCTTGCATGTTCTTGATCCAATGATTATTCACCTCGAGAGATTGGCCCGTGACATGATGCCTTGCAAGCCTAATTCCATAACACCTTTTACGCTCCCTATTTTCAGTTAAAGATATACACTTGGACTGAACCTAACCAGTGCTAGCCATTGAACTTAAAATATATAAATGATAAATTTTTTTAACAAATGAAAGGTAAAAGAGGAACTATTCAGGGCTTCTTTGATTTATAGGATTCTCAAAATGTAGGAGTAAAAAAACAAAACATAGATGTCATGGTTTGTTGTATTCTGCAGAAATTAAAAACATTGAAGTAAGAAATAGAAGTTGTTTGGTTGCACCATAGAAAAAATACAGAAATTTCTTTAAGAAGTTGGACTCAATGAAAATGTTCTTTTAAAACTGATTGCAAAGTCATAGAATTTTTTTTAAGATTTAATTCTACAAATTAAACAACCACTATAAAAATATCATAAAGGTTGAAATCCTCTAAATCCTTTGATATTTTTTTGAATCGAAGAGACCCCAGCAAAAGCGAGGAATCTGCTCAGTTGTGCATTTGGGCTGCTCCCGATGGCATGAAACTTGATTCACGTCGGATTAATGTGGCGATCTCAGTCTCACCCCAAATCTACTTTGTTTTAAAACAAAATAAGATATATAATCCATGTTTTCGTTTGGATCGTGTGGGATAATTTCAACTTGAGCTTGAGCTTTAACTTAAAGCCACTATTAACCTAACCCACTTTAAATCGAGAATTAAAAAAAAACCACGAATGATAGGATTTTTCTACTAAATTTTGCAGACTCATAGTACATCCCTACATATACACGTGAGAGTTTTATTTGTTATTCTTTTTGAAACTTGTAAATGCACTTTTCGATTGTCGGTTGTATACATCAAATCTAGGTATATGTAATTGTGGGGTAGTATATGTAGATCAAGGCCGTTGGATCAAAGAGAATAGATGACACACTCAATTTGGGTGTATTGTAAAAGAGCTAATATGCTTAACACACACTACCTAGGTGCGTGTTCTTAAAGCATCACTGGCTGCGTCGCTGCGCTCGTCGCTTTGCTTCTCTGCTCCCACTGGTACTCTTCCCTGCTCCCACCGCTACTTTTTCCTGCTCCCGCCGCTGCAAGGATTGGAGTGCACAAGTTTAGGGTAGGGTGAAATGGTGACCCCTTGGTTAGAGGGATGTTCGGGAGAGGTGGGTTGAGGGTAGGGTGGTGAGGGGGCCGTCGGCTGTGGGAGGTGGCGGTAGGCAGAGTCAATCGACAAGCCGACAACTAGGCTAGTGTGTTAGGACGAGCAAGGCAGCAGCAGCTGTAGGGGATTGCGGGTTCGGCGAGGCGACGAGCTCACCACCGATCGTGGGTGGTAGGGAGCGAGAGACAAGGACCAGGCACAAAGCTACGGTAGGGCCATGATGACAGCAGCGGAGGAGTGGGTGGCGAAGGAGGAGGAGAGTGAAAAGTTGGAGGAGTCGGATGACTAGATGAGGAGGAACATCTCATAAATATGCTCCCGCTTACACATGTCCATGGGTGGTTTGATTTGAGCCTAGCCCCGACTCTATTTTCCATCTCCAAACCCGGGCCAAAAGCTTGAAATAAAGCCCGAAGTGAATAAAAGATAATATTTTTGAAAATGCTCACAATGACATTATTTCATCAAAAACTGGTTTTTTGAGGCCTTGGGCTAGGCCAGGCTCGGGCTTCACATTTTACGGCCGGTTTTATTCAAGCCCGGGCATAGCCAGCCGACTCGGGGTTTGAACCCATTACGCAATAACGTAGTCAGCCATACGCGCGTAATCTGACGCAATATACGCATCAGGATCACGTAGTTGCGACATGCAAGTCAGAGACCCGTTTAGGGTTCTGATGGGCTGATGGCACGGCAAGCGACCATATTAAATCTCCGGTGTTCTTGGAATGCGATAGCGTTACTGTTCGTCTTGTTCTTGGCTCCTTGCGACGTGGTCGCCTGCCGATCCGCCCGTTAGATTTTGCGGTTTTCCTCATGTGCTCGGCGTGCGGTACTGGGCCGGAGTTGGACGGAGGGTCCCTGTCCGGCGAAATACGGCTCGGATGCGCGAGGGTAATGGCGCCACCGACCGTGCCGGCCGGCGCGGTCGTCGGTGCAAGTAATGTTGCGAGGTTAACCACCGTGCCGACGACGACGACGACGAGGAGGCGGGAGCGGAGCAGAGCAGTTACCCTGCTCCGTCTTTTCCCTTGCCGGAAGGGAAGCAATAAGAGTTTAATTGGAGCACATGACAGGTTTCACATGGGAAATTATGTGAAAGAAGAGGTTTATCCTGATGTTGTTTTCGTTTCTCCTTTTCATGGGACGATGATAAGTCATGATCAGTCATCAAACTTGAAAGATAAGGCTAGGTACGCCATTACTACGCCATTCGTTTATCCTTTTCATGGGAGTACTTACATAGGCATCAATCCTTAATGCACGGCCGGGCTCACCTCAATTAAGGCACAAACCTTACAATTTATGGAAGAAGAAAACGCAGCAAATGGAGCTTTTGCACCTTAATTGCCGGCCGGTATGGGAGAAGAACAACTGACGATCCTACAACTACAATGGTAGTATGCTACTCCTGCAGCAGAATATGTTCTTCGACAGATTGATCGGGTAGATAAGATACTGAAAAAGAAAACTGTTTGTGTCAGTTATACGGCCCAATGTCCTGCATAACAACACGTGGTACGGCGCCACAGAGGCAAGCCACCTATACCAGTAAATAGAGCAGTACATACGTATTCTGGTAGTAGTACTGTATGGTACGCCTAGATGGTCAGTGGCAAACGCGACCGCTTCTCGTAGTGAAGAAGTTCAGAGGAAGAACTGGAAGCGCTACCGAAGACAAACAATCGTGTGCAGCACCATAGCTAAGTCATAAGTAACCAATGTTTATGAAAGCGGGAAATTTGAGAACCGAGTGACTGCTCAGTGGTGGAATTTGCAGTGGCAGCTCAGGCCAGTCTCTCACCTTCTTTCTAATTAAAGGTACCGTCCCTCTAGCCTTTAGCAAAGCGTGAAATATAAGACTAAACACGCAAATCACATTGTTAACGTGCTGCTCTCCTTTACTTCTTGCTCCCGCGTCTTCTTCCCTTGCTTCCTGCTACCGATCCACTTTGCTCTATTGCTATGGTGAAAAAAGCGGCAGCTCTGGTAATAAAGCGGGGACTCGGGCCGGGTTATTCCGGGCTTGCCTGAAGCCCGGCCGGCATGGCCCGGCCCGACACGCCTGTCAAACGGGTCGGACCGGGCCGTGCCTGGAAACGGCGTCCGATGGGCTGCACGGCCCGGCACGACGCAGCGGGTCGTGTTCGGGCCGGCCCGGCCCGTCCCATCTCCCTCACCCCAATTTCCCGTCTTCCCCACCCTAATTTCCCGCCTTCCCCCACCCTAAATCCCCCCAATCCCCCCAAATCCCTCCCCCCACCCAATTCCCCACCTCGCTCGCCCGATCCTCACCCCCGCCCCTCCTCCCGCGCCCTCTCTCGCCGGCGCCGCCGGCCGCCTCCTCCTCGTGCTGTCTCTCGTCGGCGCCCACCCCCTCCTCGCGCATGCCGTCTCCCGTCGCCTGCCTCCTCCACGCGCGCACCGCCTCCATCACCCCTCCTCCCTCGCGACGTCTCCCGCCGGCGCCGCCCCCTCCTCGCGCGCTCCGACTCCGTCGCCCCTCCTCCTCCCGCGCCGGCGCAGCTCCTCCTCCCCACCCGTGGCGTGCCCGTGCCGGCACGGCCCGAAGGCGGCACGGCGGGCCACCATGCCGGCACGCGCAGCCGCAGCGGCGGCCCAAACACGGCACGGCACGGTGGCCATAGCGGGCCGTGCCGGCACGGTCAAGCGGCGGCCCGAAGCACGCCGGGCTCGTGCCGTGCCGGCACGGCACGGCCCGAGTCCCACCTTTATCTGGTAATGACTCCAGCGACAGACCTGCAATGAGGAGTTGGCGTTCATGGTTATTTAGCGAGAGGGTTCACATGTATACCTGAGCAAACCTCAGGCCAGTCTCAAAAAGACCCGATCTAAAAGTGTCAAGCCTAAGCCCGGGTTGGTCTGAAATGTGTAAAAATTTACTATTTTGACTTGAAATAATTCTAATTTAATTATTTTAATATAAATAGTATTATTGTAATTATATTTTAAATAAAACAGTGTATTTTAACTTTTTCAGGTTTAAAATCAGAGCCTGAGCTCGGGCCCCATGAAGTCGGGCTCAGGCTGGGCCACATCCACAGGTCTATTGACATGTCTTCCTCCCACCTCTTAAGGTTTAGAGAGATGGCAAAGAATGTAGCGGACTAATGCCAGGAAGTGGTTGGTGCCTAGACTGATCGTAGGAGGTGCACGAAGTCGGATGACAAGGTCGACGGGTTGGAGTAGACGGAGGTTTGTGAGAGGATGATGAGCTTGACGATAACAAAGGGTGGTCTAGAAAGGAGACGGTAGCAACCACAACGGCTGGCTATGAGCAACAAGGATAAGCTGAAGGGAAGGTGGTCAAGGTGGCAGGTAGCGAGAGGGCGCTGTATGGGAAGAAGACATATCGTGTACATGTTAAAGCAAACACATACAACCAGCCAGTTGTCACCGATTTTGGATTGAACCATGACATCTCGATCGGTGTCCAGTTTTGACTAATTCTGACAATTTTGGCCGATATATTGTTCTAGTTATAAATTTTAAGAACCGTCCCCATTTACTGCATAGATTCCTGCAAACCAGGTTCCTGTTTGTCTAAGCCTAGGCATACTCTAGCTTCCAAGCCTCTAAACAAGGTGGGTACGTGTGATCCTGCAAGGGCACCGGCATATAGATATAGCGTGAGAAATATGCATTTTTCTTGTTGCCACAATAACCTCTACGAAGCAAAGTCAGTTTTTCAAAAATTTGTGGCATACGGAATTACGGATTGAATTGGGAGGGCGGTGAGGTCGGTCATATACTCATATTTGTATGGAGTGGGTGCTACGTACTACTACATACTGTTGCCACTCAAAATTTAAGGCTTTTTAAGATGCTAATTAAATTTGTATGGAGTGGGTGCTACGTACTACTACATACTTTTGCCACTCAAAATTTAAGGTTCTCGTTTTTATTTTGACTGGATCACGTAATTAAATTTTCTCGTTTTTTTCTTTTGACTGGATCACGGGTTTTTGGACGAGAGGTAGGACAGGAGCCATGCATGTAGGCTACATGATCAAGGTGGCGGTGCCGATGCACGAGAGCCTTTCGATACCCAGCCAGCCGGTTTGATTAGTTCCTCTCCTTCTTGCCGCTCGGTGAGGAAACGCAAGTAAAGCATGGCATGGTCGGCAAAAGGTTAATTTCCTTGGCCTTTTGGCCACCTATAAATGGCAAGAGAAAATGACTCGGAGAAAATAAGTCAATGTGGCTGATCCGTTTGTTTCCCTCGAGAAATGCTGGGGCCCGAGAGCAAGTAGAACTGTAGAGAAAAAGAAAAGGATAGAGCACGCCCAGTCATCACGATCAAGTCCTGTGACGAAGCTGACTAATCGTGACTTTCGTAGCCCACGTACGTGCCCATCGTAAGTGACAAAATTTGAGAATTCTGATATGACAAAAGGATGAAATGTCTACTTAGTGGCATCATTGTCACAAAAAACAACTGGGATATCCATTTTCCCCTTCTGTACTATACAAGATAAACCGGACGAGTCCAAGTCAGAAGAGTGCTGTCCAATCTATACGCGGAGCATTACCATCGATTCAAGAATATTCCATCATCAGTCGCGTGTGGAATTAACGAGGGATTTTCCCCTAAATTACCCTATAAACAGAAATTTTCCCAATATAAAATTCTAGTCGACAAGTAAATTATATATTCCATATATCAACTCGAAGTACATTTCAGGTGATTGACGTGCATCCTTCATCTATAAGAAAATTCTCACGTAATACGCCCCCTAGATTTAAGGATTATTCTAGCTCTAACTATACCAACTAATGTGGCACCAAAAATTGTACACGTGGAACCGCCAAGGTTTGAAATGGCGCGACGGGATTGACACCGTTAGCTGCATTAAAATGGGTAGTGGCCACAATGGCGAAACAGTGCTAGCCCAATTAATCCTCGATTCCAGCTATCATGGCCTTGCCGCGCTTCCCATGTCCTGTACCTACACCAACACCATGGGCTATCATCATCTATCTTTATTTTCTGTAGCGGGTGATTTTGATCGAAATCTTACTCCGCGTCAGGGTGGATGATGTTTCAGTACTCATAAATTTTCTTAAAATATATGTTATTTTATTTTAAAATAATTTTGTCAATCCTCTACCTACTTTTCCTTCATTAATCTTTTTTCTCTATTCTTTGTATTTTCTATTGCAACAGAGCAATTAACATAGATGTGTTGAAAGTAGTAGTAATTGTAAAAATAAAGGGCATACATTGTATTTTATCTACACCTTTAATTCCTGTGCTCAATCGAGTAGTAATTAATATAATCACCATTTATTATATATTAAATGTATATGATGGATTAACCAAAAAAAGATACATGCTAAAAAATTTCACAAAAAGCAAACAATTTAGCCATTAATTTGGTGGTCGATAGATCTTCACAACTGTACCTAAACAGATCACAGCCGATGGATCATCATAACCGTACCTAAACAGATCACAACCAATAGATCTTCATAATTATACCTAAACAGATCACAACCGATAGATCTTCATAACTGTACATAAATACATCACAACCAAGTACATGACAGGTTAACCCAAAAAAAAGAGATATATTAGAAAATCTCACAAAAAAGTAAACTATCTAACCATTAATCTAGTGGACCCTCTTTTATTAGTAGATTACAACCGATAGATCTTCATAACTGTACCTAAACAGATCATGGCCGATAGATCATAATAATTATACCTAAACAGATAGCAATCGATAGACCTTCATAATTGTACCTAAACAAAGTACAACCAATAGATCACTATAACTGCATCCAAACATATCAAAATTAATAGATCTTCATGAGTGTACCTAAACCTACCACAGTCGATAGATCATAATTGTACCTAAACAAATCACAACCGATAGATCTTAATAACCGTAATCACAACTGATAGATCATTATAACTATACCCAAATATATCATAATGGATAAATCTTCATAATTATACTTAAAAATATCATAGAGATATATCTTCATAATTATACCTAAACAGATCATAACCGATAAATTATTATAACTACACATAAACATCATCTAACCATTGATCTGGGAGACCTTTATTATTAATGAACCACAATTTGGTAAGTCTTTATAACTGTAGATAAACATTATCCGACCGTTGATGTGTTGTACCTTAATTATTGATCGTTGGGTCAACGACCGATAGATATTCATAATTTTACAACTCATGCAAAAGTTCTAAAACTTTTAAGTCCATGTAGTGATCTAATATCAACAATCAGTGATCTAAATATTTACTTCTTGTACTGATCTAATATGACATACAAACGATCGGCTAGATCGTGATCCGGACTTTAATTCTCTATGATCTAATATCATGTATAAGTAACCTAGCGGCTCAATAGAATGACCACCCAACCTGCCGACTTGTCATCCGAACTTTAGTTCCGCGTATTGATCTAATTTTATACAAATGTTCTAACATACAAACCAACCATCCGTTCTGTGATTTGAACTTTAATGCTAGTATCATGTATGGATGACACATTCGGTCATAATATGATGTTCTTATAAATATTATAATAATACATATATATACGTCTAAAAAATAAAGATAATTAAAAATATTTTCCAAACCAAGCTAGTTTAGATAAAACGCGATCAAAATGTTCTTGACATATCTCAACCACGGAAAACAAACCAAGCGAGCGAGCATAGATTAGGAGACGTGTCTGCTAGGGTATTTCTGAGAGAAAATACTGGTCGGAAGTGTTACCTCTAATTACTAATTAATTAACACGTGCTAATCAATGATCAAGTACTTTACATTTCGACTTCACTTTCATGGTTTTACCCGCTAACTTAAACCATGCAGATATATTCATTCATCTGCTTGGTAGTAGAAAAGCTAAGCTTAATAAGTTACTCTACTTGATCAACACTTTTCCTTAGAAAGCGTAATTACGCAGGGCCACATCAAGCAGCAGGCCTTCCTGCGCCGCCGGCTGCTCGCTACTGTCGTCCAGCAGTAGCCACGACTCGATCGCCGACAGCGGCACCTCCTCCCCCGCCGCTGTGGCCTCGCTCTCGCACGCGAGTAGAGGTGACCAGAGCACTTGCGGCGGGGCGCAGTTGGACGCGCTGGAGCCGGAGCACTCGGTGAGCTCCGTCGACGACGACCCCGACGCGCTGTCGGCCGCTCCGGGCGTCGCGGGGTTGCCAACGCCAACGCCGGTGCCGGAGGAGGCCTTCCCGGGCGCCCAGCCGTCCAGCATCCTGGAGATGTTGTGCGCGCTCAGCGCGTACGCCGTCGACGCCGGGCTCGTCGGGCCAGCCGCGGCGCTCTGGCTGCCCCGCGGTGACGGCGGGCTGGCGCCGTCGACCGAGAGGGCTTCGCGCAGGGCGCGACGGGCGAGATTGATGTCCGTCTGCAGCCTCCTCTCCCACTGCCCCTTGTTGGCCGACGGCGACCGGCGGTGCTCCGTCTGCGCCGGCGGCAGCGCGGTGCCGCTGCTCCGTTGTAGCTTCTTCTTGAGGTGCGTGTTCCAGTAGTTCTTGATGTCGTTGTCGGTCCTCTCCGGGAGGTAGGAGGCGATGGCGGCCCAGCGGTTGCCGAGCAGCGCCTGGAGGTGGACGATGAGCTTCTCTTCCTGGTCGGAGAAGTTGCCGCGCCTGATCCCCGGCCGGAGGTAGTTGGTCCACCGCAGCCGGCAGCTCTTGCTGCACCGCATCAGCCCTGTCGCGCACGCACGGCACGACACTCACCAAAAGTCAGGAAAAGCATGCAGATCGAAAGGCAAACCCGGTGATCTGGGCGGGCGCGAGTATGTACCTGCCTTGGCCGGGACGGCGCACCAGTTGCTGGGGCCGTGCTCCTGGACGTAGGAGACGAGGATGATGTCCTCCTCCGGCGTCCACGGCCCCTTCTTCACGCCCTCCTTGTCGTAGCACGGCGGCCGGCCCATCACGCAGGCGGAGCTGTGCCTTTTGCCGCGTTGTGGTCGTGGACTCGTGGTCCTTGTGTGAGATTTGAGCTAGCTGTGTGAGTTGGTGATGGGCGGCTAAGGATGAGCTAGGGGGGGTGAGATGTATTTATACACATACATATGGAGAGTATGGTGTTTGTGTGTGGGTACAGCTTAGCGCTGACTGGCCTTTATTTAGGAGAGACCTTGAGTCTACTGTATGCAAGGCCAAAGGCTATACAGTAGTATGCATTTACTGTGAGCTCATGGGCATCATGGCATAGTTTGTAACAATTGTTTCTAGCGATCTTGCCGGACAACAGTAGCTAGAGACAATCACTCTACGGACAACAGTACTACAGTAGCTACAGACAATCACTCTACTACCGAAAAGGTTGCACACGCATGAAGTGTAATTGGCATGCAAAAGATTTATCAGTCTTAACTCTTAAGTGCAAACGGAAATGAGCCAAACCTAGCTACCTTCTCAAGTTTGACTTAACTGCTGCACATGAAAAATCCGTTACAGTACTAGCTAGACCATACTATACTACACTAGTACTGCTTCATACCAACTTGTTCGTGGCTACTTGTGAGAATGCAACACCGCTCCAGAAGTTCGAATCCTATGTGCTAGCTAGCTATTCAGTCACATCAGAATGTCACGGCCTCACGGGCTAGTATCACCATCTCGTCGCATTGTTTTTTGACTCGGTTTCTGCGCACGCGATCACTCCACAGTCACACGATTCATATTTGAGTAAATTGCACAAAACCATAAATTTGTGGGACATTTTGCTTTTTTTAAATCACATAATCATATATAACTTCTTAGCTAATATATAGCACTACACCTTAAATGCATACCTTCAAAATCGGACCGGACCAGTGGTCCGACCAAGAAAAACAGGGACCCTCAGTGCCTAGTCTGGTCTAGTTCAGCTTCAAGACCGTCCATGCCAACGAACCGTCTTGAGCCGGAGAAATTTCGGTTGAACTAGCCGATTTCATCGTGAACCAGAGAAAACCTAGCACGGTCCGAGCGACCACTAGCGCTACCTCGCACTCCTGTGTTAATATAATGTAAAATTTCAAGTATAAATACAATATTTTAGGAGTGACAGAAAATAAATTTTTTTGATAAACTATCAGAATTTTCTCTTTTTTGTTACTCCAAACATTGGTCGTATTTAAATTTGAAATTTTAAGGATAAATAGAGCAACTTTAGAAGCACAGATAAAAAAAAGAATTATAATTTTTCATGACTTTGGTAGTAGATTGGCACCAGTATTTAGTGCACCCAATACACTCCGTACTACAGCCCTTCTTGCCATGGTTGCTAGCCACCGTGCCATGGTTGGCTTTGTATATTAACTAGAATATATTTTTATATTAACTAGTGAACCGTGGTCCAACCAGTAGATCACTGATTGAACAAGTGAACAGCAAACCAAGAACCTCACCGGTCCGGTTTATAAAACTATGTCTAAATGGTCATTTGTAGTTTTTAATAGGCAAACTAATCAAAGGGCCCACTATATTGAACTGAAACAGACTCCACGTGTCAGCTTCCTCTTCTTCTTCCTCTTCTCCTCCTCTTTCTCCTTTCCTATTCTACCATCTTTTTGTCCTAACGTCGACTTCCCTTCTCCACCACTCTTTATATCTGCCTTGCCCTTTCCTTCTTTGTCATCGTCCTCTAGTACTCCTGTATCTCCCATCTCCTGCTTTCTCCTCCCCATGCCCGTGCCGCTTGCATCCGACATAGTAGCTCCGTTCGACTCTACTCGCTAGGAGGTGCGCCGAGACGAGCTAAGGACGACCACGCTGCCAATTGCACATCCCATCCTCTGCCTCAAGAGTTTTGTGTTCTTCCCTGACTCCGACCGACCACCTGTCTTGCAACAATCTCCATCTTCGGTGAGTTCTAGCACAATTCCGTCCAGATACACAACCTCCAACGCCTCCTCTATATTTTTGCCTCAATTAATTTTGTGATTCTGTGACTTGAGCTCCTCCGCCACATGCGACCGGCGTCGACGCCGCCTATGACCACAGTTGCCGAGGTACATTGCTCCCTTGCCCTGAGCGACTGCACCACCAGCTTCCCCATGATGTCCTGCACCCATTTCAGTCGTTTCCCACTCCCTTTCGATCCCTCTCCTCCCTGCCCTTTTCTCTGCCGTGCTAGGAAAGAGAGAAACATGAGAAGAGAAGAGAATGTTGATAGGTGGGACATGTGTCCAACTCAGCGTAGCATCCACGTGAATGTCCAAGTTGATGTGTGGGCCATACATGTCAAATTTGCTATCAAGAGAGGAAAATTACTAGATTTATGTGTGCATCATTACATATTAGCTCAGAAATTATGGTTACGTGAACATTTTTTTTTAAAGATGTGGTAAAGTTTATTCTTCTATTCCACAAGCTCCAGATCTTATCCGAACGGACCAATTCACCACGTCTTTTGACCTACTCTCACAAATGCAAGAGGTCAACTATAGTCATGACATAGAGGCCGGAATACACATATACCTTGGTACTCTACGAGCATACACTTAATGTTCACGCAACTCTACAGTACCAGTACTCCCACCTAATCACGCAATGTACAGGGAATGAACACGTCTAGAAGGTCAAGGATAGAAATAAATGGCAGTGACAAAAGAGTCAACACTCTGCCCACAGTACAGGGTCAACTAGCACACTGGGATTGAAATCCCAAATTTCCAGCAAATCCAATTTTCCGGAATAAAAAAAGGCAGCTAGCTAGTCGGGCCTTTAGCACCATAAAATCAAACGTAACGAAATACTTCACTTCTTTGACAATTTGAAAAGAAAATAGTAAGTTTAATACCGACACTTCAAGAGACATACGTACGTCCAACCAGTGGCTAGCCCAAACGGTATGGCATCAGATTTATCAAAGTGACCGAGCCTTGCATCCACTCAAGAGATGCTCATCTGATCTAGAATTCTCGATCAAATCAGGCACGGATTAAGCAGTGGAAACCCTAATTGAAGCACAAGAGATGGAAAGAAAGAAGCAGCCGCTACCAACAAAGCCGAGGAAGACGACCTGGTCAGCCGACGAGCTCTCGCAGTCGACACAATTCAATGCGGTGTACCTTTGCCACGCCAATGTGATATCAATTTGGCCCGATACACGCAGCTAGCAGAGACAAGAGGCCCATCAGAGCAGCAGTTTCGGCGAAATTTCATACTATCCTGTAGTACAAGTTAAGGGCTGCGTGGCTCAGCAATAATGAGCCTGCCTACTTGTACTTTTCCTAACCCTGAGAAAACTATGGAGTCTGTACTTTTTTTTTAACATCGTAACAAACTGTATCCAAAAAATTGTCCTGCACCCAATACATCAACGGAGAAACAGATAAACGATTTTGGAAAGCCATCCCAGTAACAATGGACACGAACCTGACAGGTTATTAATTGTCAGACATCAATTGAGTGCTAGAACGGCAATCAAGAGGAGACCCACCGTTCCGTCTCGTCGATATGTGCCGGCGACCGGAGCTGCCCGCCGTACCGATGCCGGCTTCTCAATCTGACGAAGAGTAAGTAGATAACTTGATTGCAAGTACGAACGTACACGGCTCTGATACCCATCAATCTACAAATGCTCTTGATCGCAAGTACCAGGACCATCTTCTGGAAGATGTAAAGAGCTGGGTACGATTTTGTGCTATTCCTCTAGGTACCAAAAGATTTTTCTGCTTTCCCGAATGCGTGATACTGATGCATGGCTCTCGCTACGTCGCACATATGTTGAGAAGTCATGGGATCAGGGACTGAGTAGTGACTGTACATGTTTTGGACCGTTCTATCGAGCGACCGACAGTCAAGATCACGGAAATGATAGTCAAAAGAAACTCAGACTACTAGGCAAAAGAAACTTTAGCAACATTTTTTAATACATATTTACTCTTTGTTAGGATACTGGTACTCTCCTGATGTCTTTCCCTCTCAAGAATATAGTCAAACGTGTTTAAGTGCAGTTTTCTTTTGTAATATTTAACCATCGTGCTATTATCAAGAAGCCAGAGGGTGTTTGTCGCACAACAATTGTCGAGAGCATATCTAGTGATACTAGTCTTTAAGTATACCGTGATTCTAACATAGAAATTTTGTATCTGAAATGATCTACACACTGAGAAACAAAGACGACAAATCCGTTGAACAACAAATCTGAATGAAAACGGAAAACGTAAGTCGTTGTTCATTAGATTTTCTGTTTTGACTCTTGATATATGTGTCTTTTTTGGTTGCACTTTTGCAGGATGCTTCATTAAATCATACCTCTTCTATCCAAATTATTTTGTAACGTTTGATGGTCATCTGCGTATCGCTATTTTTCAATGTTCAGAGTACAATATCACCTAAAGGCTGATATCGTTGGATTTGTTCCCCACCAGTGCCAACAACCTAAGACATTAGAAATTGGAAAAAGATTCGGTGCTAACAAAGCTTAGGTAATCCCGTGTTACAAAAACTCACAAAACAATGCAAATAGTAAAGAGAAAATAAAAAAAAATTATAACATTGACACAAGGTATCATGCCGTAAATTTTCAAATGCAAATTTCATCGACACATGGAGAAATATAAAAGACAAAAATAAAATTGAAAAAAGAAAGGATGAAGCAACTAACCATAGCATAGTTTTGTATTTTTCAGGGACTTTTGTCTATTTTGTTCATTGACGTGTGGGCCGAATTTGGATTCCGAATTGTGCAGTATGGTATATTTACTTTGTCTCAATGTTGTAAAAAACTTAATGGACCTTTCAACTATTTGTATTCTTTGTCCGAGATTTGGTACAGGACGGTAGCTTGCAAACGTGCAGTAGCCTAGATCCACTCATTGGGTTGCAATCCTCATGGCGTGAGTGTGGTTGTATACGAGTACATAGATTATCCAGCCAAAAGGCAAACGCTAGGTTGTAGTGCACTAGCTTTCCCTTGTAAATGGTGTTTGGGTACAAAACTACCTTGAGTGGAGCGAGTGATCGGAGTGCAGTGACAGCCCTATGCAAGAACACGAGAACTGAATGCCTAAAATAGTCATATAGTGCGACGGGAATTTCACCAGCTAGAGAGTTGAATTCAGTTCATATATGCTCTTGTCTACAATTTTGTCTTCTTCAAAATCAGAAGTAAATGACAGTGTTAATACGTGTTGACTGTTGTAGCTTGTAAGAAAATAAGGAGGCTTCAGATGGGACGGAAGGAAACTTAAGCACATCTCTTGGGAAGCGTCTGAAAAATTAATGAGTACATACAAATTACTAAATAACTCCATAATTCACCAAAATTTCATCCTAACACCACAAAATTGAGCAAGACCAGCAACCATGCATAAAGTAAAGGTGTATACTGACAAAATCATGAAGGCAGTGAGGGAAGAGGCAGAAAGTGTGTCAACTGAGAGATTTACTAGACCAGTTAGGATGTTTGCCTGTAAGAGAAAGTTAAATGTCAGTTCGTTCATACCGACTACTTAAAGAAGTTGCATATCTGCTAGAAATTGAGATTTAGGTTCAATTAGTCGAACATTTCCATTTTGGCATCAATAATAAGAATAACACAAAATGATCTTACCAGAAGGAATGAGCCCAGCATATTTTGATTGAATGCGTTTTCAAGAACCAAGTTCTTCTCATATGAAATGGACCCCGCCAGTGTGAGGATAGATATAACCTGTTGAATAAAGCAGTCATCATCAATAGTGGAACCTGAACAGAAAAAATTTAGTAACCTGTACCTAGTAACAATACAATCATAAAGATTAGCACGCTAAATTGTTGCTAAACTCTTATGGAAACAGGTCTATTTACTTGGAATGTAACGAAGTTACATGCACGTGGGCTGTGAAATTTGTGGATCTTGCCAATTTTCCTGGTTTTGATATCAGAAAGTTGCTTTCCATTTATCATCAAAATATTAAAACCAGCTGGGGAAGCAATGAATAGAAAGGGTAAAACTGAAATTTTGGACCATGCTGTGCACATTATGTTAAGTTAAAACTATATGAAAATATGCAAACTAACACTATAACTGAAATTTTGGACCATGTTGTTCACATTATGTTATGTTAAAACTTGTATGTCATCCTCATTCAGGAATATGGGGTATGATCATTTAAAGCACATATCATTCTTGTGTTCTTGACTCATGATGTGGCCTAACTGTTAACCACTGCCCCGCATACAAAGAAGTATTCTCCAAATGGTTAAGAAAAGCTAATTTGACTAATCTGGATTACTAGTCTTATAATGAATGCGCATTATAACTTTATAAGTCAATAAAAGAGAGAAAGAAAATGGCAATACCTGAAAATTCTGACCAAACACAAGCATAACATAAGCAAAGTTGCACTGCAAAATGAAATGCTCAAATCATTTTCACTCCAGAAAGTAAAAGAGCAAAATTGAGTTCCTGGAGTTACTTTGCCCTAATTACACATGAGTTTTGAGTGTAAAACCATTGTTTGTAGTAACTGTAACTATTTCCTTTCACTTTGGAAAAACAACATTAAATTGTATATATATTTCAGAAGCTATGAATATCAAGTTGTGAACATCTAATTGAATCTAAGGGCCGTGAATAGAAGGAGCAAGCTTCATTTGGCAACTTGGGACATGGAAGTAGTACCTGCTTGCCGTACAAGACCAAAAAAAAACGTCCTAAATTTCTTGACTCAAGAAGCAATCATATAAAGACAGCTAAGTTGTTTCCACACATTATAACTTTGTCCTGTAATTTTAGGAGGTAATTTTTCACATATATGTTCATGTTGGAAGAATCACATTGCACTGGAAGGTTTACATCTGCAAGGCAACAAACATTCTTGCTTCAGATTTACTTACTCTATACCTAAATGCTATTAATATTTTATGCCATACTCCTCCATTTAGCCATTAACATGTTCCTAACTAAATCAACATAACATATCCATTCAGATACACTCTGCTCTAAATAACATAAAGCTGCTGCTACATTGCATAACTATCATAAAATTTCTTCAAAGATTGAATTTACATTGTTTTAATGCCAGTGTAGAAGATAAATCAAGCGCGTAGTTTATTAGTACCCTACCATTCGTCGAGAAACTCTTTCAACATAGCTGTCAAGAATGATCACCAAAATCCTATGAACATGCCATGGGAGGAAATGTTAACAACCAGGAAACATTAAAACTCCTAATCATAGATGTTAATGTTATTATCGTTTCCTACCAAAAAGATGCCGCAAGAACCCACACTTTTACCACTTGAGCGCTCCTACTCTTGCCTTTTGAACTAATGTCAAAGAACAGATAGTAACCAAGAGAAACACCAATCAGGTACATACCCCAGTATCCTGTGGAAGGAGGGGATTGATTAGATTGCATAATGTGGTGCATGCAAATCTGTACTGTTGATTATTTAGATATGAAATGACCGAACAGCAGAGGTAATCAGCATTCAAATTCAGAAAAAATAATAATAAAAGGATAGAACTATCATGCACCAGTGCGCGCTAGGCTTAACGTGCACCCAGGTGATTCTTCTCCAGAGCATCCGGGCCCCCGTTCTCCACCTCGACCGCCTAACCCCTGTTACCCTAACCCCCATCGGCTGGCCATTGTCGTGGGAAGAGAGGTTTGGGGAGAAGAGGACTCAGGAGAGAAGAGAGCCAGAGGAGAAGGCAATTGCGATGGGGAGAAGAGAGCACCGGGTGATAGAGATGGGCAGAGGCACTTTAAGTCTATTGCACACATAGGTGCGCAAGTAGGAGATATTAAGAAATAAAATAAACAAATAAAAAGAGAAACGAGGTTAGCAAGACACATGCAAAACATTCCCATATTCCTGCATGTATGTAGCTGCCAACAAGCTTGGAAGGAATGGAGCAAAATTCCAAGCTGTTTTGAGGATTTCTTTTATGTTGAGGTGGTCAGCCTGGCTGGCAGAAAGCAAAACAAGATCAAATTCATAGTGCTTTCTGCTATTTGTTGGGCTTTGTGGCTTAGTCGTATGTTTCAAACAATAACGTAAGCTACTCTCTGTGCACACCGATATTCAAATTTATATCCCTTGTTCAGCACTGGAAGCAATTGGCGATGTGGGACAACAGAGGAAAACTGGAAGTGGTGCGTGCGTTTCCATTCTGCAGCATCTTCAAGCAGAACATCAGGATATTGCGAGAAGGACGGGCATGAGATGATTAGCCTATCTTTTGTAGCTGTCTGTTTTGATACTTAGTGGATATTGCGTATGGCCTTTTTCATCCTGCTGCTAAGTTGGCTGCAATGTCGTTTAAACTGTGTATCTTTTTGTTTTTATGGCTTCTCACTCAATGTGGTGATTAGTTTGGCAACTTTGGTTGTAATCATGAGCTAGTAAACCCAGCAGAACACCTGTATCTGTTTGCTAAGCTTTCTATAAAAAGCTGGACCAGCAATGGTCATTTGTCACAACAAACAAGATTGGAAGGATCTATGATTCTCAGCACCTTAAGCAAAGAAATGACAAAGAATGTGCATAAAATATTTTTACCAAATATGCTATACACGCCTTCCTTATTCTGGCTGATGATATCAGCACTTCTCTCATTAGAAATGAGGTACTCATTCAGCCCAAAATATAGCCATACTTGGTACCCTGTAAAAAATAAATAAGAGAAATTAACTCTTGACGAGGAGGATTGTAGCACTTTTAAGCTAACCGTTAGTACCTGCAAGGACAAGCATACCAACTATCCCACAATATTTAGGATGAATCCTGATAATGGATGTAAGGATAGAAATTGCTGCAAGGGTGAAAAAGAAGTTCCAATGGACACCATATTCTCCTGCATGAACCTACGAGGTAACAAATAGAAGATGCACCATCAGGAAGACAGCATTGTAATATGGAAAAGTTGAGTAACTTTTGACTATGCCCTGCAAATTGAATCCAATCACTCCACTTGCATTATTACCCAAGACTAAATATGCTCTAGTAACAACTATATCTAATTCTGCTTAATACAGGCTTCAGTATCTAGAAAAAGAGAAAAGAACATGATAATAGACATGGACTGGACAAAGACAACGAAAATGTTAAGAACTTTGCAGAAATGGCATTATATGACAATGTTTCATTACATTGCATATGGCAAATTATGATAAATGCGTATTTTAGGTAATTGACACAAAGAAGAAAAGTACCTGATAATCAATGCCTGATGTGGAGATAAGACGAGCAAAACCAAGAAATACTAGAGGACTTATGGACCTCAGCGCTGCCTTCCATCTCCTAAGAAACAGGAAGGTCTAATTGTAAGATACAGCATACTTATGTGGTAGACAAGTGTCTATTGGCAGATCTGTCAATCAGAAACTAAAGTTATCTTCCCAAGAAAATTCAATGATTCAACCAATGAGGTCTGCCAAAACTATTGTACTTTTACAAACACGGGATCATTTGTCAGTACGTTGATACAGTAAAGTATGGTCTACATGAGAAATAATCCTAAGTCAGAAAGCTGTTTGGAGAAAGAACAACCTAACAAGAAGCACCAAACAAGGGATATCATACCACCTACGTGCAGATATAAAAGGTGCAGAATGTTGCAGAACAAATATTTTATTGGGAAGGACAGATGATCCAGTCATCTTATCTTGAATGTTACTGGTTTTCTTCATTTATCTATGAAACAACATAGCTAAGATTTGGATGCAGAATTATAATATTTTGAATCCCAATTTGAAGAAAAACTCAGCACATATTATTTCTTTAATAGACAACTCTAAAGAGGTGAAGTTGAGTCACTTTGTAACCACAGCTCCACAGCTTCTAGGTTCCTACAAGCTCCTACGTCCAGTAGAAATGGTCAAACGAAAATAAACATTAGTACTTTAGACTATCTATAAAACACAATTTATGTAGTGACAACATTAGTTTTGACCTAAAGCCCCTACAGGACAACAGTATCTAACACTATGATAATAATTCTTACCATAGAAAAGTAAGATTCGCTTCTGCGAGGCACCGAATCTATTTTCTCACACTGGATTTACCCTTTAGCTTTCAGTATTCATGTCGGTTACTCTCACGGAAACCAAAACACTTGGAAACTGGGGGGCAATGTAGACAAAAGCGAGTAAGAGACCATTTGATACTAGATGGGACTTCACAAGAACTAGACGAATCCTTAGCCACATACCGTGCAGTACATCATGTTGAATCCAAAAGTCTATTAATCAAGCCCTAAACAGATTTTGGTTAAGGAAAATGAGAACATTTAAGGACTTACATTGAGGTTATGTTTCGTGCTTGCCTAGATACCAGTGCATTAGCCACTACAAAAGACCCTACTCCGAGATCCATCTGCTAGGCCATGAGTCAATATCTTAATCATTAGATAGGGAAGAGAAACAGACGAGGGATTTCTGAGCTTTCAAAAATAATGGCAAAATATTATCCAATTACATGAAGCGCAGACAGGTTGACAACTTGATATTAATAAGTAATAGATAAAAGATTGATCACTGAGAAAAAAGGAACAAGATATATTTGTAAACAACAAACTCGTGTTAATTCCAAAAGAACAAAATAAGCAATGATAAACAGTAGTTGAGGATTAAACCATCAGTGACCTAAACATACAGCAGAAAATGAACTGGGTATACAAAACAGAATGAACAATCAACAAAGATGACAACAGATGGAGTATAAGTCCATGAAGCAATCTAATGAAGTCGTAAATCATTAGCAATCTAAATAAGATTCTATCTCGATGCATAATTTGCAGCTGTTGCCTATTTTTGCACAACTAGTTGATGAACCAAAGAAAATGCCTGAAAGATACAACTTACAATGCCACTACCATATGTTTCAGCCTTGGCATACCGTCTAGGGAAGATTTTGAAGTCCACTGCTAATATGGACAAGCATGTCACTAAAACCTACAAAGAGCACAATCACCATTAATGCTGCAATACCACTGCTACATCTCTATATTGGTAATGGAGTAATATTTATATCATCAATAAACTTTTACATACCACTGACACTCGGTAAGAAGATATGTCTGCCCTGAGCGAAGCCAGCTCATGTTGTCCAGCCATGAGATGAGACTGAGATCTGAGAGTGCAGTATTACATTAATACAAGATCAGCATGAGTTGTCGGTCGCGAAAAGGAAATCGGAAGTGCAAAAACAGGAGTAATAACTAATACAAAATACCTTTTAAACATGATGTAGATAGACATCACAATTACAAGAGAAATTGCACAGGTATAAGCCCATTCAGCTAAGACCTGCAACAAACCAAAGGATCACCACTGTTTCACTTTACTTTCAGTTCAAAATTGTTAATGCTCATCCTAAGATTGGCAAGTGACAACTGACAATAGTTCGGTAAAGCTTGTGCTTCGTGTTGCAAAGTTCGTTCCTCTGCATGTTCCCTGATTTCTGTTGTGTAACATTGCTATTCCCTCTCAACCGGAGATATAAGGCGTATTTTGATTGTCTAAGTTGAAGCTTTGACTGTAAATTTCTTCTACAATATTTTGTTAATAGTTACAAAATTACGATCATAAGAAAATGTTTTTGAACACGAATCCAATGGTCTCAATTTTGTGTCACATAACCTACATATTATTGGATTAATTGTTGGTCAAAGCTGACTTCGGAGAATCAAATATGTCTTATATATCTGGACCAAGGAAGTAAGAACATCAAAATGCAGATAAGGGGGTACTTACCGTGAAAATCAGAAGTATTGGCCACACACACAGTGAGATAATCTATAGCCAGTGCAGAAAAGTAATACACCCAATTTTTATGACCATGAAGAGCATCATCATTTTTTCTTCACTGAATCCCTCCTAATATTATCTAAAACAAGATTGAGAAAAACAAGGGAAGCAGCAAACTCTGTCAGATCTACTAGACTACTATATAATGGAGAATAAAGAAGCTTATGTTATTGAAAAACGATGTGTAAAATCAGAACACTATCAAAACTAAGAAAACCATGGAAAAGGCTGAAATGATGGCATGGCATCGCTCCCATCATATTGGCATGCATAATTTAAAATAGAGGACATGTTAGTTTGCACGATCAAGTAAAAACTTATCTCTATAGATGCTGTGACCATGAAAGAATTTGGGCTGGATGGTTGAATCTCACAGCACACACATTTATGATACAAATGCCAAATGTGCAAAATTGCAGCGTACTGGTAATTTGAGACTCTACTTTCCAGTCCATACCATACCATCTCACTTGCCCATTTGTTGCACAAGTAGACTCAAGTACACCTTACACTAGAAGGTAATAAGGGTTAAAAAAGATCACAGTATCTCTAACCAACTGACCTCTGCTGCTCCATTTCCTTAGAACCACCACTGCCTGCACACCAAAAACCAAATCATATCATATCACATCCCCGCCGCGCACATACATACATACAGAAAATTTCGGGATTCTAGAGAGAAACTAATCAGTCACCGGCACGATAGTGGAGAGCGCCGCGATCTCCAGCAGGGAGGACCCCGTCAGGTTGCTCACGAATCTGCGCCATGAATGAGGAGAATACTTAGAGCCGTACGGAAAGAAGGAAGTGGTCCGGATCGCGGGTAGGTTGGACTTTGGACTCACTGCTCCTTGAGAAGCTTGTTCGGGTTCAGGGGCTTGTCAAGGAGGCCCTCCATTGTTGGCGTCGAGAGGCGGTTCGGTCACCGTGCGTGGAGGAGAGCGATGCCCGCAAACCTCGACGCCGGCGGCCGCGGGTGGTGGCAGTGGCAGTGGCAGCGGGAGCACGGTGGGCAGCCGAGGTGTAGGCGTAGCCGGCGGCGACGGCTGCGGCGGCGGGCAGGGGATCGCCGGGGCGTGGGCGGCGGAGAGGAGGCTGTGTGAGAGGAAGAGAAGAACGAAGAAGAAGGCAGGGGTGGGGCCGCGGATCCTCTGACGTCACCTCGTGCCTTTGGTGCACGTATCCACACCGTTCGTGGCCATCCGATCCGACGCTCCTTCTTCCTTCACCCACCTCAACCTTCTTTTCTCCTCCGTCCCGTCGTCTTCCTCGCGGAAAAGGAGGAGCAGGCTGCAGTTCGTCTCCACTCTCCATCGCGCGTACGCATTCCAATCGTCTCGCCCAATCGATTCCTGCCCGACGATCAGTAATCACGCCGTGCGTGCCCTGAGTGGGTGAACATTCTGGCATGGTAGCACACTGGCATCACCTTGGACGGAAAGCTTTTCGAGGAGCAAGGATGGCCACATCCTGCACGGCCGCACCCGCGCAGACAGAAGTCTAAAGCATCTAAAGACTCCCGCCGGCGGCTTCGATACGCCGATCGTGTCACTAGATCATGTTCGTGTCATTTCGACATGCACAGATACACGCTAGGCTGCTGTGTTTAGTTTGGATTAAGTAGCTAGATTAGCTAACATTAACCCATCATGGCTAACCTAATTAACCAAATTTGTTGTTTGACTAGACTAGAGGTTAGCCACAGAAGAAACGAATTTTAGGAGAGTAGATCATGTTAGTTTAAGTTATTTTATATTTGGTATGTATTAGTTTAATCCTGGGTTAGCAGGGTTAAATGATTTGAGCGGGTTAATTTAACCAAGCAATCCAAAAGTGTTTGATGAGTTAAGTCCTATTTCACCACTTAACTCTAAACCAAACGGGGACCTAGTAGACTAGTAATTACTAGTAAAATATTGTAACAGAAATCAGTAAATTATGTAAGGTTGGTCGACTATTATGGTTTACACACACTATGTTATGTGGGTTCAACTTCTCATATCATATGGAGCCATGATATGGGACTTAAATACTTGATGTCGCTCAGTCTAGCACGGATGGGTGGCGGAGCCAAAGGCGCAATATAGATAGAGCGTGGTAACAGAGGCAATCCATGAGCCACAGAGTCGCTTAGTCAGGTGTCCTAGTATAGGTTTGTAGCTGAGCCTAATGACACTAGCTCAATATTTTTTTCTTCAATAGCAAAGCATAGACATTCAACTACTACTTTCGCTAGTTTGTATATAAGGTGTGTTTGAATTGGAAATGTCTCTAAAGTTGAACTTGGCTTTTATTTCTTCTATAATACATCGTTAACAAACACAAAATCATGATATCTTTGCAAGAAACTACTAAGTCATGGTATTTACAATGTACTTTCAAATGTGAGCTCATCTATTTTGAATGTCAATATTATTTGCTCTCTTACTAGGGTGGTGTTTCCTATTTGTTCCTTCGTTTTCTATTGGACAAGTTTGCAGAAAGCCGATGACCAAGTAAGTCTAAAGACCGGAGCTAAGAATTTGATGAAGAAGGATGTGGAGGAGATCCACCTCCAGTGATGGATCCGGCAAGCTGGGGGAGTGCAATGATGGGCTAGCTAGGCGGTGGCTGGTCGGATCTCAAGGAGTTGGAAGTGGTGGCGTAGGGAGTTAGGGGCTGCTCGCTCGCGATGGGGAATAAGGTGGGAGGAGAGAAACCATTTTGGGATGGGAAGAGAGAAAAGGATGAAGTGACTTTGATTTATATAATGGATGACAATTTTTTTATAATTTTTATGAACTTCTCAGGTATTAGCTCGAGTTGTAAGGTAGGAGAATGAAAAAGCTCAAGAAGCCTCATTTTTTAGAGCTTTACTGTACCAATATGTTTTAGGCTTAACTTCTCTAAGCAGTTCACCATAACCTATGCCTTTAGAACAGTTTATGCCTTTTAAGGGCCATAAGCTGTTTTAAAAGGGGTTATGTCTGTGGTACGTGAACAAGGTTTAGGAGCCCCGACCGCTGCCACACCTGGTGACTCTGTGTGTGTTGATGATATCTGGAGTGTGAGACAACCGAGCTGTTTCTTGTGGCAGATGTAATCTTTTAGTTGATTGGCTCTACAATGTTTTGCTGGTAGTTAGGTCTCGAACATGTAGTGTTATCAGGTTTTTGACCCGTAGCGTGTGGTCGAGACCGATCACAAGCAGCAGGTTTCGTAATAATGCCTTGAACGCGCCTTTTTTTTCCCGCATCCTTCAATTTGCTTGTAAAGATGTGCTATTCCCGTTCTGTAGCAATGGAATTCCTCGGTTCGAAAAAACATATTGGTCCTTGGAAAAAAATTGAAGGGACAACCGAATTGTCTATGTTAAAATATGTTTCGGGCACATTGTGATTTCTTAAACTCAATGATCTAACAGAAAATAAAATATATTGTCAAGAGTGGGATTTGAACCCATATATTAAATTTCGGGCACATTGTGATTTCTCAATAATCTAACAGAAAATAAAATATATTGTCAAGAGTGGGATTTGAAGCCATATACTTCCTCCGTCTAAGAATGTAAGGCGTATTTCTATTGGTTAAGACAAAACTTTGATCAATAATTACTCTATTCATATGTGATTTATGTGACATAAAATTGATATCATTAGATTCCTCTGCAAAAGTACTTCCTTATGATTATAATTTTGTATCACATAAACTATATATTAATAGAGTAATTATTGGTCAAAAGCTTATCTTAACGAATCAAAATAGGGATTTTTGATCATATGCCCTGAAGTTGGACAGCCTTTGATCATTTGCCCTAGTTAAAGTGCCTCTCTTCTTGACCCTCAAGTCAAAAGACTATTCTACCCCCGTGTCCTGCCCCGAGCACGCCTTCCTCGGCCGCGCCGAGCCCCCGCAGCTCCGGCCCACCGCCTCCCTCGGCCGCCGCCGCCCCCGCAGCTCCGGCCCGCGCCTGCGCCAAGCGCCGCCTCCCCCTGGCCGCCACCGCCCCCGCAGCTCCGGCCCACGCCCGCGCTGAGCGCCGCCTCCCTCGGCCGCTGCCGCCCCCGCAGCTCCGGCCCGCGGCGTCGCCGGCCCAAGCTCCGTCGGCCCGAGCGCCATCGGCTCGAGCCGCTGCGCGAGGCCTTGCTCCACTCCGAGCACCCCCCCTCCGCCTCCCCTGCCCCGAGAGCCGCCGCCCTCCGTCCCCTGCCTCGACCGCCCCTGCCTCCCCTGCCCCGAGCACCCCCGGCCTCCCCTGCCTCGACCCGCGGCCAAGCAAGGAAGCAGAGGCCACGGCTGCCGCCGGGGAGCACAGGCTTGCCCCTGATCGGCGAGACACCGCGGCTAATCTCCGCGCGTAAGACACCCCAATAGCAGCAGCAGCAAGGGTAGAATAGTCTTTTGACTTGAGGGTCAAGGGTTAAGTGCTGTTATTTTGCAAAAAAGCTATTCTAGGGCAAATTGTCAATTGGCATATCAACTTTGGGGCATTTTAAAGAGAGGCACTTTAACTAGGGCAAATGATCAAAAATCTCATCAAAATACGCCTTACATTCTTAGACAGAGAGAGTTTTAAATTTCGAACATATTATGATTTCTCAATAATCTAACAGTAAATAAAATATATTGTCAAGAGTGGGATTTGAACCCATATTAAATTTCGGGCACATTGTGATTTCTCAACGAGCAAACAAAAAATAAAATATACTGTCAAGAGTGGGATTTGAACCCACGCCCTTTCGGACCAGTACCTGAAACTGGCGCCTTAGACCAACTCGGCCATCTTGACGGTTGGTTTATTTTGGAACACCACGTTTTTCTATATTATATCAACAGGTATCTTACTGGCTTACAGCTATCTTTACTACTTGCAGCCATCTTGGTGGTTCGTTCACCTCCCAAAATAAAATAATTAAAAGACGCAAGAGAATCTGTCCAACATATAACTAGTTTCTATATAAAAAATATTATTGTCCCAACAAATTTCTTTCCATGTCTCCTTGTTTCTCCATCCTCATCCTTCCACTTGTTCCGGTCACCACCACCGGAAGTGGCCACATTTTCATGTCGCCACCACCGAACATGGGTACAGAAGACTCCGTTCATCCTCTTCATGACCATCATGTGAGTCGTGAGGCCACCCATGCCAATCCCGGTAGGGTCTAATTTGACAGTGAGCTGTGAGACGATAGTAACGCATGCCAAATTGCCAAATGCAAACCATGACAGTTAGCGGACAATGCGAGACGATAATGACGCTTGCCAAGCATGACAGTTAGCGGACAATGCGGGCACGACACGACGAAAAGCATGGTTTCCTTGCAGCCTTCATAATTAGGTATGACAGATATGCACAATACCAAGATCACAACGTAGCCAAAATTATTATACTTAATTATTAAATAGATATAGATACAATTAGTACATGACAAAATGTTCTACAAGTGCTTCTGTACAGACAAATGTGCTATCCTTCATTCCCCACCCACCCCAGCTCTCTTACCTAAAGAGCAAGAATACAAAGAATTGAACTTGTACATTTTTGTACAGAACAACATCTAATCCTGACTTTCTGTCGAATATATATGGCACCTCTGCACAATGGTCAGCGTTAGCTGATGCGTGTTATAATATACCGGCCTTTCTCTAAGTCATATATAATTTTCGTCTTGGGCTTCCTCCATCTCAACACCAAAAATACTCCACATGCAAGAAACGCTCCCAGCACAGCAAGCAATGGTCTATTGTTATGGACTGGTGTTGCAGCAGTGCCTGATGGCTCTAGAATTGTACTTTTTATGTTTGTGATGAAAGCTCCTAGGACCCATTCAACCTGAATGTCTCCGACCTGATTTGAATACTCAATCCTGCTAAAGGAAAATTTTCAGTAGCAAGCATATAAGGTTACTCAAGAGTAAATTTTACTGAAGAAGAATGATGGTGTCCTGATATGCTTGCCTCTTGTCATCCATTGGTACACCAAGATCATCGTGCAGTAGGGCTACAATGTATGCTGACGAGAAGCAATACCGTGAGAAATCTTCATCTGACTGATTAGGATATATTTGTCTAAGAGTGGACAAGTCCTTGTTGCAAAATTGATCTCCAGCTAGCGCCAAATCAGATAGTGATGAAGACTGCTTTAGTCCAAAGAACTGGCAGAGAATGTATATGAGTTAGAGGTGTCCTAAGATAAGGGTGATATGCGCAAGGGAAGAAAAAAGATAAATATGTAGCAGACCTTTGATGTAAAATAGAAATTTTCAGTTGCTAGGAAATGTCCACGTAGCTCAGGTACGAATGTAGATCCCAGGTGGCATTGCTGATACCGACATTTTTCTGCATTTAGGACATACCAGTTTAGGGCAAAAAGCGGATATGGATATGGGATGCAAATGCCTGGGGCAGGGCACATTTGACTTTCCAATAAAAGTAGAACTAACTTATAACACATCATGCTCAACTGAGTTTCTAGGTCAGAACTGAGTTTCTAGGTCAGAATAAAGAACAAGCTCAACAAAATAATCAAAGTGCACAAGATTTGCAGAATATATAAGGTCAAATGGTCAATGCAACCAAGAACCTCCATATTTCTTGCCATCAAATAATTACAGGATACCCTCTTATAGCCTTATTATTCATTATAGCTTTCAGTTTGTCATGACAGTGCCAACTTTTCTTATCTTCAACTGGCAGTACTCTTAAGCACACAAAGAGTGAAGAAAAGGAACAACTGTGTTTACAACTAAATAACCAGAAAAATATGTCTTCAGGGATAAAGGAAAAGGGACCAAAGTGTCCGAAATTCCAAATGTATTTCTTACCCTTTCCTTGTTGCAGCAGCCTCAATGAAGAAGATCTACACTCTAAAAAGTTTCCGTTCCCAGTATTAATATATTGATTTTCTAAGTTTGATCTTGAAACACCGCTTCTCCTCACCATTACTTCTCCATCGTGAGAGTATCCTTTAGGAGCACAAGGATCCACAAGTGTACTATTTTTGGAAGAACCTGCAATTGCACGAGTTGTGATGAGACACTGGCTGGTACTTATACTCGCAAGCAGCAGTTCTACTTCTATAAGCTAATAAATAGAATTATAAAAACAACATCTGTTATCGCCACTGGTTCCATACAAATTTTGCACTCTGTTCAGACAAACATATAGTAAAAACACAATAAAGGGATACAGCATCTTCAACACTCAACCCAGTACTCATCAAACTGGAAATATCACAGCATTTGTACTTTCGTAGTGCACCAGAATAGCTATAGTGAGTATAAATTCTGGTACTATGGGCTAAGTAACATCAGGATAGCTAACTGAGATTCTGTGATCACTATTCCCATTTCCAAGATATACTTTCAGGGACTTAGTGTTCCTTATCCATCAGATAGTGAATTCCTCGGTTATCATCGCAAGGGATGGAATAAGTCTAAAATGACTGTTTCAGCATTGACAGAAAAAGAAAGTAAAAATACCTCTTGACCTCGCTATTTCACGGGATGCGTCTTGTGCTGCATTCTGTGAAAGTAAGTGACTAAATCAGATGGCTAATCTATTGTGGAATATAACAATATCAGAAATACTTTCATGCCCAGGGGTCCCGGCCCCCCCACTATAGCCTTGGGATATGCGCTTTGCATATGGCATCAAATGTTCACCGTTAACGGCACAAAAAGAAGTAAAACTACTTGATATAATTTATTGTAGGTGCATGCAATAGCATTAAATCACATTACACAGCAAAACATGCAGCTCAAAATCAACTTATATCTCATTAAATGGACAGGCACATACTATCGTAAAATTTTCTTTTAAAAACTTGGAACTTTGCATAAAATTTCTTTTGAAACCTCCAAACGAGCCTGAAACTTGCTCAAAGCTGCTTTTGAAACTTCCAACTCGCTAAAACTTGCTTCAGACATGTGAGACTTGTCATCTTTGCTTTTCAAACTTAACACTCATGTGGAACTTTTCTTTCGAAATTTGAGACTTCAAACCTCGATGAAACTTCACAACAAAATCTGGACATGAAGCACGAAACTTTTCTTCTTCTTTTTTTAACTTATGGCAATATTCAATCAATCTATGTGCTGTGCTGCTACAATTAAATGATGTTTGGGAATATTTACTTATGGTGTGAATATGAAATACCTACTTCATTGACCTGGCAATTAACAGTGCCAACAAAAATTTATAGATTTTCCTTAAGGAAACAAATTACAGCTTGGCGGAGATGCCTTTGGCTGCCGTTGGCACGCCACACGCATATGCCAATGTTATGGGTGACAGGAAGACCCCGGGGCATTAAGCTTCCTCTCAAACAATATTATCCATAGAGTAGAAAATCCAATGGATGCAAGTTACTTACTTGTCCAAAGTTTAGAAAGCTGTTGCTATAGAGAGTGTATGTTGTTTCACCAAAAGTAAAATTACTTGACAGTTCTGGAGGAAGTACTTCATCAGAAACAAATGTCAGCTGAAACAAAACAGCAGCAATTACATTAGCACAAAACTGCAATCTCTTGGAATACAGCCACCAGAACATTAACCTATTGCGTGTATCCACATTGAATTTGTCTATTCCTCATCACGGAAACCATTTACACAGCTACTAGCAATCACCATATCAAGTAAGCGAGTCCTTCTGATGTAAGATACTAAGATGTAACTATTATTAGCTCATCCAACACCTGGGAGCAAAGGAAAACGAAAGCTGTGTTTGTGTTCATCAGAGAACCTGAGCTGAAGCACCCCCAAGTTCAATTATTCCAATGGTTTTGTGAGGATCCCCTCCAAGTGTGCCCAGAGCATAGTTTGCCGCAATCCAAGCATAGATGCCTTCATCAGAACCTATAAGAAAGGTACCAGCCGAAGTAAGGAACGGAATTGAAAATATTTCAGGTAGTCTTCTTACTGAAAATATAACAAGTCAACAAACATCTATACCCACAATAGCCTTTACACTTACTGATTCACACTGCCCACATCATTTATATCAGTGTTTTCCTTTTTCCATCATTGGGTCAGTTTGATGTTGTTATCTGACTAAACCAAAATAAAAAATCGTCTAGGAATCCAATGAATCATTCTCGTAATTTAACATAACACTCAGCAGTGAAGTTATTCACAGCTATAGCTATAAAGGCAATAAATGTACCACATCGAATATCTACGACAAATTTCAGCAACTCATTTTCCGAATCCACCAGAGCAAATCCATCACAAAAACCAAAACAACAATCGGCGCTGTCTCTGCATCCACCTCAAATCATATTTTTCATGCAACATTTCCGATGCATCATCTTATTCAAATGATAGTGCCTCATTTCAAACGAAATAACCATGAAACTAAAGTGAAATAGTTTCGGTACAGAATGAACTGGCAAGAAATCGTCAGTACCTGGGATCACCTTAGCCCAGGCGTCATCGAACCGGAACCCGGAGGCCCGGAGCGCGCCCCTGCAGGACGCCAAGATCGCCTCCTGGACGTGGTCCTCCAGCAGTCGCAGCCCAGCGGTAGCCATCAGCCAGACCTCCGTCGCCGGGGCGTCCCCCGCACCCCCTACCCTCTCCCTGGCGAACTCCATCAGCGGCCGCAGCGACTCCCCCGCGCGCGCTGGGTCGGCGGCGAAGGAGGATAGCCCCGGGGAGACGCGCATCACAGAGGAGCGCGCCAGATCCGGCCGGCCGTCGGGCCCCGTGGCGAAGACGTGGGCCCGGGTGCCGGTGCTGCCGGCGTCTATGAAGACGGAGAAGCGCGGGGAGGCGGTGGTCTGCTGTGGCGGGGAGAGGAGGTGGACGAGGGCGGAGACGACGATGGCGAGGAGGGCGGAGCCAAGGCAGAGGCCGCAGAGGCGGCATCGGCGGCGGCGTGGGCGTGGGGAGAGGGGTTTGGTGGGGTCCGGCATGGTGGGACGTGGACGGGGTGCCCGGCCGCCACCGACGCCGCCGCCGTGACTCGTCACCGGCGAGAGAGGTGGCGACGACGACGAGTATTATTTATTTATTAGTTTTTTACATTGTTACTGTTTTCAAATTGCGAGGGAGGGTCGTCTTTATAGGATGGGCAGGCGCTTGGACGACCGAGGTGGACGCTTACTACAGTTTTACGTAATCTCTTGAGAGAAACGTATTCAAGACCGAGCTTAAGAACTTGGATACGCCTTTTTCCCTTTAATCAATCGAGACAGGTACATGTACATGCCTGCACTGCTACAGCTTCTATGCAAAAGAACAAAGAATCCATCCATCGGTTTAATCGATCTGACAGATAGATAAATGGGAGCAGCTAAGCCGGAACCAAGTAACAAGTAAATAAATCGATCTAGAGCTTGAGCTCGAGGTCCAATTCTTCTTCCCCGGCGCCGGCGCCGGCGTCGTCGTCGTCGTCGGAGTCGACGAGGTCCACAAAGGCAACTTGGGGTCTCCACATCCGACCGTGCTGCTGCTGCGTGTGATGGTGATCCTGCTGCTCCAGGGGAGGGGCCGTAGCAACGACGACGTCGTTCTGAACAACCTGATGATTCTGACGTGGCACGACGTGGCTGATCGATGCCTGCAGGATCCTGCTAATGCACAGCAACAAGATTGATTGCATGAGAATGAGTCCAAAGCAAGTTTTTTCTCTAACTTTTGTTGTAGCAAGCAACACGATTAATTGCACAAGGGTCAAGGGATCATGTATGTATGTACGTATTTACCTGGTGAAAACATCATTAGTGTAATGCTGGGCGCCGTAATATGGGGTGTAGTAATCTCTCTGCGCGGCTCCATTTCCGACCTGCATGTATTGCACATGCGTATGTACGCCAGGTTAAAGATTTTTCAATGGCATATCGTCATGCATGCATGTTCGTTCTTCATGCATGGGTAACGTAAACAAAAAGGATTTCACTTGCAGTGAAAATTACTCCTGATCGGTGCGTGTACTTAGATGCATAATGAATGAGTGAACTGCAGATTGAGCCATGGTTGCGTGGCACAAGGTACGTACATATGGATTCAATCGCACGCCGGGCACGTGTCCGACCAGAGACGGCAGCGGCGTTGGCGGTGGTGGCAGCGTTGGCGCCGCCGCTGGCGTCGACAGAGACGGGAACATGTAGAAATTCTCCGCCGTCTCGAGCTGCGCCCTGATACTCTCCAGCGCTGCCACGCCGAGCCCTCGCCTCGGCTCCCGTCTCGCCGGCGCGTCCCCGCGGCCGACGGCCGTCTTCCTCTTCTTCCCGGCCAACACTTTGCTGCTCTCGCCGCCGCCATCGCCACTCGCCATGGTCGATCGATAGTTCGTCTTCTCTACCTCAATCTACGTACGCACGCATTCTCCTATTTATAACGAGACGGCACGCAATCGGGAAACTGAGCTGTTACCTCAGCATTGATGCCGGGGCGATCGATTACGATACGCAGGAACGAATTTGCATTCTGCCAAATATATTGCTCGTCAGATGCGGCAGGTGTGATGGATGCTGCCAAGATTTGCCCGCGTTAAGGCGCGTGCTAATTATTGCTCGTCCCTATACTTGGGAAGCAAATCCTGGCTCGATTCCGACTAATCTTCTGGCACGCAATAATTTCTTTAATCTTCGTGTGCTAGCAAATTAAGAGCACAGTAGGACAGGATTTACGCGCTGTATTTCTGTAAATGTACTTTCACGCCCCTATTGGGTTACTTGGGTACCATCAACATCGGTACTGCGAGGTGAAAAGGTGCCTTGAAATTCCGATAAAACAATAGGAAACGAACATTTTTCCTATAGAATGTTGAATGTATATATAAGCGCTTCTTACGGATCAATGGAGTGAACAAGGTCTCCTGCTCCTATCCTGTGTATTCCCCAAAAGAATCATTCGTTCGGGCGGAGCGGCTAGAGAAAATTTCTTTTTACTTTTAGATAGAGGGTGGACCAGAGAAAAAACATTTGAACCAGCGAGGTTTTGCTAGAGAAACTAACAGGCACTACTATAGATAACCTTATCACAGAATCGTCATTACGGACAGTTTTTTTAACCGTTTAAACACAAGGGTCTATGATAAGACAACCTCGTCATAGACGGATTTTTAACCTACTGTGAAAATGAACATTACAAATGGTTTTGAAGTGAAACCATTTATAAGAAGTCTCTTATCACAGATGGTTCAATTTTGAAACCGGCTGTAACATTCATTTTATGGTTGAAAAAAACCCCTTTATGTTTTTATTCCAACTTGAGTTCTTTATTATTCAAAAGAATTAAATTGTTCAGGAGCACCAAAGCTCAAGCAACAAAGAAACACCTTGACAATTGAATGAAACATTACATAGGAACAAAATTTAACAAGCAAGATTTACAAATTCCTCGTTACACAGGAAACACTTGACGAGAATTATAACTTCTTCATTCATCTACTCTCAACAAGTTCTTCATTCATTGCACATAGACGAGAAGCTCATCGTCGTCTGGATACTCGACTTGTGCAGAGGGGAGATGGCGACGGGGGATGAAGTGGGGAAGCAACTGCCACGACATCAAGACGGACATTGCTCCCCTCCTTGTCGCCGCGCCAAAGCCTAGCTCCGAGCCCCTCTCGTCGCCACCTCTCTAAACCCTAGCTCCAAGACCCCTTCCTTGTGCCATGCCGAACCCTAGCTCGAAGCCCACAGATCCAAAGTGAGTGAGAAAGATGGAGAGATTGGAGTATGGACCAGATTCGGGTCAAAGAGGTCGCCGATCTTGTCACAGTAGACATCGACGGTGAGCATGACATGCGGGGTCTTGGCCCTGAGTTTCTCGCAGAGGTGAGAGCTGATGAAGCCATCGGCAACAACAACATGCTTGCCTCCCTGTACCCCGTCTCCACTCTGGTGCGGCGATGGTGAATGCGGCCGGATCCGGGTGCAGCTATGGCAGAGGAGGCCGGATCTAGGCATGTGAGGCGACTGCGGAGGCCGCCAGTCCCATCGCCCTCCACGACGGCGGCCACGCCCTGGGTTCCATCGACCGCCATGACGATGCGCCTCGCTTGGATGAGGAGGGAGAGAAGAGAGAGAGGGCACAAGAAGGAACGAGCTGAATAATTACGT
>JAGXJF010001615.1:0-177411 GCA_019208055.1 Stipa capillata | reverse complement strand
CGCATAGCATTTTTCTTTTTCGCAGAAAAATAATCCCGAAAATGAATTCTGGGGTTAGGTTTTCCGATAAACTTGTAAACTCCATAACTTTTGGTCCGTAACTCCAAATTGGACAAATTTTATATTTCTGGAAACCTTGAGAGAGTTTCTACAATCTGGTTCAAACATAATTTCAAAACTTGGAATGTAAATCCTGATCAAATTTGAATAGAGATTTGTTCATCCCTCTCGCGCGTTGTTTTTCGATAATCTGTAACTCGATGATCATAGGTCCAAATTGAATTATTCCAGTGCCGTTAGATTCGTATCTCAGAGTAATTTTATAATATAAACATTTTAGGACATGACCATTCGCTGAGAATAGCAATTTTTCCACCTAACATGAATTCGAATGAAATTTGACATGCATGCATTGTTAGGACGATAACCTAAGTTCTATAAATCAAAATTGATTAATTTTTTGTTGTGTTAGCTTCCTAACATCCGGAGGATGCTTTAGAAATGCATAAGCCTGCTTTTATCCTCAGTGCATCATGCCCCTCTTGCTGCTATTTATTGTCCTTTCTTTCGTTTTTCCAGTTCGGATGTTTGGTGTTCTACCGATTGTTTCGGCACTTCAAGAAACTTCACTTCCAGGCAAGCTCCATTGCTTGTTGATTAATCATTACATTGCGTGTTAATCTCTGTTTGGATTAATTAATTAAATTGGTTTGGTGCTTGTGTGGATGGTTGCTTGAATGATTTGAACGTGATTGAGCAAGCGGAGCTTGTTGCATATTCTTATTGTTATTTCGTACAATTGTCTATTTGAGCTTGTGAGTTGGACGTATGCTTGGATATGATGATCAGAATCCGTGAAACTAGTATGTTAGAGTTTGTTGTGTGTCGTGTCCAGCTGTGGTTGAGAGTTAACTGGCTTACCTTAACAACTTGAACTTGCTAAAGTGAGTTGTGGGAGCCGAGGGTGTGCACGAGGAATACGGTTGGTATATTTTGATGCCATGAATGCGACCCCTGGTGTTAGAAGTGTGTTTGTTGCTATACCAACCTGAGGTAACTCCCACGTGCATTTCCCTTATCACCGCGTGAACGTTAGCGGAATCGAGGCTGGGGTATGATTGAGGTAAGTCTCAATATTACTTGGAGCTTTACAAACTCCAAGGGAAATGCACTCGTCATATCCAGGGTGATCGATTACCGGTAATGGTCTGAGAGATTATTTGTTTGAAACTGTTGTTGTGATGGATCACTGATTAAATTGGGGTGTTGGCTGCCCCGAAGGAATTGGAAATGGTGATATTTAGATTGTTATGCTCGTACCTTGATTCGTGTGAAATCTAGATTGCTAGCTATTATCTATTGTGCTATCGTTACCTTGTACCTTGCTACATTCTATGCTTGGGTGTTACCCCACTGTTGTACTTTGGTCTAATGAAATATGAAATGAAAACGGGTATCTTATATTCATTTATCCCTCGTATGCAACTTGAACCTGATAACTCAAACAGGGTTAATACCATGTTTTAATTAATTGATGAGCAATGTCTTGCGAGTACGGTGGTTGTACTTACCTAGGTTTATCCTAGGCAGGTTCATGGAGCATTTGGAGTTGACGTTTGCTGCTTCGGTTTACCACTTTCGGCTTCGACTTCCTTGGGAATTTTGTGGGCTGTTTTGAGGTGGTTTCCCCACCATCTCGGTATTTTCCGTTTATCTTCCGCTGCTGTTTTTGTGTTGTATTTAAGATAAACGACTTCTAGGTCGCTATGTATGAGTAATAGGTACTTATCCCAGGTTCGGGAAGTGCGTATTATCCATAACTCTTCTGTAGTAGAGCTTTGTTGTGATATCGAGTTGTTATTGGGGCTGCCCATATGCAATGCATGTATGATATGAAGTATATGGGTATGCCGTGAAGGGTTAAAACTGTTCTCCTTTGTACTACGTCGAGCAGGTATCGGTTGAGTGACCCGCTGGCTGAGATGCAGTGCCGGCCAGGCAGGGTGTGGGCGTATTCTACTGGGCTCTCGAGCGACTCACTAGCCCTTGAGCTAGGTTAGGGTGTGGGTAGGATCGCTGGGCTCCTCCGACCTTGCTTTGCATAGTGGAATCGGGAACGACTCTAAACCTTCACCGGATCAGGGAATCGTCTGTGGTTCTGGGAAGCTTAGTCGCTTCCGGCCGGCTTGACCAACGGTGAAGGCATACGACATTCGGTAAGTGTATGGTACGTTGGTCAGGTGTCGGACCACTCCGCTTCGGTGTGCGCGGCGCAGGTACCGTGCCACCGGGCTGACTGGTTTCTCGGTCCGTAGTGATTATCCGTTCCCTTAATCATATGTAATTCCCGGGTCCGTGACACTAGGGTTCTCACATCCTACCCCCCTTAAAAGAATTTCATCCTCGAAATTAGAGATGAGGTACCAGAACAAGGATGAGTAGTCTCTACGCAGGTCTTCTTCTTTCTCCTATGTCGCTTCTCGGACAGGGTGGTTTTTCCACTGCACCTTACAATACTTGTTCGCTCGATTCCTCAGTTGCTTCCATTCTTCGGCAAGAATCCTGATTGGCTTTCTGACGTACGACAAATGTCTTGTAATTCCTCTTCTGAGTGTTCCACCTTCTTGATCGGTTCCTTTAAACACTTTCTAAGTTGCAAGATGTGGAATACATCGTGCACCTTCGACAATGATGCCGGTAGTTTCAACTGATAGGTTACTTCTCCTTTCCAATCTAGGATTTGGAATGGTCTGATGTATCTGGGACTCAACTTCCCTTTCATGTCGAATCTTCTCACACCTTGGTAGGACTTATTTCCAAATAGACTAAGTCTCTTACCTCAAACTTCATCTGCCACCTCTTTTTATCCGTATTACTCTTTTACCGATCCTGAGCTGTATTTAACCGTTCTCGGAGGACTGATGCTACATCTTTGTACTTCCGGGATGAATACTATACAGAGTTTTATGAGCTTCCTCTAAGATCACCTTCTTGATATCTGGAATGCTAGGAACCTGATTCTTATACCATAGCGATCCATCTTCTACTAGGGTAAATTCTGATGGTTGCTTCGCTTTGATTCTTTTTACCCCTTCCACGATGAACTTATCTTCTAATTGATGTTTCTTGATCTCATCTTGCAGACTAAGCTGACTCGCTAAAGTTGCAATACTGGCTTTACCCTTGTCGATGACAACTCAATTTTCTCCTTACCTAAGTTATGAAGAATTTGCTTGGATATATCTTCAATCTTCTCTAGTTGGATCTCTGACTTCCTGCTTAGCGCATCTGTTACAACATTGGCTTTCCCGGGTGTATAATTGATTTCCAGATCATAAGTTTTGATCAGTTCAAACCATCTTCGCTGCCTCACGTTCTGTGTGAAGGAATACTTCAGACTTTTATGATCCGAGTATAACTCGCACTTGGATCCATAGCGGTAATGTCGCCATTGCTTCAGCACAAACACCACTGCTGCCATCTCTAAGTCATGTGTCGGGTAGTTGACTTCATGTGGTCTAAGATATCTTGAGGCATAAGCAGTGACTTTCCGGTCTTGCATCAGCACACATCCTAACCCTGATTTGGATGCATCGCAATAAACACTGAAATTCTTACTACTTTCTGGTAAAATTAATACTGGAACGATAGTGAGCTTCCGCTTTAGCTCTTGGATACCACTCTCGTATGCTTCTGTCCACTAAAACTGGGCGTCTTTCCTCAACTCCTCCATCCGGTAGGCATTTCTCCTAATTTCCTCCTCAAATCCCCTTACAGGATGCTCTATTGATTACTATTGCTTGGGCATTTGGCCTGGTCCATCCGGTAGGCATTTCTCCTAGTACCCTATACTTATCAAATTGAAGAACAGCTGCTACACCTGGCATTGACTAACTTGGCTGCAATTACTAAAATAAACCTTCATCAATACGTATATTTATGAATGAAAGGAGTATAATGTGTTCTCGATGCGCCAGGACTGCCATCCCAATTTATGAGATTTTCTTATCCCCATTTGCCAGCCCTATCGAAACGGGTCTGAAGCATATCGAGCAAAGAACGCTAGAATCCCTGAGCGTCATTAGCGTGGACCCTGAAGATGCTTTGCCGACACTGCTTTGCTAGTGGGCGGCGAGTGGACCAGATTGCTGCAACCTGCACCGCACCATGGTATATGGGGTCCACGTGCCATCACGGACTACAGCTCCCTGGTGCTGGTGACGTCCACTGTTTGACCTTTTATTTGCGCTCAGCCACCGGGTTCCATGGCGTGGCGACGAGCAGAGAAAGGCAGCAGGCAAAGCCTCCTCCGACCACCGGCAACATGAGCTCGATATATATATCCGGCGAGGGGAAGCTCTCCCTTGTTTTAGCAGAGGCGTCACTGATGATCGATCAAACAAACAACAAAGTAACAAGCAACAAATGCTCCGTCTCTTGTGCTGGACCAGCCATTTTTTAAGTGTTTTAGCAGGGGCAATCGGCGAGGGTCCCGAAATATGCTGCTGCGACCTGCGTGCGTTGCCTTGCCACTTAGCTAGTGGGTGGGCACCATGAGTGCACGTATTCATTTAGTTTAGTACGGCGCGCGCCTACTGAAAGAGCATCTAGGCCCTAATTTGGTTTTGATGGTTAATGGCAACCTAAACTGGAATCTAATGTTTACATTTGAGTGTAAGCAGATCTTACAGGTTCCATGATGAAGGGCTATCCAGAGAAGGATGGCCACCAAAAAGGTACAAGGTGGTTTCAAGGACAAAGAGATGGCTGTGCTAGGGAGCTGTGCCACAGCTGAGAAGAAGCTGGTGCTGTGCAGGGAGCTGCAAGCAGGGTGATGGTGGCTTGATGCGTCAAGGGCCGTGACTTCAGCGGGTGGCAGGTGAAGCCTAGATTTGCTAGTTTCTTTGAGTCCATAGGAACCACCCGTATTATCAAGAGGGATGAAACAGTAGCAGTTGTCTAAGGGAACCTTGCTCATTGCTCAGAGTGTTGGTCAAGGGGATTGGTGCTTAGAGGCCAATTGCCCTGTGTCAATAGCTTTGCACAAAAGTATGTAGCTGTGTGAAAACCCTAGAGCCTTAGGCACCTGTGTGACACGGCTGTGTCACAGGTGGACTTCCGCTCTATGACTCAGGTACACCTCTGTACCGGGAGAGAGCTTGTAAAAGCTAAGGGAACTGCTCTGCGATAGGGTCTGCTGTGTCAGGGGTCTATCGGAGGTTCTCTCCTTTTCAGGTAGCTTAGGTAAAGTATGCTGAGGGCATGTAGTGTGCCAGGACCGGGCTGAGTAGTGCTGCTATCTGCTAAGGGTTCACCTGTGTGTACCGCCGGTGACACAGGTGTCGGTCTGCCTGGGCCGGTTACAGTTGAGCGTTGGGTATAGCTGTGTCACCGGTGGTTGACACCGGTGGCTCACTTAATCCTACGTGGCAACATGGTAACGGTCAGGTGCCTGTGGACCCTATATATAGGGGACCAGGGGAGGACTCTGTCCTCAACATTGCTCAAATCAGTGATTCTCATACGACCGTTGCAAAGCCTCCAACCACTCCGCAAGAGCCAAGTGCCTAAGGGTTAGTTCGAGTGGGTTTGTGAGCTAGAGCACGAGCAAAGGTTCCTCCAAGAGATTGCTGCTGGATCATCTGTTACTCTTGGATCTTGTCTGCTCCTAGACGGGTGTAGGAGTTGCTGGTATCACCCAAGCTTGTGTGGCTGAACCAGTAGTTTGTGAAGGTGTTCTGAGGTCTACCTGCTGCAAGGCAAAAGGATCTCCACAAGCAAGAAGGAAAAGTCCTGAAAGATCAGGTACTCGGAGAAGAAGCACGATTCAGTGCTGGCCAGCTCTTAGGAGTGGTCTCTCCAACGGAGACGTACCTTCTCTGCAAAGAGTTGGGAACTTCGGTAAAAAATCTCTGAGTCTCCTTTACTTTCCTGTATTGCATGCTTATCTGTTTACTCTTGCTTGCTTGTGTCACTTAGACTTGCTCTGTTGTACCTACCTTTTCACCTGTGCTGGCTTACCTTTATACCTGTGTGTGATCATCTGTTACTCAGCTGTTTCATTCACTTGTACTCATCTGTGCTAGCACCTGTGTCTCAGTTAGTCTAAGTAGATCACCTGTGTTGGGTTATCTTTTCACCTGTGCCTTTCACCTGTGTGACAGCTGTGTGTTAATTTACACATAGTTCTCATCTATGTCACTCACCTGTGTCACAGCTGTCACTATTAATCTGTGAAGTTAACCTGACAACTTAAATAGAAGATTTAAAAGGGGAAATTTTATAAGCCAACTATTCACCCCCCCTCTAGTCGGCATCTCGGTCCTTTCAATTGGTATCAGAGCGCTGGTTGCTCTTTGAATTGGCTTAACCGCCAGAGTAAAAGATGTCGGGCTATGAGGGTAAAATACCTGTCTTCACTGGATCTAATTATGCTTTCTGAAAGAGGAAGATGCAGATGCATCTTACCGCTATCGATCCAGATGTCTGGGATATTGTTGGTGTAGGATACGAAGTGGAGAAGGCTGATGCTCTCACCATCATCGACAAAAGAAATATCCAGAATAATGCCAGAGCTGCCACTGCCATCTTCATGGGCTTGCAAGAACATGACTTTAACAGAGTCAGCACACTAGAGTTTGCTAAGGAGATCTGGGATACCCTTCAGCAGATATATGAAGGCAGTGACACTCTGAAGAAGTCCAAGAGAGGACTGCTGGAGTCAACTCTAGAGAGATTTGAGCATGAACACGGAGAAGACATAAATTCTCTATACTCAAGATTGACTCTCATCACCAATCAACTGAAGGAATTGGGTTCCAACCGAGTTGAGGATGAAGATGTTATCAAGAAATTCTTATCTGTGCTACCAAAGCCTTACAGAACCCTAGTCTTGATGCTCAAGGAGAAAGAGGGATTCAGTAGGATGAAACCTACAGAAGTGCTGGGAAGAATCCTCACTCATGAGATGGAGCTCAAACAAGAGGGCAAGCACAGCACCTCCTCAGAACCCAAGAAGAATATTGCTCTGAAGACCACTGCTCAAGCTTCACTACCAGACAGTGATAGCAGTGATGATCTATCTGATGACATGTCAAGTGGTGAAGAGAATGAGCTGCTCCTTCTTACCAGAAACTTCAGAAAATTCTATAGGAAGAAGAAGCAGTTTGGATCAACAGATAGATTCAGAGGCAAGAAGCCCTCCAAGGACAACAAGTGTTTTGAATGTGGCAAGGAAGGCCACTTCACAGCTGATTGCCCTAGCAAAAGGAAGGACAAAGGGAAGAAGAAGGAATTCCACAACAAGAAGAAGACCTTCAACAAGCATCCTTCCTATTCCAAGAACAAGGCTACTGCTAGAGCCTATGTAGGGCAAGCCTGGGTCTCAGATGACTCTGGCTCAGATGGAGAATCAGAGGAAGAAGAAGTCCAGGTCGCTGGGATAGCAATCTCCATGGCTGACACACCCAGCTGTGTCACAGTCAAGTCAGACAGCTCCAAGCTGATCTCCAAAGCTGATCAAGCTTCATCCACTCCTGCTCCCTTATGCCTCATGGCTAAGGACTCCAAGGTATTAACTGAAGATGATTTCCCTGATTATGCTGAACTAATGGATATCTTGGAGAGAACAGAGAAGGGTTTCTGCAGGGAGAGGAAGGAGAACATATCCCTTAGGGATAAGTTGAGGGAGCTGAAAGAGACCTGTGATGAAATCACAGATGACAGGGAGGATCTCAGGTTGAAGCATGAGAACCTGGAGATAGCTCATGAGAAGCTTAGATTAGCACATGAGCTTCTTCTCAAGGAGCATGAAGAGTTAAAGGCAAAGCATGCCTTATGCATTGATATTTCTGATGATATTGCTGAAGCTATGCCTTTACCTGCTCCTACTGTCATTGAATCATGTCTAAATTGTGCCAGCAGAATCAATATTCTAACCTCTACAGGTGGAGTGATAGACAACTCTAAGGAGGCCTCAACCTCTATTGTTACTAACTCTGTGGATGCAGCTGAGCACAACAAGCTCAAAGAGGAGCTAGAAGAGCTTAAGAGGCTCATGAGGAAAGGTCTCTGCAGTGCCAACATTGGCATGCAAAACTATCAGCTTATAAGAGCTGAAATGCTGAGAAAGAATGAAGGCCGAAGAGGCTTGGGTTACTCTGCTCCTACTGCTAAAGATAAACTGCCTGCTGCCACTAACATCTGTCTTGCAGCAAAATTTGTGAAACAGGCAGGAACTAATGACAACAAGAGTGTTGGTCATGAGCAGAGAAAGAAGAATGAAGCAAGCATTCCCTCTAACCCAAGCTATGTTTTGCAGAAGGATAAGAAGGGAAAGACAGTGGCCAAGTACATAGGTCGCAGGCGCCTGACGAAGTGGTTGCCTGCTATCTGGGTGCCCAAGTCTACACTTGCCGGTGTCACCGGTGGTTTACACAGCTGTGTACCCACCTGTGTCACAGGCAGATCTAACAGGCCACTAACCCATGTGTTTAAGTTTGCAGGTGACTGCCAGCCAAAGAAGATCAAAGTCATATCATCTGTTGCTGATGCTGCTAACCTTAAGCACAAATATGCTATATATACATCTGCTACTTCTGCTTATGATAAACTGCAAGGGAACCAAACATGTTTGGGTCCCTAAGCGTTATCACTAATCTTGCAGGAAACTATTTTCAGTGGAACTGATTGGATTGTGGACAGTGGATGTACACAACATATGACTGGAGGCAGAGAGGAGTTTGTAGAGATCACAAGTGAAAATCTTCCAAGCAAACATGTGATCTATGCAGACAACTCAAAAGGGAAGGTAAATGGCATTGGTAAGGTTGCCATGTCTGAAAATCACTCCTTAACCAATGTAATGCTTGTTGATCAGATAGGCTATAGTCTGATGTCTGTGTCACAGCTGTTTGACACAGGCATGAAAGTCACTTTCTATCCTGAAAAGGTTATAGCTTCTAAACTATCTGATGATTCACAAGTATTTAAAGGATGCAGGTCTGGTAAGCTATACATTGTGAACTTTTATGAACAGCCTGCAGCAGCTCCATGGTGCCTAATGGCCAAGACCAGTCTGGGATGGCTGTGGCACAGGCGGCTAGGACATGCAGGGATGAAGCTCCTGAACAAGCTGAGCAAATATGACTACGTCAAAGGCTTGGAGAAGGTGAAGTTCGAAAAGGACAAACCCTACAGCGCATGTCAAGCCGGAAAGCAAGTTGGAGCTGCCCATCGACCTAAGAACATCATGACCACCTCCACTCCCTTCGAGCTCATTCACATTGACCTATTTGGTCCAACAACATATGAGAGCTTAGGAGGTAATAAATATGGCTTTGTCATTGTAGATGACTTTTCTAGGTATACTTGGGTTTTCTTTTTGAAGGAGAAGACGCAGGTGTACAAGAAGTTTAAACATCTCATTGTCAGATTCCAAAATGAGTGGAAGGTGAATCTTGTGAAGGTCAGGAGTGACAATGGGAGTGAGTTCAAGAACTCCAAGGTGAAAGTATTTCTGGACAAGCATGGAATCAAGCATGAATTTTCAGGTCCATATGCTCCACAACAGAATGGAGTGGTGGAGAGGAAGAACAGAACGCTGATAGAGATGGCAAGGACTCTTCTAGACGAATACAAGACTTCACCAAGATTTTGGGCTGAAGCTGTCAATACTGCCTGTCACTCTGTCAACAGAATATACCTTCATCCACTACTCAAGAAGACTCCCTATGAACTGCTCACCAACAGCAAGCCTAACATATCATACTTCAGAGTATTTGGTTGTAAGTGCTACATTCTTAGGAAAGACAAACGCCTAACTAAGTTTGAAGCTAAATCTGATGTTGGTATATTCCTTGGTTATTCCACTAACTCCCATGCCTATAGAGTCTTTAACACTTCCTCTCAGGTTGTTGAAGAATCTATAGATGTGGATTTTGATGAGTCTTATGGCTCCCAAGGAGAGCAAGTTGCTATTGATGTAGGAAATGAGGATATTCTAAAGAAGTCCACCGGTGAGATCATACCCACCATCAAGGAGGAGCCTGCCTCACCAAGTGATCAAGAACCCTCTTCTGCATCAATCCTTGAAGACACTGGAGATCATGAAATAGAGTTCGAGTGCAACCCAGCCAATGATCAGCTTGACGCAGAAGCCTTCATGCACCCAGCTGTGTCACAGGAAGAACTACCGGTGCCACAGGCAACTCCATCAGCTGTGACACAGGCAGTTGACCCCGATCCCCTTGTGATCAGCCGGCTACAGAAGGATCACCCTGTGGACAACATCATCGGTGCCATTAATAGGGGAGTGACCACTCGATCTCGAATTGCTAATTTTTGTGAGCATTACTCCTTTGTCTCAACTGTTGAACCCAGGACCATAGGTGAAACTCTAAAGGATACTGATTGGATCAATGCTATGCATGAAGAGCTCAACCAGTTCGAGAGGAATGAAGTATGGTCACTGGTGGAAAGACCTAAAGACCATAATGTGATTGGAACCAAATGGGTCTTTAGGAACAAGCAAGACACTAATGGACTGGTGGTAAGAAACAAAGCCAGACTTGTGGCACAAGGATTCACACAAGTAGAAGGTCTGGACTTTGGAGAAACATTTGCCCCTGTGGCAAGACTTGAAGCCATCAGAATCCTGTTAGCCTATGCTGCTCATCACAATATCAAGCTGCACCAGATGGATGTCAAGTCTGCATTTCTGAATGGTAAGCTTTCTGAGCTTGTATATGTAGAGCAGCCACCAGGTTTTGAAAATGATAAAAAGCCATACCATGTTTACAAATTGCACAAAGCTTTATATGGTCTAAAACAAGCACCAAGAGCATGGTATGACACATTGAAAGAATTTCTAATAAGTAATGGATTTAAAACGGGCTTAGTTGATACAACTCTATTCACTAAAAGAAATGGAAAAGAATTATTTGTGTGCCAAATTTATGTCGATGACATAATATTTGGTAGTACTAACCGTTCCATGAGTGAAGAGTTTAGCAAGCTGATGACCAAGAGATTTGAGATGTCTTTGGATGGAGAACTCAAGTACTTCCTAGGACTTCAGATCCATCAACTGAAGGAAGATACTTTCATCTCTCAAGAAAAGTTCACCAAAGACATCATCACCAAGTTTGGCATGAAGGATGCAAAAGGTATACACACTCCCATGCAAACTAATGGCCATCTTGATCTAAACACTGAAGGTAAGTCTGATGATCAAAAGGAATTTAGATCTATGATAGGCTCATTGCTATATTTGTGTGCATCTAGGCCTGATATTATGCTTAGTGTTTGTATGTGTGCTAGATTCCAAGCTAACCCTCAGGATTGTCACAGAGTGGCAGTCCGCAGGATTCTGAGATATTTGATTCACACTCCAGGGTTTGGCTTGTGGTATCCTAAAGGTGCAAACTTTGAGCTAGTTGGCTATTCTGATAGCGACTATGCTGGGTGTAAGGTTGACAGAAAAAGCACCTCAGGTACCTGTCAGTTCCTAGGGCACTCTTTGGTGTCCTGGTCATCCAAGAAACAAAATTCAGTAGCCCTTTCCACTGCAGAAGCTGAGTATATAGCTGCTGGTAGTTGTTGTGCTCAATTATTATGGATGAGGCAGACCTTGAAAGATTTCAGCATATCTTTTAATCAAGTACCCCTCTTCTGTGATAATGAAAGTGCAATCAAGTTAGCCAACAACCCAGTATATCACCAAAGATCCAAACACATAGAAGTGAGGCACCACTTCCTTAGAGACCATGTAGAAAAAGGAGATATATAGCTGTGCCATGTAAGGACTGAAAAATAATTAGCTGATATATTTACCAAGCCCTTAGATGAGACCAGGTTCTGTGCCCTGAGGAGTGAATTGAATATCATTGATGTCTCTAACCTGCAATAAAAGGTTTGGCTTGGTGTCTAGCTGATGTGATTTCATCTTTATCATTTGCATCTTTGTACCTGTGCTACCCACCTGTCTCACATGTGTGTGCTTTGCATCATGCTGAAATTATATCTTATAGTCTGTAAAGTGCATTTTTTGTGTACAAGTCTTTATCTAGATTAACTCATGTCAGCTTGGGCTTTGCTTGATTGATTTTCTGGCAAGCTGACACTGAGAAGATCACTTAAGGACATTCTGATAGTGCTAATGCTTTCTTTCTTATCTAAATCAATCCATCTTGGTGTTCACTAGATGAAATACTTGTCACCTGAGTCTCCCAGCTGTGTCTCAGGTGAATGCTTTGAAAATCCCATAGGCTAGAGTATACATCTCTCTCGCCTGTGTCACAGGTCCTTATGTCAGCTGTGACACAGCCACTCTATAATCTCTGGACCTATATAAAGAGTTGCTGCGTCCACACAGAAACCGCTTCGAACTCCCATACCCAAAACTTCCGCCATGCGCCAATTTTTCGAGTTCTCATCTTTTTCGCCGGTTTCGCCATCGAAATTTCTCAAACAAGTTGAAGGAAGCATTCCGTTGATCTCTAACGTCGATTCAACCGCAGCAAAGTTCAATCTTGATCAAAGTAAGCCTCTGCAAAACCCTCCTTTGCGCTCAGTTCATGTTCTAGGTCTTGGTTGCCTAATCTATTAGCGTATTGGTCCATATTAGGGTTGGTCTTACTCTTGTGCCATCTTTAAATTTCATCCAAGCTAAAATCGGCCAGCAAATCCTTGTCAAACTCAAATTCCATGAATTTGCTGTCCGCCCACGCACATAGCTGTGTCACCGCTAGGGTCTCACCTGTCACACAGGTGTGCCTATTCAACAGGCTAAGACCTCGGTAAAGCTCTAAGTCCTCACCTGTGTCTGCTTATCCTAACATAGGTGTCTAACACAGCTATTACTCTGCATCAAATGAACACCTCTTACCTACTTCTCTCTTATCTATCTTGTCTCAGCAGATGTCTTCAGGTTCTGAGAAAGCTGACAGTGCTCTGAAATGGTCTGACCCAGAGAAATCTCTCAAGGAATTAGTTATCTCAGATTCGGATCAAGAGAGAGAGAGGCTGAGACAGAAACAGGAGGCTGCAGAGAAAAGAAAGGCACAGCAAAGGGCATACAGGCAGAGAGTGGCTGCTGGAAAGAAGGCAGCTGCTTCTAAAGCTGGTTCTCAGGGTGCTCCATCTAAAAGGACAAGGTCCTCAGCTGCAGTTGAGCACACTTCTTTGGGAAAAGAGGCCGCCAAGAAGGGCAAAAAGATAGCAAAGAAATCTCCAAAGCCATCCATTGAAGATGTAGTGGTGCCAAGTGGCACACTCACAATCAGGGAACCTACTCCACCGCCTAAAGTGTCTCAAGAAGAACTTGAGCATGATCAGATAGTCCTTGAAGAGATGGACAAGTTAGCAACTCAGATAAGAGAAGAAACAGATGAAGAAACCAAGAAAAAGCTGAACACTATCTATACTGCCAAAAGCTTTGAGCTTTCAGAGGCTGCAAGGCCTGTTTCCATGGGCATTCCTGTTCCATCAGAACAAGATAAGGAACTTTTAAGAGAAATTACAGATTTACACAAGCAGTTGCAGTCAACATCCTCTCATGATGCTGCAGTCGAAATCAGGAAGCAAATCCTTGAAAAGCAAGATAAGCTCTCAGCAAAATCCTTGTTGTCAGTGTCTAAGGATCAGAGAGGCTTATCTAAAACTGATGTCAGAGATAGTCATCTTCTTCAACAGATAGAAGAGCTGCTGAAGAAAGCAAATTCTTTGCCCAAAGGTCTTGATAAACAATATCTATTGGCTGAAATCAGACTCAAGAGAGGTCAGCTATCTGAAGATTTCAGAAAACCTCCTCAAGCTTGAACTTTTCTCCAACCAGGTCTCAGCAAGGATGATGTTGAAACACTTCTTCCTGCAGAGATTAATACCTTGTTTGGAAAGATAAGAAGGACACCTCGAGGCGCTGAGAAACAAGCTTTGCTTGCTGAGCTCAAAACCAAGCAGGCGATGCTTTCTGGTGAAATTCCTATCCCTAAAGCTGATGCTCCAGCAGCTCCAAAGAGAAAGAGATCTAATACAGTGGAAATCACTGAGGAGCCTGCTGCAAAGAAGTCTGAACAAGAACCTGAGATTGAAATAATCTCTGAAACAACCCAGAGCTCTAAGCCGTCTCTCAAAGATCAGTTGGATTAGCAGAAGAAAGATCTTCAAGAAATCAAGAAGGAAAAGCTACCACCTGTGTCACAGGTAGCTAGCTCAGGCAAGTTTGGCAAACAGACATATCAGAGGAAAGGCAGAAAATCTCAGAGTTCAACCAGCATTGACTCTATTTCAACTCTGGATGTTCAAAAGCCTTTGTCTCCTTCTCAGTTTCTAGTCTCTGAAGCTAAAAATCCAGCTGCTTCCAAGGCTCAAGTGCATGCATCTTCAGAACCAGTCTCAACAGAGTCTCCAGTGGCTGCAAAATCATCAAGTCCTCAGCTGTTTCAACCAGCTGTGCCTCAGGCAGGAGAAGAATCTAAGTCTCAAGACTCTCACCGGTCTCCATCACCTGTGTCACCGCCAGCTGACCCAGCTCAGTCAGTTCAACCACCTGTGTCATCGCCTGTGGCACAGGTCAGTAAGTCAGCTGAGCCAGAAGAAAAAGAAGACAGCTCTGAGAGCTCATCTGATGATGGCAGAGGTGTGTCTGTAACTCCTCCAAGGCCAAGAAAAGCCAAAGCTGATTCTGATGAAGACTATCAGGGAGAGAGTCCGTCTCTAAGTGGCAAATCAGCAGAAGAAGCTGACGAAGAAGAAAAAGAGGATGAAGTGGCAGAATATGAGGACAGCTCTCCCAGTCACTCAGTCAGAGAAGAAGACATGGAGGATAAATATCATTACATCTTCTCTCATGCTGTGAGGACTGAGGCCAATCAGATGGAATTTATTTTTAGAGCTGATGCCAAGAAACTGCCAAAGAGTGATCCCAAGAGATCCAAGAGCAAAGTTGCCTCAATGAGACCAAGTTCATTCATAAAGATGAGGTCAACAAACCCATACTTCTCTGAAGATCAGGAGTTTATAGCTCCATCTTGCTCAGACCCTAGATTCCACAATGATCATCAAAAGGGTATATACCATGAGATACTTGCCTCCAAAGGATTTGTAGATTGCAAGACCATTGACTGGTCAGCTATGTCAGATTCAAGACTGAGAGCAGTTCTTTCTCTGATCCAAGCCTCAGGTCTTGACTTCCTATGCAATCTTCAGCAAGCTTATGATCCTGAGATCATCAAGGAGTTCTATGCCATAGTTTGGATAGAGCAGAAGAATCAGGATGTTATACTCTGGATGACAAGAGGTCAACTTCTTTCAATCACAGCTCCAGAGTTCAATAGCTTGATGCATGCTCCTCTGGAACCAGGCATGCCAAATCTTTTCAAGCTTGCACCAGTTCCTAATGAAGTGAGAAGAAAATTTTATCCAAGGAACTTCAGTTTCCCTGCCAAGGCCCCTTCAGATCATGTCTATTTCAAGGGTATAACCATCACTGCCAAGCATCTGATCAAGATTCTCAATGTCACTCTTCAACCCAATGGGGGTAACACAGATGCTGTCTACAATGCAACCTGACAGATATTGGTGCATATAGCCAAGAATCAGCACTTTGATATCGCAAGATACATTTTTCATGAGATAGATGCTGTCTCCAAGGACAAAAAGGCTAAGCTGAGGTATGGATCGTACATCATGTACATGATCCTTCAAAGAACAAGTCTTCTGAGCTCTTCTCTTAACCTCTCTGTGAAGACAATCAAAACCCAGCTTAGACCTCAGGCAGATGATCATCCAGATGAGGTTGCAGTCTTTGCATTATTTGGAGACTCCCCTGGACCAGCTGTGTCATCTCCCAGTCACACAGCTGCTCGACCTGCTCCTCCTCGGTCATCACCTGTTCAAAGACAAGTCCCCACCGGTGCCACAGCTGCTGCACCTGTGCTAAACCCAGATGATGATGATGATGATGATGACACCTCTTGCAACCCTTCCACAGCTTTTGTGACCAAGGTCATTCCAGCTCATCTCTCTGCTCTGCGAAAAGAAAATCGGCAGCTTCAAGAAGAAATCTCTCATCTGAAAGCCGACATGGATCAAGTGCAATCTCAGCTCTCAGATATGTCCAATCAGCTTTCAGAGGTTCTCCAGCTGCTGAAGAGCAAGTCTTCTTGAAGCATCTCTTCCTCCTGTCTTCCTTTTTGGGTGTTTTAGTGTCAAAGGGGGAGAGAGAGTGTAGAGTAAGGGGGAGAGAGAGTAGAGTGATGCTAGGGAAAACTTATTGGGAAATTATTTTCAAAATGATGTATCAAGACTTGGTTCTTCTGTTGTATCTTATGTCTTGATAACATCGTATCTTTTTATGCAAATCTTTTGATCTGATACATGTCTTATGCATTCTTATGCTCACTTTTATATGTTGGAATGCTCTGATACACATTTTTGGTATGCTTTAAATGCACATCTTGCTCTGATACAAACATGTGTGAATGTTCAGATTCATAGTTTGCTTTGTTATACATGCTTTATGGTTCTGATACCATTTATATGTGTATGCTCTGATATGTACATGTCTATCATGCCCTGATGCACATATCAAATGTTTAATTCATATGCTCTGATATCTTTGTGCATTTTGTGCTCTGATGTACATATGTTTTTAATATGGCTTGCTCTGACTTTCATGTATGCTCTGATAAGGAACATAATGCTCTGATCATTCATCAACATACTTAAACTGATAAGAATGCAAGTCATCAGGAAATACTTCCCATGCTTAAAACATGTCAACTGTGCATCTCTTGTCAAACAAATCTTTTATGCACAGATTCAGGGGGAGTATATTCTATCAACTTTCACATGTTTCAATTCTTCAATTCTATATATTTGAATGTGTGAAGTTTGGGTTGCCACTAACCACCAAAAAGGGGGAGATTGAAAGAGCATCTAGGCCCTAATTTGGTTTTGATGGTTAACGGCAACCTAAACTGGAATCTAATGTTTATATTTGAGTGTAAGCAGATCTTACAGGTTCCATGATGAAGGGCTATCCAGAGAAGGATGGCCACCAAAAAGGTACAAGGTGGTTTCAAGGACAAAGAGATGGCTGTGCTAGGGAGCTGTGCCACAGCTGAGAAGAAGCTGGTGCTGTGCAGGGAGCTGCAAGCAGGGTGATGGTGGCTTGATGCGTCAAGGGCCGTGACTTCAGCGGGTGGCAGGTGAAGCCTAGATTTGCTAGTTTCTTTGAGTCCATAGGAACCACCGTACTATCAAGAGGGATGAAACAGTAGCAGTTGTCTAAGGGAACCTTGCTCATTGCTCAGAGTGTTGGTCAAGGGGATTGGTGCTTAGAGGCCAATTGCCCTGTGTCAATAGCTTTGCACAAAAGTATGTAGCTGTGTGAAAACCCTAGAGCCTTAGGCACCTGTATGACACGGCTGTGTCACAGGTGGACTTCCGCTCTATGACTCAGGTACACCTCTGTACCGGGAGAGAGCTTGTAAAAGCTAAGGGAACTGCTCTGCGATAGGGTCTGCTGTGTCAGGGGTCTATCGGAGGTTCTCTCCTTTTCAGGTAGCTTAGGTAAAGTATGCTGAGGGCATGTAGTGTGCCAGGACCGGGCTGAGTAGTGCTGCTATCAGCTAAGGTTTCACCTGTGTGTGCCGCCGGTGACACAGGTGTCGGTCTGCCTAGGCCGGTTACAGTTGAGCGTTGGGTATAGCTGTGTCACCGGTGGTTGACACCGGTGGCTCACTTAATCCTACGTGGCAACATGGTAACGGTCAGGTGCCTGTGGACCCTATATATAGGGGACCAGGGGAGGACTCTGTCCTCAACATTGCTCAAATCAGTGATTCTCATACGACCGTTGCAAAGCCTCCAACCACTCCGCAAGAGCCAAGTGCCTAAGGGTTAGTTCGAGTGGGTTTGTGAGCTAGAACACGAGCAAAGGTTCCTCCAAGAGATTGCTGCTGGATCATCTGTTACTCTTGGATCTTGTCTGCTCCTAGACGGGTGTAGGAGTTGCTGGTATCACCCAAGCTTGTGTGGGCTGAACCAGTAGTTTGTGAAGGTGTTCTGAGGTCTACCTGCTGCAAGGCAAAAGGATCTCCACAAGCAAGAAGGAAGAGTCCTGAAAGATCAGGTACTCGGAGAAGAAACACGATTCAGTGCTGGCCAGCTCTTAGGAGTGGTCTCTCCAACGGAGACGTACCTTCTCTGCAAAGAGTTGGGAACTTCGGTGAAAAATCTCTGAGTCTCCTTTACTTTCCTGTATTGCATGCTTATCTATTTACTCTTGCTTGCTTGTGTCACTTAGACTTGCTCTGTTGTACCTACCTTTTCACCTGTGCTGGCTTACCTTTATACCTGTGTGTGATCATCTGTTACTCAGCTGTTTCATTCACTTGTACTCATCTGTGCTAGCACCTATGTCTCAGTTAGTCTAAGTAGATCACCTGTGTTGGGTTATCTTTTCACCTGTGCCTTTCACCTGTGTGACAGCTGTGTGTTAATTTACACATAGTTCTCATCTGTGTCACTCACCTGTGTCACAGCTGTCACTATTAATCTGTGAAGTTAACCTGACAACTTAAATAGAAGATTTAAAAGGGGAAATTTTATAAGCCAACTATTCACCCCCCTCTAGTCGGCATCTCGGTCCTTTCACCTACCCAGATTTTACCGTGCATGGGGAACCATTCCTGGATCATCTCTGCTGGGCTGGTAACCGATCCCGCATGGATGGTAACAAATAAATTAGGTTTGTTGCAGCGTCCACCTCTACCGCATACCAATTCTTCTACAATAATAACTCCAGCGCGTCCCTCCGGCCTGTCGCCACCACCACGTCGATAGCAGATTAGTAACTTCTCTCCCTCACACGTCTCTAGTGAGCGAGTCATCTTCCTCCTCATCTCCTTCCTCTCCTCTCCCGAGGGAGCTCAGTGTCCTTCTCGATCCATGGTTCCCTGCCGTGCCGTTTTGGTTGATTTCTACTGGTTTACCCGGATCGAGCTTCAGCACGCGCCATGTCAGCTTGCTCGGCCGGTACCCCGTCGTAACAACGGCGGCGATGCAACCAGATCTGGCATGCACCGATCGAGAAACTGTCGGTAAATTCTTCGCTCTCTCTTTTAGAATACGTAGAAACATATATACATGTTGTTCTAGGTTATTTGTTTCCTCACCCGGTGAAGACCTTCTTCTTCCCTTGCCCCAGACGTCGCGGCAAGCTCTCACTGGTTTGTGAGTTTCTTCTCGGTCTATCTTTGTGAGACGACAGACCAGGCTGATGTTTGCATCGACTATTAATCAGTAGCTGCCGGCGTAACGTTGTCGGTAAAATTGTTCTCATACGTACCTTTGTTCGTTGTTTCTTCAGATCCAACAGTCTCCTCAGTCTTGACTAGATCTTGCTCCTCTACTTTCAGGCAACGGATAATTAACTTGGTCCTCTACGTACGTTACGGCTCGAGAAACTACAGGTGACTTTTTCTTCAGAATACATGCATGCATAGATCTATTCGTGCTATTCTAGGTTGTTTGATCTTTTTTCCTCACTCGTTCAAGCCCTCTTTTCCCCTTCATACCAGACCTGGTGGTGAGCGAGCTCGCTCCTATTCATCGAGTTTCTTCCTTCCCAGTATACGTACGTGAGACAACAGGTCTATTCACTGCCAGTAAATCTTACTTTTTTTTCAGATCTAACTGTCTCTAGGGTAGAAACCAAATCTCCTTTTCTAATGCGATAGTGCAAGCAAAGAAAAAGCAACCGTCGTTAACTTTTTCTGATGCCATATGTAGGTGCATTTGCCTCCCCAGAAGATAGCTCATTTCACAAATTAATAAAGAATAGAACTTAGTATTCAGGCAGCATCTAAAAATCATGTTATTGTTCTATTCTCATCACTGCGCTGACTATATCCATCTCCAGCTCTAGTATGTCATTTTGCTAACTATATAATTCATGACTACCAAACTCTCATCAACTGCATCACGATGCAAGACCTAACCTACAGAGCTTGACCTGTAATTGATTCAGTAAACATCTATAGTCAAATAGAATGGACAATGGGCATGTACTACATTACACTACTGACTGCAGGATATTCTGACCTCCCTAGAGAGCTCATGATACATATGGAGAACTTATCTATTTCTCTCTTACTGTTTAGTTTGCACAGATAAATGTAGGTTTGATTTGTTATAGTACTGATACGATACCATCTGTATGCACTTCGGCTTCTCCTAACAGTAGACTATTTCCTCCTCTCACTGACATAAAATCTGACACTCAGAGAGAAGCAGGAGAACGTCGTCCAGATCGCTTGAATCAGAAAGTCCACTGCCTCCCACAAGCTCATGATCCCTTCGCAATTCCATCTATTACTTGCAATAGTTCAAGATGTTTAACAAACCCAGGTACCACTTCTTTCTCTTTCTCAGTTTTGCACCACTTGATGTAAAACATGGAATTGATATACTGCTTTGCAGAGGTAGAAAATGATATGAGGTCCACCTTGACATGCTTTAATGCTCAAAATTATGGTGCTTAGCACGCATGAGTGCCTCATTTGGTACTTTTAAAACCGCTGAGTCATGGATTTAACAAAAAAAAATGAAGGCATACATTCTGGTTAGCCTCTGCATTAAGAGTACAATTTCTCCATATGGAAGTGCCATTACCAAAACACTTGGATAAATACCATACCTGATCCCATTCTAATTTGTACACTTGGTATCACTCCAACAGGGCACTTTCACATGTCCTATATGTACACTTATTTCCCTTGCTTCCAGTGGGGTTAGTCTGTCTCTTGTGTCGTGTTAAGTTTTATTGCCAGCAGCGATAGGAATTCATTTATGTACTCTCTCTTTTATTTATACAGATCATGAAATAGAAGGTAGTGGGAACTGTCACACAGAGCTAGGAAGGTAGTGGAAATGGCATTTGCTAATGTTGATCCTTGATACTGAAAAGGTAAGCCTCTAAAACCAGCCATTGAGGTTTTTTTCAAATTAGGTGCCTTCATTTAATTTGCTAAGATGTCAGGCTGGTCTATTTTCGGTAAATGGGATGTATATTTTCCAGGGTCTTCTTGCTCTTGAGCTCTATGTGCGAGAGCTAACATGCTACACTTAATATTATTGTAGGCCGTAGCAAATTCAACATAAAAATCTTTCAGGAGCTCAAGAAACTACGGGTTTTCTTCAGAATACATAAGACTTAGATACAGCAAACAGAACTTGCATGTTAATAGATCATCTCAGTAGAGTAGTTCGCGATGATAAACAGAACTGGCATGTTGCCTAAATGTTCCTGGTACTTCATGATCTGCATATTAATAGATCATCTCAGTAGAGTAGTAGTTAACGATGCTAACAAAATTGGCATGTTTGCCTAAATGTTCCTGGTACTTCATGATCTGCATATTAATAGATCATCTCAGTTCATGATGCTAACAGAACTTGCATGTTGCTAAACGTTCCTTAGGTACTTGGTGATTCCTTTCGGCACTTTGACTTCTTCCCCTTGACTTTTGAGCGCTCTGATCAGATTCTTTGTGTATGTCACCATCGTGACCAGGCTCGTACTCATTTCTGCAAATAAAACTATATGTTAGGGTCCAGGGTACCATTTCCATCTAATCAGATAGTCTTTTTAATATATTACTTAGTGTAGGTTGTCTTAGGATACTTGCGAACAACTTTTTAAAATGTTTGACCATCAATACGGAAAACCTTATCAACATCAACCACACTAAATTAATATTACTAGATCATCATGAAATATACTTTAATAATGTACACTTGATTTTATTTGAGGTAATATATTTTTCGAAGCTCAATTGGTAGAATAGGTACCTAATAGACCCTGTTGCATTTCTTTCCTTGGGAGTTTTCCTATCGCCTGTAGACTGTCTTTCACTTCCGCGAGGACCTCGAAAGCAACTTCCGTTAGCTCTTTCAGGGCGACAACATCCTGTGGAGTAATAAGCAAGCGAGCAAATTAAATCGCCAGATCGCTGAGATTTTCGCGTTTTACTTGGATTCTAATCTCTGGCTAAATTAAATCAGCTGCATCATGCGCAGCAACCCTGCAATTGACAGAGCAGGTCATCCCTGGTCCCTGAGTTCTAACCAATGATACTATAGCGCAACTACGAGATTCTCATCGCATAACAATACGCGTTGCTTGGGATGCAAGCACTCACCAGGGCGGAGAGGGAGACGTTTGGGGTCGCCATTTGGGGTCGGCTGCGGGCGTTGTCGGCGGTGGCGTCGGCGTCGGCTACAGGGGAAATTGGTTGTGCGGTGGCGACTAAGGCCGTGTTTGGTTGGGCTGTGGCTGTTGGAAAAGCAGCTGTTGGATGGCTGTGTGGAGAAGTGGCTGTTGAATGTGAGTCTGTGGTTGTACGTGTTTGGTTCGGCTGTGGCTGTTGGCTGTTGGATGAGGAAATGTCTGAAATGCCCCTACAGTGTATATTATATAATTTTGTAAAAAAAAATAATCCAAAAAATTCAAAAAATCCAGAAAAATTAGAAATAAATTATAAAAATCAGAAAAATTCAAAAAATTCAGAAAAATCAGGAAAAATAAAATAAAATCATTAAAATTTCTAAATAACAGAAAAATCAGAATTTTTTTAAAAAAATAAAGAAAAATAAAAAAAGAAAAATCATGAAAAATTCTAAAAAATCAGAAAATTTAGGAAAAAACATAAAAATCAGAAGAATAAAAAAAGAAAAATCAGGACAAAATTCAGAAAAATCAGGAAAAATTCAAAAAAATCAGAAAAAGTTCAAAAAATCAAGAAAAATCCAAAAAATTTAAGAAAAATTTAGGAAATTTTAAAAATAATTAAAAATTCATAAAACTTTCGAAATTTCAAAAAAAATTAACAAAAATTCAAGTTGCATTATTTGTTTTCTCTTCTCTCTCTTTCTTCTCTATCTCTTCTCTGTGTCCCTCTTCTGTCTCTCTCTTCTCTCTTTCTCTCTCTCTTATTTGAATTTATTTGTTGTATTACCTCATCAATTTTGTATTACCTCCGTCTGGCTAAATGTTTGAATAACATCGGATATTGATGAACATTGATGCTTACAATTACCGTGCAATGAGTTAATTAGTACGTACTTAACATATTCACTGTCTTAATAGAGATAACAAGTTATACAAATCATACTGAAAATAAAAAACACAACTAATGCCTTCTTGCAGCATACAGGGAATCCGCAATTCCTTCCCGAGTAATGTTCATGTAATTGCCATCCATCGCAACGCCATGTATGTCTTCATTTCCTGAAGAGGTTGCCTGTCCCACATCAGAAATGTAGTCCTCATCATCATCGCATTTATCGAACTCCTTATCAGCTAGTTTGCTGTCCCGAATAAAATTGTGAAGAGCCATGCAAGCTTGAACAATATGGGTTTCTATCTCCTCTGGGTAACTTGGAACATCTAAGAGGATCCTCCATTTCATCTTTAGGACTCCAAACGATCGCTCAATCACATTCCGGAGCGATGAGTGAGCATGATTGAACACCTCACGCTTCCCCGAAGGCGCGCGCGATATGCGAAACTCCGGTAGATGATACTTTGTTCCCTTGTAAGGAGTTAAATAACCGGTCCTGTTTGGATATCCTGAGTCAACAAGGTAATACTTGCCTACACATAACAAATACAACAATATAAGAATCTATATGCTAGTAGAATTAATGGAGTTGCGTGCACAAGAAATAAAGTACTTACCCAGAGGTGGTTTTGGATATACATCTACAAACTTCTCTTGTGCGGCATTTAGAACCCGTGTGTCATGTACCGATCCTGGCCAACCGGCAACAACGAATGTGAAACACATGTCAAAGTCACAAAATGCCATGACATTTTGCGAAGTGTATCCGTGCCGATTTATGTACTAAATTGACTTCTCTGCCGGGACAACGGTCTTCACATGCGTGCCATCTATTGCGCCAATGCAACCGTTGAAGTGCGGATGGAAACGGGGTTCTAGTAGCTTTGAATGGACTTGGCTGAATGTTGCATCCTTTGGTGCAACGATATCACGGGACATACTATATAAACAATTCAACACTCCATAAAATTTGGTATGCACTGTCCATGTAGATCTACAGAATATTACTTCAGCATCACCAACAGAATTAGGTCCTCCAACCATCCACAAAAACATTGCCAAACTCTCTATAGATGTCATGTCCCTAGTTGATGTTAAGTTATAATTCTGCACTAGGCTTTGATGCAATGCATCAAATACTCTCCTAGACATTCTAAACATCCTATAGCAAGATTTTTTATGATTGAGCTTCTCAACTGTCCAAGAATATCCAGTTTGTATAGGACACCGATAAGGTTGTTTGTTCAAGTACCTATTTTCATATTTTTCACCCAGCATTGCTAGCTGTCTTAGTTGTTCTAAATTTTGCAACTGATTAAGAGCAGTCCATTCAGCACTCTTCCCAGCAGCATGTCCAAATTCCTCCTCAATATTCTCATCATCAACCTCATCATCATAGTCTTCCTCCTCATTATTCTCATCATCAACCTCATCATAGTCTTCCTCATCACTCATCTGCTCAAACATACATACAAGAAACCCACATAAATAAATCATAATAATCCAAGACAGTTTATAGAAATACACCGTACAGTGCAACTAACATTCATGACGGTTGATACAAATAGTACAACATACAAGTAGTGCGAATGAAACATATGACAGTTGCTAATAGTACAACATACAAGTAGTGTGAATGAAATAGATGACAGTTGCTACAAATAGAACATACAAGTAGTACACAGAAGCGAAATACTATAGCCCGGCCTCATGTGCAGTCTGCAGGTAATAAAGCCTTCCCTCGTTACTAGGTATTGCCACGAACAACTCTCTAATATCCGGCTTGAGAGCTAGGTTGCATGCCGTGAAAAAAAGAGGAGTCCCTTGTATAACACCGCACTGAAGCATCAACTCTATGACCTCCTTGATTGTAGGGACGCTGGCAGCTGGAGATTGGACTGAGCCTGTGTAAGTAGAGGATATAGCACGTGCTGCCTTCTTGTACTCGTCGTAAAATTTGTTTTTCTTTTGTTTGCCCTTGCCCTTTGCTCCCTTCTTTCTCTTCGACCCTGACCCTGACCCCTCTTCAGCTCGATCTATACTAGAACCAGACCCCTCCAAATCAATAGCACTAGGGTCCCCGACAAGCACCATCCCAGGGACGGTGGCAGTCTGACCGGTCATAAAAGCCTTATCGAACATAACCTGCAAGCACTCCAAGTTCGCCGGAGGACCATCTCTGAATTTGGCATACTCCTTGTTTACCTGAAATCCGAAACAGAAAATGTCTTACGATATTATGGGTAATTCCAAGTAAATTTAACATGACAATTGGATTTCAGAATGCACTTACCGCAATCTGCGTCTTCCACCACTCATCAGATGCGTCGACAGTTTTCCTTATCGGGCATATACCAAGACCTGTTGCTGAGTTGATCAACTGAACCCATAGCACGTAATCTTTCTTCATAAAATCCCATCTATTCTTGAATTGCTTTCTCGTTAACCGTTTGCCCGTCCGCTAAAAAAAATCTAGCCTCTAGATTGTTATACCCAGCCGAACTCAACCAACCGCTAGGCCTATTCCCTGCTATGGTTTCATCCTTGCAAATCTCTACAAACACCCTTGTTGTAAAAGCATCCCACACTGCCTTCGAGTTGGACATCTAACACAATTTCATAAGTTATAGCTAATCCCATCCCATGATTTGCAAATAAGTTACCATAAAAACATATATAACAGTGAACAATAAAGATTGCTAGAGCTTGTCCTCATTATTTATTTAGAAGTTGTGCATGCTATCCATAACTCACCAACATGTAAAAGTTAAGATTCCATGCAGCAGGCTGCAAGCTAACCATCCAAAGCATGCACTGATCTTTTTTTTTATAAACTCTTTCATATACAACAAAGGGAAACAGTGTGTTTACATGCTTACTGTACCCATAGCATCCACTGATCTAATTTTTATAACTCTTTCATATACTACAAAGGGAAACATGGTATAACTATGCACTACAAGAATTGCAATATTTTCATCATCGGGTTTTCCTCTAGGCAACATGTGTAATATTTGTTCTTACCACTTTTCTCAAAGTTTTCTCAGAAAACATCACAGTACATCAAGGCAACTAATAAGCAGCATGGTAGTGTTCTGTCCTTATCAGTTTTGAGCACATGAGAATGTGCAAAATGCTTTAGACGCAAAGCATTAACATCAGCTAACTTTAGATGCAAAACATTTCTAATTAGCAAACTCAGAATCAAAGAATAGTATATGTTCTTATCTTTTTTGTTGAGTAATATCCAAATACAAAACATCAGCATAAAGTAGCCAAAGAAAAAGAATGATACATTTGCTTGTCCTCAGCTATCTTTCAATACAATATATTAACAGAACCACATAGAAGATTACAGAAATTATACAATCAAATTACTTGAACGATGTACTTCAACAGTTCAAGCTGCAGCAATTCAAGCTATGAGTGCTAGTAGAACCGAGAGACCTACCCAGTCTTCATTTTTGAGGTTCTAAGAAAATTACTCATCTGTAAAAGGTTTTCGCATTACCGTTGGACGCGAAATCGATGGTGCGGCGCCCTTGGCTGCACGGGATGACGAGCCAGCGATGGTGCTGCCTGGTCTTGAATGTGGCCTTGCTGTTCGGCGTCGGTGTGCGGGAGGGGTTGCCAGATCAGGTGCTGCCCGGCAACGACGCCGCCCTTCGTGCTCGGCCTGGCCCTGCTTGAGGAGGAGGCGCCGATTCTGCTGGCCGGTGATGAAGGCCGAGTTGCTGCTCGCGACGGTTGTGCGGGAGGAAGATGCGGCGTCGGTCAGCGCGCACGAGCACGACAAGCCGTCGGTGGAGGCAACGGACTCCCGCCTCGCCACCTCGATGCAAGCCGCGGATGAAGGCGAGGCACGCGGGCACGGCGATGCCGGGGAAGCCACGGCTGAGTGCACTGGTCGGCGCTTCGCGCGGCTAGAGGTGGGGATGGGTCAGATTCGGTCGACGAGACGGGGAGGGAGCTTGGCTCGGATGTTGACGCGGCGGAGCAACCAGCGGCGGTGGACGGACGCCGGTCCTAGCTCGCGTCGGCGGGTGGAGGGCCAGATCTACCGCTGCGACAAAGGGATCCGGGAAGAAATCGAAGCAATCGGCCGGTGGAGGCTCGCAGCGGGAGAGACGAGCGGCGGCGGAGGCGTGCGGGTGGCGAGGCGGTGGACGCGTGCGGGTGGAGTGGCGGTGGAGGCGCGCGACCAGTGGAGGCTCGCAACGGGGGAGAGGAGCGGCGGTGGAGTGGCGCCGGTGGACGCTCCCGTCGGTGGAGGCTTGCGGGAGGAGCGGCGTCACGGTGCTGGCTGGCCGGCGGGCGGAGGCCCAGACCGCGGTGCGAGAAGGGGATCGGGGAAGAGAAGCAATGTTTGAGAAGAAGGGGATTTCAACTAGGAAAAGGGCATATTCGTGTAATTGTTTTCAAAGCGAGGGGCAAACTCGGGTGGGCAGTAAAGACCACTGCGGGAAGCTGGGTATCGTCAGCTGTTTGCTGTGGCTCATTTTCTAACGTGCTCCGGCTGCTGGCTGTTACGAACCGAACGCCAAAAGCAGGCCCTTTGGTTTAGCTTCGGCTTTTCTCAGGGAAAAGCTCAGTAGAAGCTAAACCAAACAGCCACTTAGTCGCCACCACACAACCAATTTCCCCTGTAGCCGACACCGACGCCGCCGCTGACGCCGCCGTCGACGACGCCCACAGCCGACCCCAAATGACGACCCCAAACGTCTCCCTCTCTGCCCTGGTGAGTGCCTGCATCCCAAGCAACGCGTATTGTTACGCGATGAGAATCTCGTAGTGGTGATCTGGTGATTTGTAGATTGCGGAACTACTCGCAACGCCCTCGCTTGTGTATTGTTACGCGATGAGAATCTCGTAGTTGCGCTGTAGTATCATTGGTTAGAACTCAGGGACCAGGGATGACCTGCTCTGTCAATTGCAGGGTTGCTGCGCATGATGCAGCTGATTTAATTTAGCCAGAGATTAGAATCCAAGTAAAACGCGAAAATCTCAGCGATCTGGCGATTTAATTTGCTGGCTTGCTTGTTACTCCGCAGGATGTTGTCGCCCTGAAAGAGCTAACGGAAGTTGCTTTCGAGGTCCTCGCGGAAGTGAAAGACAGTCTACAGGCGATAGGAAAACTCCCAAGGAAAGAAATGCAACAGGGTCTATTAGGTACCTATTCTACCAATTGAGCTTCGAAAAATATATTACCTCAAATAAAATCAAGTGTACATTATTAAAGTATATTTCATGATGATCTAGTAATATTAATTTAGTGTGGTTGATGTTGATAAGGTTTTCCGTATTGATGGTCAAACATTTTAAAAAGTTGTTTGCAAGTATCCTAAGACAACCTACACTAAGTAATATATTAAAAAGACTATCTGATTAGATGGAAATGGTACCCTAGACCCTAACATATAGTTTTATTTGCAGAAATGAGTACGAGCCTGGTCACGATGGTGACATACACAAAGAATCTGATCAGAGCGCTCAAAAGTCAAGGGGAAGAAGTCAAAGTGCCGAAAGGATCACCAAGTACCTGAGGAACGTTTAGCAACATGCAAGTTCTGTTAGCATCATGAACTGAGATGATCTATTAATATGCAGATCATGAAGTACCAGGAACATTTAGGCAAACATGCCAGTTCTGTTAGCATCGTTAACTACTACTCTACTGAGATGATCTATTAATATGCAGATCATGAAGTACCAGGAACATTTAGGCAACATGCCAGTTCTGTTTATCATCGCGAACTACTCTACTGAGATGATCTATTAACATGCAAGTTCTGTTTGCTGTATCTAAGTCTTATGTATTCTGAAGAAAACCCGTAGTTTCTTGAGCTCCTGAAAGATTTTTATGTTGAATTTGCTGCGGCCTACAATAATATTAAGTGTAGCATGTTAGCTCTCGCACATAGAGCTCAAGAGCAAGAAGACCCTGGAAAATATACATCCCATTTACCAAAAATAGACCAGCCTGACATCTTAGCAAATTAAATGAAGGCACCTAATTAGAAAAAACCTCAATGGCTGGTTTTAGAGGCTTACCTTTTCAGTATCAAGGATCAACATTAGCAAATGCCAGTTCCACTACCTTCCTAGCTCTGTGTGACAGTTCCCACTACCTTCTATTTCATGATCTGTATAAATAAAAGAGAGAGTACATAAATGAATTCCTATCGCTGCTGGCAATAAAACTTAACACGACACAAGAGACAGACTAACCCCACTGGAAGCAAGGGAAATAAGTGTACATATAGGACATGTGAAAGTGCCCTGTTGGAGTGATACCAAGTGTACAAATTAGAATGGGATCAGGTATGGTATTTATCCAAGTGTTTTGGTAATGGCACTTCCATATGGAGAAATTGTACTCTTAATGCAGAGGCTAACCAGAATGTATGCCTTCATTTTTTTTTGTTAAATCCATGACTCAGCGGTTTTAAAAGTACCAAATGAGGCACTCATGCGTGCTAAGCACCATAATTTTGAGCATTAAAGCATGTCAAGGTGGACCTCATATCATTTTCTACCTTTGCAAAGCAGTATATCAATTCCATGTTTTACATCAAGTGGTGCAAAACTGAGAAAGAGAAAGAAGTGGTACCTGGGTTTGTTAAACATCTTGAACTATTGCAAGTAATAGATGGAATTGCGAAGGGATCATGAGCTTGTGGGAGGCAGTGGACGTTCTGATTCAAGCGATCTGGACGACGTTCTCCTGCTTCTCTCTGAGTGTCAGATTTTATGTTAGTGAGAGGAGGAAATAGTCTACTGTTAGGAGAAGCCGAAGTGCATACAGATGGTATCGTATCAGTACTATAACAAATCAAACCTACATTTATCTGTGCAAACTAAACAGTAAGAGAGAAATAGATAAGTTCTCCATATGTATCATGAGCTCTCTAGGGAGGTCAGAATATCCTGCAGTCAGTAGTGTAATGTAGTACATGCCAATTGTCCATTCTATTTGACTATAGACGTTTACTGAATCAATTACAGGTCAAGCTCTGTAGGTTAGGTCTTGCATCGTGATGCAGTTGATGAGAGTTTGGTAGTCATGAATTATATAGTTAGCAAAATGACATACTAGAGCTGGAGATGGATATAGTCAACGCAGTGATGAGAATAGAACAATAACATGATTTTTAAATGCTGCCTGAATACTAAGTTCTATTCTTTATTAATTTGTGAAATGAGCTAACTTCTGGGGGAGGCAAATGCACCTACATATGGCATCAGAAAAAGTTCACGACGGTTGCTTTTTCTTTGCTTGCACTATCGCTTACTCCTTCAAATTTGTGACCACACTATCTTTACTTGCACTACGCAGTTGATGCAGATTTTCATCCTCTGATGACAATCTTTACTTGTATTATGTAGTGTGTGTGGCTTCTATTGGGTTTTATCTCTAACTTACCCCACCCTGGTTGTGACTAACACTTCGTTGTTATTATTATTGTTGTTGTTGGTTTCATTTTAGTTTCTTTTAATGGCAATCATGACAGTTGCATTAATGAATTATTAATAGGAAACTGCATCAATGATTTTACCTAGCAAGCTCTTCCATGGAGGTATCCTTTTCATCTCACAATTGATTCAGAGTTCATAGATAAACTATAGGTTCTTGAATTTCTTTTTTCACCTCCAATTAATTCCTGTAGTTCTTTTTGTTGTTTCTAATATAGAGAAGCATACTGAGTTACTGACTTTTGTTTTTGAAATGCATACCAAGCATCTTTTGAAATGGTGTCAAATCTGATTCATATTGCAGGGACGAGACTCCCTATTTTAGCACCCTACCTCTTCAGTTTTATGAGAACGATAAAGTGGCAAATTGCACATTCTGAGTAATGTACAAGCAGGTCTTAGCTTAGAAAAATACTTTGAAGATTGCGAGCAGCCAAAGTTCTCCGTGTCTCCAAGTGTCACAACTGGACAGGACTGTTGAAACCACATAAAAGCTAGAAATTGAGGATAGTGAAGATGCTAGAAATTTAGCACCATGAAAAGATCACGGTCCACCACAACATCAAGAGCGGTTTTGTTGTTGATACGGTATTAACCTTATTTGATCTACATATGTTGTCATTAATGTAGTAACATTATTACACTTTTGATCTCTCGAGGTGCCTATTGATTCTACTGCTGAGACACTTGGCATTAGAAAAGGAGATTTGGTTTCTACCCTAGAGACAGTTAGATCTGAAAAAAAGTAAGATTTACCGGCAGTGAACAGACCTGTTGTCTCACGTACGATACCGGGAAGGAAGAAACTCGATGAATAGGAGCGGCTCACCGCCAGGTCTGGTATGAAGGGGAAAAGAGGGCTTAAACGAGTGAGGAAAAAAGATCAAACAACCTAGAATAGCATGCATAGATCTATGCATGCATGTATTCTGAAGAAAAAGTCACCTGTAGTTTCTCGAGCCCTAACGTACGTAGAGGACCAAGTTAATTATCTGTTGCCTGAAAGTAGAGGAGCAAGATCTAGTCAAGACTGAGGAGACTGTTGGATCTGAAGAAACAACGAACAAAGGTATGTATGAGAACAATTTTACCGACAACGTTACGCCGGCAGCTGCTGATTAATAGTCGATGCAAACATCAGCCTGGTCTGTCGTCTCACGTAGATAGACCGAGAAGAAACTCAGCAAACCAGTGAGAGATTGCCGCGACATCTGGGGCAAGGGAAGAAGAAGGTCTTCACCGGGTGAGGAAACAAATAACCTAGAACAACATGTATATATGTTTCTACGTATTCTAAAAGAGAGAGCGAAGAATTTACCGACAGTTTCTCGATCGGTGCATGCCGGATCTGGTCGCATCGCCGCCGTTGTTACGACGGGGTACCGGCCGAGCAAGCTGACATGGCGCGCGCTGAAGCTCGATCTGGGTAAACCAGCAGAAATCAACCAAAACGGCACGGTAGGGAACCATGGATCGAGAAGGACACTGAGCTCCCTCGGGAGAGGAGAGGAAGGAGATGAGGAGGAAGACGACTTGCTCACAAGAGACGCGTGAGGGAGAGAAGTTACTAATCTGCTATCGACGTGGTGGTGGCGACAGGCCGGAGGGACGCGCTGGAGTTATTATTGTAGAAGAATTGGTATGCGGTAGAGGTGGACGCTACAACAAACCTAATTTATTTGTTACCATCCATGCGGGATCAGTTACCAGCCCAGCAGAGGTGATCCAGGAACGGTTGCCCATGCACGGTAAAATCTGGGTAGGCGCGCACCGTACTGAACTAAATGAATACGGAAGCCGAGGGGAGACAGGGTACGCGACTCCATGGTCGCACGCGCACTCATGGTGCCCACCCACTAGCTAAGTGGCAAGGCAACGCACGCAGGTCGCAGCAGCATATTTCGGGACCCTCGCCGCGTGCCCCTGCTAAAACACTTAAAAAATGGCTGGTCCAGAACAAGAGAGGAGCATTTGTTGCTTGCTGCTTTGTTTGTTTGTTCGATCGATCATCAGTGATGCCTCTGCTAAAACAAGGGAGAGCTTCCCCTCGCCGAATATATATATCGAGCTCGTGTTGCCGGTGGTCGGAGGAGGCTTTGCTTGCTGCCTTTCTCTGCTCGTCGCCACGCCACGGAACCCGGTGGCTGAGCGCAAATAAAAGGTCAAGACGTCACCAGCACCAGGGACCTTTAGTCCGTGATGGCACGCGGAACCCATATACCATGGTGCGGTGCAGGTTGCAGCAATCTGGTCCACTCGCCGCCCACTAGCAAAGCAGTGTCGGCAAAGCATCTTCGGGGTCCACGCTAATGACGCTCAGGGATTCTAGCGTTCTTTGCTCGATATGCTTCAGACCCGTTTCGATAGGGCTGGCAAATGGGGATAAGAAAATCTCATAAATTGGGATGGCAGTCCTGGCGCATCGAGTACACATTAATACTCCTTTCATTCATAAATATACGTATTGATGAAGTGTCGAACCCCAGAATTCATAACAGAGAGGCTTAAGTGAAACCACCCGCTAAGTCGAAACGTCAACCCCGACCTCAACTCCTGGGTATCAATTCCAAGAGGAGTGGAGTGATATGGCTCCGAATAGCCCGAGACGTCAACCCCGAACCTTCTCCGGCAAATTAATGCACAGATCTGGTAGGGTGATATAGTCTCCTCACTCTAGCCCTACTGAGCCGGAACCTCAACCCCGAACTCGTCCCGGCAAATTAATGCACGGCTGGAGTAGGGTGATATAGTTCCCAATCTCTCAGTAGTAGAGTCGCTTCACAGGGGTGGTTAAACTTAATGATTCTATGATATAAACTCTAAAGTCCTACCCACAACATGCGCTTCATCACATACACGCACGGCACATGAGTGGGCGAAAACAACCAGATCTCACAGCAGTGACTCTACGACAGAAACTGCAATATTATAAGTTTGAAACTTAACAAACATATATTCATACAAGGATTCGAAGATCTAAACACACAGCGGAAGAGTATTAGTGGCTACGAAGCCAAACAGTGGAGCCAAAAGTGGTAGCGAAACAAACCAAACTGCCAATCCCCCAGGGGCAGGATCACTGCCTGGGATTCCCAGCGTCTAGGCGTCGTCGGTGTCGAGCTCTATATAGAAACCACCCTCAGGAGGGGCAGTTTCCTCTGCAACAAAATATCAACAATAGTAGGGTGAGTACAAAATTGTACTCAGCAAGACTTACAGTGCGGAAATAGTAGTGATTGTGCCAGGTATCAACAAGGGGTAGTTGTGGACTAGTTTGCGGAAAGCCAAGTTTACCTTTTCAATAACGATAAGTAGATCGAAATTCGACTACTAGAATACCTTTTCAAAGGGGACGAGTCGAACACTTCGCGCATTCCTTACTGCAGATCACCACACCTGAAATACCCCGACCCATCCTCAACCACCCTGGGAGGAAGCTGTCGCTAACCACGTCCTTAGAGTTGGCAAGTTTTAGAGTTAGTTATCGTTGTCTAATTCGACGCAGGTAATCACCAAGTTGTTCATAACCGCGGACACGGCTGTTTAAACAGTTCAAACCCTGCAGGGGTGTACATCTTTACCTTTTTCACGCACACGGCAAATGGAAACGGCAAACTAATGCAGCTCATACACTAAGTCTAAGCAAATTAGTGAGTCGTGGGTGGCCCCATAATCCACCCGTGTAGAAGTACGCGAATTCTTGGGTCAATGTACGTCGGGAACCGGTGCTTGCGGGAAAACGAGACAACCCACCATGCTCCCAGCCATGGCCTCTCGTCTAACCCAGATATGATTAAGCAGGTTATTAGTTAAACCCTGGTGAACACCCACCTACCACGTAACCCATTCCCAGTGTTGATTCATCTGCTATCCCAGGAATTACGACTTCCACATGTCTAAGCATGTTTAAGCATAAATACATAGCAACATTAGAGCAGTAAACACTACACTACGCTAAATGGGTTGGGTTGGTGGAGGAGCTGTTTAAGCGACAAGGTGAGTCTTATTCATCAACCTAGGGCTTTGCTTAGCGGAAAAATAGCAGTTGAACGCATGTGTTAATGAATTTAAAAACAAATGATACTTTGCAAATAATAGGAGTTTGCAACGTGACCAAAGGGGCTGCTTGCCTGGTTGCTCTGCAACGACACCCTGCTCTTGATCGAGACTATCGCCCTGTGGATCCTCTGGCTCTATCGAGGAAGAACGAAAACACCGGAAACAAGGGGCATAATCGTAAATATTAAATGCAAAACATCGGCATGAGATGACATGCATGCCACGACGTAGAGGGTGCAAAATAAAGACTAATGCAAGTGGAATCAATTTAATCGGAGTCCGGACGCATAAAATATCACGATCCGAAAATCCTCCGGCTAATCGAAAACCCTAATTTGAGTTTTTAGCAAATTGTATTATCCCTAGCATGCAAACATGGATGAACATGATGTTTTTGAATAGATCTTCTTTTTCTGAACATTTTGACATATTATTTGCATTTTTCTGATTAAACATGAATTTTCTATGAATTTTACAAGTTTTAATCCATTTTTACCCCTTTGTTGTATTTTTCTCAGTAAAATATAACATTTAATTTAATTCCAAAACCGGGAGTTCCGGTTTTCCTATCCGGAAGTTCCGATCTACATCGGAAGTTCCGGTTCATAAGCCGGATGGTCTGATTTTTCCAGAGGGTTCAAAACTGAGGTTCCTTCGGAACCTCCGGTGGGGTCGGACGTTCCGGTATAGAAGTCGGATGTTCCGGTTTTTTCCAGAACGCTCAAAATTAGGGCGACGTCGGAACCTCTGGTCAGGTCGGATGTTCCGATATAGATACATCGGAAGTTCCGATGTTACGGTTTCTAGCTCCACTGATTAGATATTAAACATGCCGTCAAAGGACAGTTAGAGCTGTTAACCCTCATTAGAGCATTTAATCAGCCAAAGCAATGATTCCACTGCCATTCAAACATATTTCAAAAGTTCATTCAATGAACTATTAGCTATTATGTAGTACATTTAATTGGTTGTGTAGCTTTAAATGAACAGGTTTAACATTCAATACGAAATCATCAGATATTAATCATACTCCCAACCGCAGATCCACAATTAATCTGTCTGAGCATCAATGCATAGCATTAACTATGGTGATTAATGCACTAATCCTCAATTAGGCAATAAAGTTGCCCTAACCAACCTGTTAAGGTGGCGAGGACTCCGGGATGGAGGGGCTCGGTGTGGAGGCAAGCCGGGGCGGCGCGGTGGTCGTCGGGATGAATGGAGCGGCGGCGCTGGGAGGCTCGGGCGGAGACGCTTCGGCGAGGCGGTGGAGCGGCGGGAGCTCCGGGGAGGCGAGCTAAGCCGGGGCGGCGCGGGTGCACCGGGGTGAGGCGGCGTCGGGGCGTGGCGAGGGAGAGGCCGGGCGGTGAGCTCGGCGGGGAGGGCCCGGGGCGGTGACGGCCGGCGACGGGGTGGCCTAGAACGGCTCGGTGAGGGGAGAGGCGAGCGGCGGCGGTGAGAGGTGAGGCCGGCTCGGGCGAGGCGAGGGTGGCCGAGGCGCGCGGTGGGGCGGGGTGCGGAGGACCGAGGCAAACGGGCGAGGTGGCCGGCGGGAGCAGGAGGGCACGGGGAGAGCGGCGGGACGGAGATGGAGCAAGGGCGGCGTCGGATAGGGATTAGGGGCACCGGTGCCTTAGAGGAGAAGATAAGGAGAGAGAGAGAGGCGGTGGCGGGCTGGGCCGGGGAGGAGATTGGGCCCGGAGGAGAGAAAGGAGGCCCATGCGGCAAGGGGGGTGGGATTTAGGGTTTTTAGAATTAGGGTTTCCTATTTTCAATTGCTTTTCTACTTTGATGTTTGATTCAAATTTTATTTCAAACTTGATTTCCTTTTCTTTGTCTTTTCTGATTTCAACCTCTTTCTCCTCTCTAAATTCATTCAACGAATCACACGAGCTAAGATCAAAGCGAGAGGTTCGAAGGGTTTTTAGGTCAAGGTCTAACTTCATTTTAAACCTTCACATGCAATTTGAAAACTTGCCGAGCATTTGAAAAATTTCGAAAACTTACTCATTTTTCAGATCATGAGTTCATGTTATGAGATGCAGATGATGCACATTACACGGTTAATAAAACAGGGATGTTACATGAAGGTTTATTTTAGTAATCACAGCCAAGTTAGTCAATGCCGGGTGTAGCATATGAGAGCCGTATCCAAGAGCTAAAGCAGAATCTCATTACCGTTCCAGTATTAATTTTGCCAGAAAGTAGTAAGAATTTCAGTGTTTATTGCAATGCATCAAAATCAGGGTTAGGATATGTGCTGATGCAAGACCGGAAAGTCATTGCTTATGCCTCAAGATATCTTAGACCACATGAAGTCAACTACCCGACACATGACTTAGAGTTGACAGCAGTGCTGTTTGCGCTGAAGCAATGGTGACATTACCTCTACGGATCCAAGTGCGAGTTATACTCGGATCATAAAATTCTGAAGTATTCCTTCACACAGAACGTGAGGCAACGAAGATGGTTTGAACTGATCAAAACTTATGATCTGGAAATCAATTATACACCCGGGAGAGCCAATGTTGTAACAGATGCACTAAGCAGGAAGTCAGAGATCCAACTAGAGAAGATTGAAGATATATCCAAGCAAATTCTTCATAACTTAGGTAAGGAGAAAATTGAGTCGTCATCGACAAGGGTAAAGCCAGTATTGCAACTTTAGCGAGTCAGCTTAGTCTGCAAGATGAGATCAAGAAACATCAATTAGAAGATAAGTTCATCGTGGAAGGGGTAAAAAGAATCAAGGCGAAGCAACCATCAGAATTTACCCTAGCAGAAGATGGATCGCTATGGTATAAGAATCGGGTTCCTAGCATTCCGGATATCAAGAAGGTGATCTTAGAGGAAGCTCATAAAACTCTGTATAGTATTCATCCCGGAAGTAGAAAGATGTAGCATCAGTCCTCCGAGAACGGTTAAATACAGCTCAGGATCGATAAAAGAGTAATGCGGATAAAAAGAGGCGGCAGATGAAGTTTGAGGTAAGAGACTTAGTCTATTTGGAAGTAAGTCCTACCAAGGTGTGAGAAGATTCGGCATGAAAGGGAAGTTGAGTCCCAGATACAGCAGACCATTCCAAATCCTAGATCGGAAAGGAGAAGTAGCCTATCAGTTGAAACTACCGGCATCATTGTCGAAGGTGCATGATGTATTCCACATCTTGCAACTTAGAAAGTGTCTAAAGGAACCGATCGAGAAGGTGGAACACTCAGAAGAGGAATTACAAGACATTTGTCGTACGTCAGAAAGCCAATCAGGATTCTTGCCGAAGAATGGAAGCAACTGAGGAATCGAGCGAACAAGTATTGTAAGGTGCAGTGGAAAAACCACCCTGTCCGAGAACCGACATAGAAGAAAGAAGAAGACCTGCGTAGAGACTACCCTTCCTTGTTCTGGTACCTCATCTCTAATTTCGAGGATGAAATTCTTTTAAGGGGGTAGGATGTGAGAACCCTAGTTTTAGAGTAGTCGAGAGAGACGTGAGGTGGAAGTCGATCGACTCGTGTTGCCGAGTTGACCTAATTCTACCTGGGATCGTCGTGAGTTACGTCGGAATTCAGGTTGAGAGAGGGGGGAAATTTGATGTGCATTCATGGCATACATGCGACTCATGTCATTGATCATTCGCATACGTTCAAATATGAATTTGAAATTGAAACTCTATTAATTTAATGAATAATACCATGTATTAATACAACATTGTGTAAATATCATGATACAAGGATTAAAGTTTACAAAACGAATAAAGAAGAAGGAAAAGAAAATTACAAGATGAAGATTTCTAGCTATGCAACGTCTAAACCCTAATCTTCGAATCTTCGAGCCTTCGAGTGTTGAGTCATCGAGGAACACCGAGAGTCGAAGGGGGGAAGATTCTTCAAAAATGTTGGCGTCATCTGAGGTCGTCGAGTACGGATACTCGAGACCATTGAAATCGTGCCATTGCTGTAGGAGGCAAGGGTTTTTTGAAAACACGTTTTGAAATACAAGCGATCACCGGCGCAGTTCCGCCGACATCCGCAGGCTTAACTGCGGGGGCAAAATAGTGCCGATGACCTGAATAGTTTTTAGTTTTAAAAATAGTTTTTGAAAACATTTTCTTTCCAAAATTATCCGAGGGCCACGTGGCTAAGACCCTCGTTGGACAAATCTTCTATAATTATAAATAGGGAGAAAAGAGGTGAGGAGTATTTAAAATAATTTTATTTTTCCTATTCTAAATTGCCTCCATAACTTGGTTTTAAAAAGAATTTACAAAACAGGAGATAAATATCAACCTATCCGAAAGATTTATCCACCAGCAGCTCACAAGCTTGACCATAGCCAAAATCTTAGCTTGGAAGGCAACCGAACCAGCACAAGGGGCTCCTGTGAATGTGCAGTAGCAAGTACTACTGAACAATATTCACTTAACCAAATAAGGCAGCCAGAAGAACAGGTAAGCCCTTGTGGCATTACCGAGAAACACTAGCAGTAGCCACGTAGCAGCAAGCAAAGCATGAGGTGGCAAGATTCACCACCGGAGGAACCAAGAGCTATATAATGCTCTTAGGAAACTCCGGTAGAATTAGCACTCAAGCAGCCAAATAAAGCAACTCCACCGAAGAAACCTAGAAAGGTTCGGTTTATGCAGAAGCAAGGCAACCAGTGAAGTAGCTTAGTATTCCTCTCAAAGGACCAGCCCCAGGGCCTTAGGCACCACCAACACAAAAATCCCCATCTTTAGGAGCCAAGCCAAGGGATCACCAAGTTCAGGAGAACATCAGGAGCATCAAGACAAGAGGAGAATCACCAGATTCAGCCGAAGAGGAGAAGTGTGGCGTACCCGGTTTTGAGGCCAGATAAACCCTTGTGTTTACTGTATCGATCCCTGGATCAATAGTCGATACACACAAGTACTTGATAGCATAGTCATGCGATACATCGTTCATTACACACTTAGCCATATTTGGTCTTTAATAATACAAACCGGGCCTATTGGCCGAATTAAAACAGCAACGGAAATAAACACACGGTGGATAACCCATCCATATGCCCAACCACAGGCATCTGACTGGGGGAGAAACCCTACGCCTCGAAATCGCTGTCGCTATCTCCGGTCTGGTACTCCTCCTCTCCGTCTGGCCACATAACAAGCCAGATGAGTACTTTGAATGTACTCACAAGCACTCCACCGGGGAGTTTATCACGGATAAGAGCATGTAAAAGGGAATATCAAGAAATTGGCTCTAACCTATGTTTCATATTGTGTGGGAAAGTAAGTTTGCAATTGAAATAGGTAAATAGATTATTAAAGCAATTTTTCGCAAAATGTCTCGGCGTACGAGACAAGTTCTTGCTTTCATCACCCTCCTCGTTACAACGGGGAGTTCATCTCTGTGTTTTTCGCTAAAATCGCCCAATTCCTCAGGGAGTCAAGCTCACCCGGTACTCGTGGGGATTTCAGAGAAAACACGGTAATCGCCCGTTTCCTTGGGGAGACACAGCTCACCCGATACTACGGGCACATCACTGGTTACCCGCTATGACAGGATACTAGGGTTTGCCCGAGTCCACGGGGAAATCCCTTCTTCACTCATCCTGCCACGATGGGCATCTGCATGTCACCCTACGAACACGGCGGACTCCTCCTTGTAGACGTCGTACTCCGGCCCGCTGGGTAGCTCCGAGAGCTCGCCGAGCAACGGTCCACAGGACATCTGTGAATCCCGAGAGGTTGGCTGTGGTAGTCTCGAGAAAGAGCGTACCGTGAGGCATGGTTTAACTGGTGAGGGTAGCAAGGAATACAGAAAGGAGAGTTAGGGGAGCTGCTGGTTTGGTTGAAGGAGCAGGCAATGGTGAGGAAAAATAGCTGGATGAAGGGGCTTTTATATCCGGGCGAGAGGCTTCTGGATTCAAGAGGAAGAGACATCCGCCTATCTTTTTGGGACAGGTGGCACCGTAGGTGCACTAGCCCATTAAGAGATGTCACAGGGGAACAGGATAGCTAGCGGGATTCGCGGTTCGAAAGTAGTTACAGAGTTTTCTTTTTGGAAATACTGGGCTTAGTCAGCCTTTTATTTAAAGCAGTGGGGCATGATACCACGCCTACTGGCGTTTCGTACTACACACGGTACATGCCATACCAGAGTATAATACAAGGTTTTAAGGACCACAGTCCTTTACTACTACACACAAGCAACGTCTACTTATTTATTTACATGGACACGTGGCTCATTGCGATAGGCACAATGAGCCCTAGTGGTCTACGCTACGATCTGCACTTCTTCTTCGGATTCTGCTTCTGCTGGTTCTCTTTCTTCCAGGTCTTCCTCCGAGTCATCCTCATGTTCAGCATCATTTCTTCTCTTGGAACTTGGGGGAGGGTTGGATGGTCCTGGCGCGGAGCGGGGAGGTCTGGAATTCGCGATAAACCTTCGTAGATACTCCCTTGTATTGCCGCATCATCTCTTGGGTGGCGGTCGCGGCAGATCTTCACTGACGACATGGATGTCGTGAAACTCTGTGGCTTCAGCATTTGCGGTAGCGGATCTTTGCTGCCACGCTGTAGCTAACTTCAATTGTCCTCTTACGCACTGCAGCTCTTTGCGTACTTCCTTCAGCTCGGTGAGGACACGGTAGGTCATGGAGTCTTGAGCTTCTACATATCGTGCTAGGTGCATTACCGCTGGGTCATCTTCTTGATCTGCCAAGATGAAGATGCGGATGTTCCTCATGATGGGGTGTTGCGGAAAGAATCGGGTAGCCCTGTGGTTGGCTAACTCAATCACCTCATGGCGTAGATGAGCAAGTGCCCTGTAAGCTACTCTCTGGATGGCCTGGCAGGGTACTCGGCTTCGGGGTCCCGTGAAGTTGTAAGCATGACTGTCTCAGCTCCTGTTGCAGAAAATGATGACTTTTGCCCAGTACTCTGTTACATCCTTGGTCATCTTCTGCTTGAAGACATGGTACTCTGGATAAGACAGTCCTCCACATCGATCAATAGCTTCACGCAACAGCTGTGGGAATCCTGGGGTCTTGGCTGCAAAGGTCTCGCCAGACTTCTCGATCGAACCCATCTAAAAGTTTTTCAAAAGATTTAAGATGAGCAAGGTTTGTTTAAAGAGTCAGAAAATCTTGAGGAGATAGCAGAAACTTGTTAGAAAGGGTGAGAATACCAGGATTTTTTTACCTAAAGATTTTATCTTTGGATTTTGGAAAATAGCTTTATAACCTAGACTCTAGCTAACGGCCTTGCTATCTAAGGTTTTCCTACAGTCAGCAGGCTCTGATACCAAGCTTGTGGCGTACCCGGTTTTGAGGCCGGATAAACCCTTGTGTTTACTGTATCGATCCCTAGATCAATAGTCGATACACACAAGTACTTAATAGCATAGTAATGCGATACATCGTTCATTACACACTTAGCCATATTTGGTCTTTAATAATACAAACCGGGCCTATTGGCCAAATTAAAACAGCAGCAGAAATAAACACACGGTGGATAACCCATCCATATGCTGAACCACAGGCATCTGACTGGGGGAGAAACCCTACGCCTCGAAATCGCTGTCGCTATCTCCGGTCTGGTACTCTTCCTCTCCGTCTGGCCACATAACAAGCCAGGTGAGTACTTTGAATGTACTCACAAGCACTCCACCGGGGAGTTTATCACGGATATGAGCATGCCAAAGGGAATATCAAGAAATTGGCTCTAACCTATGTTTCATATTGTGCGGGAAAGTAAGTTTGCAATTGAAATAGGTAAATAGATTATTAAAGCAATTTTTCGCAAAATGTCTCGGCGTACGAGACAAGTTCCTGCTTTCATCACCCTCCTCGTTACAACGGGGAGTTCATCTCTGTGTTTTTCGCTAAAATTGCCCAATTCCTCAGGGAGTCAAGCTCACCCGGTACTCGTGGGGATTTCAGAGAAAACACGGTAATCGCCCGTTTCCTCGGGGAGACACAGCTCACCCGGTACTACGGGCACATCACTGGTTACCCGCTATGACGGGATATTAGGGTTTGCCCGAGTCCATGGGGAAATCCCTTCTTCACTCATCCTGCCAAGACGGGCATCTGCATGTCACCCTGCGAACACGGCAGATCGCGTCCTTAAACCATAACCCATTTTTGTCTTTGAAAGATAGTCTACTTTAGTGTGGCCCAACCAAGTTCATCCATGACCGCAGACACGGCTATTCGAATAGTTTTGACCCTCTGCAGAGGTGGTACGACTTTACCCACACGATGTAGGTCACCCTGAGCATACCGTGCACTGCATACTACCAGAGCTAGTACAACGAGACTCTTCACCGATGTAGACCCAGCCACGAACCCGTCAGAATGGACATGTCCCACACCTAGCTCGAGTCGGTTTCATCGCTACGAGGAGGTTGGTGTTCCATCTTTATGGCAAGCAAAGCCTCGTTAAACCACGGGATTTGCCCTCTACAGGGGTTAAACCACCCCATCCGCACTCTACTAACTGCCCCCGAGTTCATGCTAGTCCAGGCCGGCTACTAGATCAAGTCCTTCCCATAAAGGACATGTGGTCGTACGGTAAGACTTGGCCAACGGCACTTAAGATCGGTCCTTACGTGATCCGAGAAGAACTCCACACCATTCCCGTAAACGGGCAGCGAAAACCACACCGGGCTTTACATCGCTCTTCAACCAAACTACCCGCTTTCACCCTTCATTTCTGACCCGGATCAAAATCTTCTCCATTTTCAGTTTGGTTTCACAAAACCATTTACGGTAAAACATACCAACCCATGGCTATGCTACCTTCATACACCTCTGGACACGATGGTCCGTTCTCAAAAGTTCACCACATGAATATGGGGTGGTATCACCTTTTTATTTTTAAAACCCTAATTTTACTACGGCAGGGCTAAGCAGGTATATATGTATATATTCTACCCTAAGTTCTTCCGATAACATTTCTGGATATACGTAGTCCTTAGGGCGACAAGGTATACAGGGTCGAGCTAGGGTTTCCTAAGTATCGGACATAACTACTCTACATAAAATAACGATTATAAAACATAGCATGCATGTTTCGTAGTCAAAATAATATTTCATAAACTTGGGATTCAACATGATCAAGGGTGGAGAGCTTGCCTGGCAGGTCTTGATCTCGATCCGAACACGGAGATGCTTCGGGTTCCTCCTGGCGGACGTACCTCACACCGTCAACTACACGTTCGGAGAAACTCCAGATAAGAACCAAGCATCACAAGGAATAAGCAACAAGGTTCAGCATGCATGTTCTCTGGTTTCAAGATATTGATGACAAGATGCGCGTGCGTGGGTGTTACCTAGTACATGTATATGCACGAGTTATAGGATTAGGGTGATTAGGGTTTTTAAAGGGTATTCATGTTCTCTCTCTTTTTTTCTTCGAGCCATGCAACCTGTATATGCGTGTGTCTAGTGCAAGACTTCACGGAATTAGGTTTTAACATGCTATACTACCCTAATGTGGATCACGGGTTTAGAAGAACTTTTAGAATGCTTGGATGCCGTGGAATTATACACGTATATATATATATACATATATGCATGGAACTAACATTAGGGTTTCTAGGGTCTCGACATGCCTTCTTCATCTTCGGATTTAGCTACGCATTTTCATCTTTGGACAATGCATGTATATGCATGCATGAGTGATATATTTATATATATATGCATTAAGGTGGCGATTAGGGTTGCTAGGGTTTATGCTTGCCTTTTTGGAATCTTTAAACCATGCAATGCATGCATAAATATGATCTTGTGCTAGGGTTCAGAGGGTTGGGGCTCTAATATGCTAGGCATACCTCTGGGGTAAGTTAGAAATTCAAAAGAATTTAAAAGGATTTGAAATTAAATTGAGGATTTGGATTTACTCTCTGTTTGGCATGGGGTGTTTGAATTTTTGAAAGTTTGTTTAAACCAAAAGATGGAAAATCATATTTGGAGCAACTTTTATTTTGGCACTCTTCAAAGAACCGGCCGTTTAGATGCTGAACCGGGCGAACCAGAGAGGGAGGCCGGTTCTGAAGAAAACCAGTTGGTTTTTTCTGGTTTAAGGGATGACGTCGGAGGCGCGGTCTGATCTCCCGCCTCTACTTAACCTGACAATGGGCCCGATATGGCTTTTGGGCCCGCTGGCAGTGGCGCGGAGGCGGCGTACCGCTTCGGTTAGAGCGGGTCCTACAGGTCAGAGGCAGGGGTGGGGTGCGCGGGCAAGGGTTCCGGCGAGGAAATCCCGGATCTTCGGCGATGCTCCGGTGGCTTCCACGGCGAGCAATTGCGGCGGTTCTAGAGGGAGGGAGGAAGATCGGAGTGTACCCTCGAGTTCAGGAAGGAAAGGCGAGCTCATTTTCGTGGTTAATGAGCTTGGGTGGCTGCTGGATGTAGGATCGCGTCGGGGTCCAGAACAGGGGCGGAGAGGCGCCGGCGGATGGGAAGCTCCGGTGACCATTAACTGCAAAGGGGGTTCAGAGGAGCTTTAGGGACAGACCAGAACAGGATGGAGAGGAATGAGGAGGTGGTTTTCACCGAGGAAAGTTTCGGTGGCTCCTCGGGGTGGCGCCTGCCGATCTCTAGGACTGAGAAGAAGTGGAAGCTCAGGTGGTGCTCGGGTGAAATTGGATAGCTCTGGAGCTTGGGGGAGAAGATATGGAGTTGGGTGCGAATGCTAGGTCACTCGCGATGCTTATATATAGCTGGCCGACGGAGCAGAGAAGTAATGGCCGCGGGGCCATGCTGTGCCCGACGTTGGGGAAGGGTGAGGCCAGGTTAGCACTGCGCAGGGCTTGCGGGTGGCCAGAGAAATGCCACGGCGTACGGCTTTGGGCAATCGGCGTGGGCGCGTGGGCTTGGCCATGCGCGTGGGCGTGTCCAGAGCAGTCCAGAGCGTGCCCTGGCCGGCATGGGTGTGCCCTGGCTAGAGCTGGGGGCTAGGAGGGTGTCTGAGCGAGTCAACAGAGCTGATATGATCAGAGGGAGGGAGAGACTGCAAGGGTTGACATGAATTTATGCCAGGATGGGTTGCCACTGCCTTGCCATTATCGGCATGAAGTGACAAGAAGTTGAATCCCTGTTGATTGGGACTTGGCAATGAGAGAAGGTCAGGTAAATGGAGTCCTGGATTGAAATGTGGATGCTGGTGAAGCTCCGGAGAAGAATGGGTAAGAGTTGAGTTGGATTTCTTGGAGGGAAGGGATTTGTAGCAAGGTGTTTCATAGAAATTGAGAGAGAATTTGGTACTGGACATGAAGATGTTTTTACACATTTGAGATATGGGTACTTCTACGAGTACTGAGAAATTTTATGGGATTTTTATGAGCAAGATTTAGAAGGGTTGCAGTTCAAATGGAAAATTTGACCTAAATCCAAATTTGGATGCAATCCAGAATTTTTGAACTGGATAACTCAACATTATTTCATAATTTGGTGCTATATTGGTTTAAGGATTTTATTAAAAAAATTTAGAATTTTTGGGTGAAAGAAATTACATGTGATATGGACTTTAGGGTTTCTGCCCGATAAAAGAATTATTGGGGTTTATGGCGACATGTTGAGTTTTAGGGTTTCGGGTGACGGCAAGACTGCGATAGGGTATGGGGAATGTTAGATACCACATTTGGAGAGTTGGAAACAAATTTGGGCAGGTTGCCACTTAAGATTAGGGTTTAGGTGTGTTGCGCGTATATAGCGCGTGTGTTCAATTTAGGGCTTAGATTTTTTTATGCACATGCGATGATGGATGGCGACCCGGGTTCGCTGCGTGACGATGCAACTTAACTCGAACGCTTCCATGTGATGACATGCTTCGAGGAAATTGAAATTCAATTGAACAAGCAATAGGTTTTACGCGTATACGCATATACGCGTCTTTAGGGTTTTGGTTTTCAAGAAAATCTAGACGAAGAAATCAGGGTGTGACAAGAAGGAACATTAGGGAGGAAGAAAAAGGAGTAGGAACCGAAGCCATTAAGGAGTTAAACTCCAGGAGACCAAGATTCCAAGAACCATAGGATCAGCTGAGGAAAAGAGTAGACCATTAGCGAGTAGAAGAGCAAGCCATTAGCCAACTTAGAAGATCAAGCTTACTCTGGTCCAGCCAACAGGGTAAGCATTCTAGAGACCACCAAACACATATTACACGCATAAGAATTTAGCATGATGAAGGGACCCTCAGAATCCATTTCGCATCACAGAAATTTGTAGGAGACCTTTGGTAGCATCTGTTCCTATCATTGGCACCATAAACGTCTCAAACAAACTCTCAGCTAAAGATCATCATTAGGTTTCAAAGCAACTTGTGCAAATCTATTCTTATCAAATTTCCTATACCCTTTCTCAAAACCTTCCCAGATTTATCCATAGCATAAATGGCTAGTAATCAAAAGTGAGCATCTGTTCTTCAGTTTAACAAAACTGATTTAGATAGATGGGCATACATTCAAGCAAGAGAAGGAAGTTAAGACCAAATAGATATAGCACATGTTCCATCAGATTAAAGGAACTGTTGTGCATAGAGGGTACTACTCAATTGTTAAAAGAATTGGAATTCAAGTAATATATGTTCACATCAAATTTCTAATTCTTCTTCACCTCCTCAATGGAAATCATCAAAGCACACGTTGCAGTTTTAGGCAACAGTAGAAATAAGGCAAACATGGCTTTTAATTAACAGTTTCAAAGGAACAGTTTAAAATCAGGGCAAACCCAACTTTTAATCAGCTAATGACCAAGATAAGCACTTGTTCTTTAAATAAATCAAATCAGCATGCATATATATATGAATCACACATACAGATAAACTTATGCTAAATACTCAGATGCAAAAGCATTGTTAAATGGGTTAGCCAAGACTAAGTGTTAGTATCTGTTCTTATCTTAGTGACATCCATTTCTCAAGATCTTTCTCAGAACTCATCATAAAATTAAGGCAACAAAAAGGCAGCAGTATAGTATATCTGTTCTTATCTCAAACTTGAAGCACTAAGTCAAGCAAGTATCTGTACTTCTCAGTTAATGAACAGAAAAGGGTATATGTAAGATGGAAGCATCAGATAACAATTAAAAACAAGTGCATTAATCTATTCTTACCCCATTTCTCAAATCCTCTCAGAGAAATCATCACAACTCATCAAGGCAAATAATAAGCAGCAGGGGAGTGTTTCTGTTCTTAGCTATTTTCCAAACTTTTCTCAGTTTTAACTGCCACAAAAATGGCCTAGGGATTAAGCTTAGTATCTATTCTTCCAGTCGAATAAACAGATACGCCTATATATGTTTACCTGAAGATGATGTTGAAAGTACATCTAGAGCCCCCTAATGGGTTTTTATAATTAATGACAAATGATTAAGGGACTAATGGTTTACTGAGTGTATTCAGGTGTTATAGTCCCCAAGTAATTGGTTTAACCAAGAATGTCAACCCCTAAAATGTTGAAGATAAAGGAAGGCTTGGATCCTGAAGATTAGTGGTGGTTTTCTAGTCTTTGATATGATCAATGATCATTTGAGTCTATAGGACAAGCCACCAAGAAGGGTATGAAACCTAAGTTAGAAGAAGAGTCTTCACGTGTGCTCAATCGAATCTTAGAAGAACTCTTTGAAATCTCTTTCTGAAACACAGACAGTGACTCTCGGTTGTACCGGTTTGAAGAATCGGTTGTACCGAGATTGGCCTCTATTGCGAGGTGTGAAGACTTAGTCGTCTTCAGCCTCGAAGAACTTCAATTATGGCATGACCGGTCTTGAACCCGATGCTGCCGAGAATGGCCTCTGTGTTGGAGAGTTAGGGAACCATGCTGCTTAAGGTTTGCCCTAGTTTCATATTTCGAACATCGTTTCAACCGGTTTGGAAGACCGGTGCTTCTAAAATATGCTTCTGTTACCCTAGACCAAGTCCTATTCGTTTTGTCTTCGGTTGGACCAGTTTTGAATCCGGCTACACCGGGAATCCTCTCTGGACTTAGGTCGTTTGATGCCCTAGTCTAAGTCGCTTTCTGAGTTGTCTTCGGTTGCACCGGTTCTGTATCCGGTTGCACTGGGAATCTCTTTTGGACTTAGGGCCAAGTTCGTTTCAGACTAAGTCCCTCATGTTTTGTCTGCAGTTGCATTGGTTCCATTTTTCGGCTGCACCGAGAATCTGTTCTGGACTTAGGTCTTCCTTATGAAGCGGTGGTACCGGGTTATGTTTCCGGCAGGACCGTTTTTCTTCTCTGTGGAGAAGAACGTGTCATCTTTCCTAACCTCGACACAACCGCATTCGAAGTCGGCACTACCGGGAATTGCTTCTGGAAGTTGCTCCGTTGAGTATATTCTTCAATTCTGGTATGACCGCGTTCCTTCCGGAACTGCCACCTTTGTGTTGAAGCCTTTTGCTGTGCATCTGATGTTCTTCAAATATAACCGTTGGATTGAATCCCGGTGCTTCCGGGTTTGTCTTCCAGTTGCACTGGAAGAGCATCTTTTGTGCCCAACGACTCTTTTCTGCAGAACGGCTATAAATAGCTCCCATCCTCCTGCGGGCTCAAAAAGGACACTCAGCGCAAAAAGAGCCTTCTCAAACACTGTGTTCTCCTTTCCTCTTGACTCCATTGAGATTTTCTTTGTGAGAGGAAAGCTTTGAGAGATCCACGACTTGATTGAGCATTCAAGCAAGAACTTCTTCGAGCCTAGATTTTAGATCTGTTACTCTTGGAGATTTGGCATCTCCTAGCCGGTTAGGTGTCGTTGAAGAGCTCCAACTTTGTGGATTCGCTTCCAACAGTTTGTGAAGGTTTGGAGATCACCTCAAAGATCCACCCGAGTGATTGAGCAGCTCCTAAGTGGATAAAGCTCAAGGAGAAAAAGGTGAAGACTGTGTGTCTTTGGAGCTAAGTGCTCAACCTCTCCAAACGAAGACGTAGAGTTTGTTGCCAACAACTTGAGCTTCAGGTTATATCTTTGTGTCTTCAATTCCTGCTCTTTACTTTGTGTTATTCTTCAGTTGAGCTGAATCCTATTTGATTACTGTTGCTTCATCTCTAAACTGCTTCACTCTTGCATGCTAAGTAACTAATTTGTTAAAATTTGATAATCTCCTATTCGCCCCCCTCTAGTCGATAAACCTCGATCTTTCAGATGTTCAGATGCAAAGCATCGTCACAAGCTAGCTAAAGATCAAATGTAAAATCTGCTCACTTCAGTTAATTAAACTGATATGGAGGTAAGAAAAATGTCCTCAAGGACCAGAGCTACCGCATAGCAAATACCAGATTAGGTTGAGACCATGAGCGTAGTTGCTCAGCTAAGAGCAAGGTAGCATTTGATGTTATCAGCCTTTGTAGCAAATAAAAATCTGCATAACCACTTTTGGAGTTGCTAATCAGACAACAGTTGTCCTCGTCAAATTTCCCTCACATTTCCTTATTCCTTTTTCTCTGGAATCATTATCTTAGAATAAGCATAACAATTATGCCCTAGCCGAGTCCATCAAAATCCTCAAATCAGCCAAGGCAAGAACCCTAGATCAATTGAGGAATAGAAGGAGGGAATTGGGGGAGGAGCACTTACCAGTTGAGGAAGAAGCCAAGCTCAGCGAGCGCCACCAGCGGAAAGCGGGCTGACGGAGCTCCGGTGGCGGAGCTACAACGCCGGCCTCGGCCATCCCGGGCGGCGACCGGGCGAGGCATCCGAGGTAAGGGCACGGCGGCGCTCTTGGGGGCGATGAGCACCCGAGCCTTAGGCTCGAGTCGGTGACGCCCGAGGCCGTGGGAGGCCGGTGAGGGGAGCACCGAGTAGGCCGACGGAGTGATCGAGCAAGGCCAACAGAGCCCCACCTGAGGCAGCGGTATGTACCGGGAGGCAGGGTCGGACCAGGAGAGGGAGAAGACGCCGCGGGGGACCCGGAGTGGAGGCGGCACAAGTGGCGGCGGCGCAAGGGAGCTCGGGAAGTCCGGCGGGGACGGTGAAGTGAAGGAGACAGGAAAAGGCACCGGCGGCATGCGGGTGAGAGAAGAGGAGAAAGGGAGAGAGGGCTGTTTAGGAGGAAGCGGCGCCGGTTGGGCCGAAAAGGGGGCCGGCCGGAGAGAGAGGTTACGGAAGAAAAAAAATGATGAATGATAAAATGAAAATGATAAATGAGAAAAAAAAAGAAATACAAATGAAATGGAAATTAAAAAGAATAAGATAGAAAATGTTTCTATAGATGGGTTTCTAATTTTCTTTAAAAACAGAAATGATAGGAAAATGGGGATAGGTACATATATATATGTGCATCTGGTTTTTGTAGATTATTCAAAATTGAATAAAAATGTGTTACCCTTTTTCTAAAAGGAAGTTAACCCTAAGTTAATTTCTGGAGACTTTGACACAATCTCTTAAGTCAACTAAAAGAAGAGAGAATAAAAATATTAAACCTCAAGTAAAATAGATTAAATACTGGATTGACTAATGTTATTATGTGACCCTTAAAAATAACTAAGTCTTGGTTAATTCTTTGAGTAACTCTAAATCCTTCAAGAAATCTCTAAGAGATCTGTAGCTAAATTCTTTCAAGCAATCTGAATACACCATTCTCGCATATAAGCATAGTGCCATGTCATTGCATTCATATTTGGAATTCTTCTAGATTAGTCCTTATCGGACTATATTGCTTTTCCTCAGAAGCTGGAGTTCAGCCAGCAGAACCGTCGAACTCCATTACCTATCCGTCATCAGGCAAGTCCAGTTTCTTGTTCATGTCCGTTGAAAATGATTCCAAAATTTTCCTCTTGTCTATAACAGCACAAAAGGAAATCTAATTTCTAAAGATGAATCAATTGTTGCGCCAGTTTTTGGGCATGATCATGGTGGGTGATGAAATCCTAGAAAGGTGCTGAAGGCACATCGGAAGACGGATTTCATCACACGGGTTTGTTTCATATAAGGTTAAAGCAACAACTGATCGATTGTGCTTAAGCGCCGTAGCGATCGCGCTTACCACATACTCGGTATGGGATAGGCTGAGCCAAAGTACCTTTTGCCCTAGGTCATATCGCCCCCGGGAAAGGAAGACCCTAAAGTTGCATCTGTAGTATCAATTGTTGGGAAGGTGGTGTTGGAGGTCTATCCACAATACGTCTTAGACCTGTGGAGTCAACGTGAAACCGGTAGTACCTGGCCTATTGTGCGGGACTACGACGCGGGGTATGACTAAGCGGCTGGCGAAATGACTCTGTGATCATGGATACGTGATTTGGGGGTCGCTCCCTCGGATACATATTTATGATCGTTTGTGGATACAGTTGCGCACCTCCGCAGAGTGTGAAGAATTGTGGCTGAGTCACTCCATATTCCTGGTTGGAACTGCGAACGCGGCAGGAAAGGGATTCATCGGGAATCCTAGCAGCCTGTAAGAATGAGATCAGTAGTCTCTTAAATTAAAATTTGACTCTCTTACCTTTCAAAACTGCATTGCTTTTAGAGAACGTTGCCGTTCTCAGTAGATAGTGCATCAAACACCTCTTTGCTATTTCTGGACTTGTTCAGTACCTTCTGTACTCATCCCTCTATGCTACTTCCTTTGATTAGTCTGAGAGCCAACGTCAGAGACAGAGCTAGTATACGCCAAGGTCGACGAGGATGATCCGAAGAACAAGCACCAATGAAAGAAAACGAAGGCACTGACTACTACAACGAGTTCCGCGACGCAGACAAAGCCGAGTAGAAGTATAGGTTGTGCGAGATGAGAGTGTAGAAAAAACTTTTGCTGTGACCAGACGATAATTGCTTTTAAATTCCCTGTATTTTTTTGAATCAATTGTAAGACTTTGTGGTTTTAATTCGAGTTTGTAAATTAAGTTGTAATAGATGGACCGCTGCCGTGCTTCCGTTATGCTACTCTGTACGATGCATTGTGGACAAGAAGGCACTTGTCCTCGGTACGTCGCACATCCAGACTAATTTGTTTATGTTTCAGTCACCCGGATATTTTGTTTCATGTACAACAATACGTTGTTTCATGTATAATAATAATTTGTTTCCATCTGCTCCAAGGGGACACCGGCGCACTGATCGTCCGCCACGCGAGGTGGGACGTCAGGGCGTTCCTGGGCTCCCGGTACACCTGTAGCTGCGCTTGGCGAGGTGGGACAGTGCCGGGGATGACTCATCGAGGAAGGCGGCGGCGGTAATGGCGTGCAGCGAGAACAAGATATGTGGGGCGGCGCCGAGGACGACTTGTCGAGGAAGGCGGCGATGTAGCGTTTCTGGGCTGCGCTTGAGGAGGTGGAGACGGTGACGCAACGCTTCCAGGTCTCTAGGGCGACGACGGCCATGGCGTGCGTCGAGAATGGGATATGTGGTGAGGCGCCGGGGATGACTTGTCGAGGAAGGACGATGACGCAACACTTCCCGGTCTCCACGGTGATGGCGGTCATGGCGTGCAATGAGAATAGGTTGTGGAGAGAGACGAAATCCTAGTTGGGGTTGGGGAATTCTATAGAAAGGGGTGAACAGTTGGATGAATGGTGCGAAAATAAGCGGTTAGATGTTAGGAGAATGAATTGCTCCAATGAGTATATAGATGTGTAGAATTTTCCTTTTTAAATTTGTGCGTTACATCTCAATGGTGTGTTTTCTTCTATTTCTGTATTTTAAATTCACGCATTCCGTGCCCGGGGTCTCAACTCATAGGCACATACTGAATTCTTTTCGGTAGAAAGCGACGTATATGCTCGACATGACTTGAGCAGCTCTTTACGTAGCAGAAGCGGACACATTCGCTGGTACTCGGTCCAAATCCAAACACAAGACAGCACACAGAAAAGGTGGCGACGACAGGTACGTCATAGTCGTAGAGATATGGGTCAAGCCAGGGATGTGGGCCCCAGACGTCGGTGATAAGGCAAACAGAAGCAGTAGAGAGTAGTGCGACCAACGGTGCAGTTCATTTATGCACACAGTTATGTACTGACAGATGGGTCCAGTGTTTAGATTGATCCACATGACGGTCTATGGGTTGAGTTAGTTGCAAGTCTGGGTCGCGTTTAAAACGATGTTTTCGGCAAGATTGCTTATGAAAATCTAATTGAAGATTTTGTATCAATCTAGAAATGCTAAAAAGATGGCACGTTTTAATTTGAAGACAGATAGATTAGAAGTTAAGGGTGCTCAGGGTCGGAGCCCGGTGGCCTCTCCTCGATGCACAGGCATTAGGGCTCAAATATTTTTATCAATAGTTTGGTCCTAAAAGTACTGTTTGCACCAGATTAGTCCAAGAGAAGTGCAACAGAGGTCCAGACCAAATTCAGCCTAGCAAGCATCTGCGCACCCCCTTTGTGCTATCAGCTGCTGCTGTGCACCGGATCCTTTTATTTCTTTAGCTCCGCCCCCGAAGGTGCCAAGACTTGATTCTTGTAGCAATATGCAACTCTTAGTACGATAAATTAGAAAATCTTGTTTTCACATTGGCTAAAACTTGCTTAGGGCCTAATTTAAGATTTCGCACTGGGCCTCCAGTTTCTCCGGTACGGTTGTAGAACAGATCCCCAATTCCCAATTGTTCTTCTGTAATTGAGCATAGTTAACAGGCTACCGGACGGACCATGGGGCGACACTGTTGTCCCCGACGACGACGGCGGCCTCGATGCGCTCAACGTTAATAGTGCATGTGATGAGGCTGTTGGAGGTGGCAACGGAGTCGTGGCGAGTTTGTTTTGTAGAAGTTCTCCTCAGGGCAAATTTACAGGAGGCTCATCAACTTGAGCAATCGACAAAGACCTCTCAAGTTTAGGAAAAATATGTAATTCTCTCAAAAATATTATCATATGACAGCATATCATTGCAATTGCTCTCCTTCACTCTCTCGGCTATGCCACAACACTAGGTCGAGCTCGGTACCAATGGAGCGTAATTCAACGATTATGGACACGTATGCAGCTACCAACCGTTGCTCAGAAGCATCGATGAATCAATCATAAAATGCTACCGAGCTACGAAATGATCTAGAGGTTGTATATCTCACTGGAGCAAGAACATATTTTCCAAATAACAAATCCATAATCCGTGGACGTGGAATGGTGGGGCGCAATTCCCTATTCATCATTTTCTCTTCTCTTGCTGAAAATAAAACTTGTTTCAGATCAAACCTTGACAAATTAAAATTGTGAACATCTAACACCACCGAGAATAAATCCGTCAATATCACTAAATTCATAGTGAACATACGATATGTGCAAGAATGTGAGCACTTGGATTTCAATTTTGATGGATCAAATCATATCCTCAAAATACCACCATCGCACGAAGAGATGGTTCTCTCTAAGACTAATTATTTGAATCCAAGAATAAACAGTGAATAGATAGCTTGATCCCAGGCGTATGAAGTTACACAACAAATTACGGAAAATCTAGCTAATTTCACAACGTGCTAGTTTTAGTCTCACCCAACCGAGACTTTCCGGAAAGCCACTCGATGCTGCACGGGAGGTGAGATGGGCAGCACTTTTCAAATAATGACATGACCAAAATAAAATATAACTAAATATAATTTCATGATGTGCTACTTATAGTCGTACTGAACGACACAATTTGAGCCATGGGGGGGTGACATCATCAACGTTAATCCTGAAATCTTCAATTTTAAATTGTTTTACTCTCAGAATGTATATTATCATTTTATCAGCGGTTTCGTCTCGACGAGGACTTTAAAATTCGATCACGCTTGGATATATTTTGTCGACTTTCAGATGGTATCAACCAGTAAATTATTAGGCTGTAAAGTTTGTTTTCACCCCTAGATATTTGATAGCATCTCTCCAATGTGTCTAACACCTCTCACTTTTTTTACATATAGGTAGTAAGGAGGTATTATGTTTCACAATTTTTAAAATAGATACATCTCTCCTGCTGAGCTTAGAAATATGGCAGAAACATATTATTTTGTCACTTTTTGCTGACATATTGATAATGGCAGTGTTTCATCCAAGAGATTTGCATCAGAACTAATAAGCATAGAAAGTGGTTTCATCTGTTAAGAATTGTAACTGTAGTCGTTATGTGCATGGTGATTCTGTTAATCAGTTGGCGCATATGTAGCTCCCTCACCCTTCTCTCGGATCATGGATCCACTTGTACTCTTGAATGGAACATTCTATATATATATAACACGATCACATGAGGATCAGTGCGTTTTGGCAATTCCTCTTCTTCCGTAACTTTTTCATGGTATCAGATCCACGATCTAAACAAACTTTGATCTCTCCATGGCGGAAACTCCTCAATCCTCGACCACACCAAAACTCAGCCTCAATCTCTGTTGCTCAATCCGGCCTTTTGCCCACGCCATCATTCAATCACATGATTAGTGTGAAGCTAAAACAGGATAATTACCTGCTATGGAGGACGCAGATCCTTCCCTATTTCAGAGGCCAAGGCCTCCTGGGGTACATTGATGGGTCGATTGCTCGTCCCAATCAGTGTATCACCATTGATGCTGATGAAGAAGGCGGCCTCACTCGACAGATCACCGTCAATCCTGAGTTCACCACCTGATACCAGCAGGATCAACTCGTCCTGAGCGCCATCCTCTCCTCTCTCACCGAGGAGGTGCTCAGCAGTGTGGTGGGCACGACAACATCGCGCGGCGCATGGCGCACTTTGGAGAAGATGTTCGCGTCGAGTTCATGCGCGCGCGCATCATGTAGGCACGCATGCAGCTCGCCACGTTCCAAAAGAAAGATATGAGCGTCGCCGACTACTTCAACAAGATGAAGCGCTTCACCAACAACCTTACCGCCATTGGCAAGCTGCTCAAGGATGAAGACTTGATCGCCTACATGTTACGCGGTCTCAGTGGCGAGTATGACTCCTTGGTGACCAGCATCACCACACGCACCGACTCGTACACAATCAACGACGTCTACACACACATGCTGAGCTATGAGATGCACATCAAGCAAAACAACACTGACGTCCAGGTATCAGCTAACCATGTCAACAGGAACCAGGCATGCGGTGGTGGCCGGAACGGCCGTGGTCGAGGCCATAACAATGGCCGATCCATAGGCAGCCGTGGCAGGCGCACCAATTCAGGGGGACAGTCCAACCAAAGTGGATGCAAAGATGTGTTGTGCCAGGTGTGTGACAAACCTGGACACGACGCCCTTCGCTGTTGGTATCGATTTGACCACAGCTATCAAGCCGATGACACTGCCAAAGTTGCAGCTGTTGCCGCCACCAACGGGTACTCTGTCGATGCCAACTAGTACGTCGACACTGGCGCGACGGACCACATCACGCACTATCTGGAACGACTGATGACCAGAGAGTGCTACAACAGTGGAGATCAAGTTCAGGTTGCGAACGGTGCAGGTCTGTCTATTTCTCATGTTGAAAATTTGATTATTGCTGGTTCAGATCATCCTCTTTACTTGAATCACATCTTACATGCACCCAAAATAAATAGACACTTTGTCTCAGTTCGCAAACTAGCCATTGACAACCATACTTTTGTTAAATTTCATCCAAATTCATTCTTTGTAAAGGATCAAAACACGAAGATTACTTTGCTCAGAGAAAGGTGTACGAACGGCCTCTACATTCTTCCAAATAAAAGACCCAGCCAAGCCCTTCTCTCAGCCAAGGTCACTCAAGAGCAGTGGCATCAACTGCTGGGGCATCCAACCTCTCCAATCACTCTTCGAGTTTTGCAAAATAACAACATTGCTATAGCCACCAATAAATCTTCTTCTTCAGTTTGTAATGTTGTCAGCAAGGCAAGGCACATCAGCTTCCTTTTGATTCATCTCTGAATGTATCATCAGCTCCATTAGAAGTTATTCACACTGATGTTTGGGGACCAGCTCTCCCATCAGTCAATAATTCAAGGTATTATGTTTCTTTCATTGATAATTACAACAGGTTTGTATGGATCTAGTTTCTGAAGTGTAAATCTAAAGTAGAATCTGTCTTTCTTTAATTTCAAAAGCATGTAGAAACTCTGCTTAACTCAAAATTTTGGTTGATTCGGTCAGATTTTGAATACCATCGACTTCACAACCTTTTTAATCGATCAGGGATAGCTCATCGTGTTTCCTGCCCTCACACGCACCAACAAAATTGTGTTGCAGAGAGAAAGCATCATCACATTATAGAAACCGGCCTTACTCTCTTAGCTCAATCTCAGATGCCTCTCAGAATCTGGGATGAAGCTTTTTACACGGCATGCTACCTCATTAACCGAATGCCTAATTGAACCATTGATCTTGATACTCCTATGCATAGACTCCTTGGTTCTGAACCAGATTACTCATTGCTTCTTATTTTTGGTTGCGCATGCTGGCCCAATCTCAGGGCATACAACTCTCAGAAGTTAAGTTTTAGAAACTAGGCAATGCGTGTCCTTGGGTTACAGTCCCTCACACAAGGGATACAAATGTTTTGATAGATCCACTAGCCGGGTCTACATATCTCGTGACATTGTATTTGATGAGACAATATTCCCTTTTACTGACTAGCTAGTCACAGAAACCATCATGCCAAAAACCTCACACGATCCCTCAATTTTACCTATGCCACACAAGCCCATTCTCTATCATGAACATGCTCTCATAGAAACTGATTTGTCCAAACATCCCAACGAACCAGCAATGAACAATTTTCACATGAGTAATGACTTATCTGAACCTGTTCCTGACACTGATGCCACTGGTACTAGTGCTTCCCCTGCAGGTTCTTCAGTTGGCAACTCTGATAGAGAAGCTCCTAGTTCAGATTCAGGCCAACGTGAGCAACCTATTGATCAATGTGCTGGTCAATCATCTGAAGTAGCTAGGTGTCATCCCATGCGCACCAGATTGCGTGACAATATACTCAAGCCAGGGAGTTCACAGATGGGACAGTACGGTACTCAGAACGTGGACACAGTTTTGCCAAGTCAGTGACTGACAAAAACTCGACAACATGGTTTTCAGCAGTCTCTGAAACTGAAAGTTTTGCCAAAGTCAGTGACTGACAAAAACCCAACAACAGGGTTTTCAGCAGTCTCTGAAACTGAAACCAGCATTCTGCAGACCGTATCTGAACCCACAAGCCTGCAAGAAGCATTAGAGCATCCTGATTAGAGGAAGGCAATGGACAGTGAGTACCATGCACTCATGAAAAATGAAACATGGGATCTGGTGCCACCCAAAAAAGAAATAAGTCTCATTGACAGTCGCTGGGTGTACAAGGTAAAAAGGAAGGCAGATGGTTCAGTTGAGAGGTTCAAAGCTTGACTTGTGGCTAAAGGGTTCAAGCAATAGTATGGCGTAGACTATCTTGACACCTTCTGTCCAATTGTAAAGCCCACAACAGTACGCATCATCCTAGCCTTAGCAATCTCCAAGGGATGGACACTGAATCAGATTGGTATTCAGAGCACATTTCTTCATGGTTTTCTACAAGAAGAAGTGTATATGAAGCAGCCTTCGGGATATGAAGATCGAGGTCAACCCCCAAATTACATATGCCGTCCGAAGAAGGCTTTGTATGGATTGAAACAGGCTCCAAGAGCCTGGCACTCTCGGTTGACAGGTAAATTACAGGAACTCAGTTTCAGTCCCTCTAGAGCTGATGCCTCTCTATTCATATTCAATCAAGGAGGAGTGACAATTTACATGTTAATCTATGTTGATGACATAATCATTGTTAATTCATCTCAATTGGCCACAAGGAAGTTAATTCAGCAGCTGATGAATGATTTTGCTGTCAAAGACCTAGGTCAGCTGGAGTATTTTCTTGGTATTCAGGTTCAGTCAGAGAAAAATGGTGCTTTATTGTCACGGAAGCGTTATGCTCTTGATCTCTTAAGGAGAGCTAACATGGAGAAACGTACACCAATTTCAACACCCATGGCTTCCACTGAAAAATTAGCCAGAGACCAGGGAATACAATTGAAGGAAAAGAGCAGTTTCAGTACATAAGTATTGTAGGAGGGCTCCAATATTTGACCATAACTCGACCTGACTTATCTTTTGCAGTCAATCGAGTTTGTCAATACATTCAGTCTCCAACTGATGTTCACTGGGCTACAGCAAAGCATTTGCTTTGGTATATCAAAGGTACAATTGATCAAGGGCTGAAAATTTAGAAGTCAGGCACTTTCACTCTCAGTGCTTTCTCTTATGCTGATTGGGCAGGGTGCCCTAATCATCGATGATCTACAAGTGGGTTGTGTTTCTCGGCTCAAACTTTGTTGCTTGGAGCTCTCGTAAGCAGGCCACTATCTCAAGATCGAGCACTAAGGCTGAATACAAGGCTATAGCGAATGTGACAGCTGAATTAATCTGGGTGCAGTCCTTACTGAAGGAGCTCGACGTTTTTCAGCACAAGCCACCACTGCTCTGGTGTGACAACCTAGGAAGAACATATATTACTGCCAATCCAATGTTTCATGCCCGGACTAAACACATTGAAGTAGATTTTTATTTTGTCCGAGAGCAAGTTGCACGCAAAGCTTTGGAGGCGAGATTCATTTCGTCAAAAATCAGCTTGCAGATGTTTTTACCAAGCCATTGTGAAGGGCTCCATTCAGTTCAATTTGTCGCAATCTCAACTTGAGATCAAATCACGTTTGAGGGGGGGCTGTTAAGAATTGTAATTGTAGTCGCTATGTGCGTGTGACTCTATTAGTCAGTTGGCGCGTATGTAGCTCCCTCGCCCTTCTCTCTCGGATTATGGATCCACTTGTACTTCTGAATAGAACAGTCTATATATATATATATATAACACGATCCCAGGATTAGTGCATTTTGGCAATTCCTCTTCTTCCATAACTCTTTCATCATCCAAAAGGTTTGCATGAGAAAAAATAAGCACGGCAAGAAACCATAAAATTATGATACCATTTATGCGGCAGTTCGACCGAATCAAGTACAGAATTCAACCACCAATGCATGCATCATGCAAATTACCTCACAGAAAGTTAACTAATGAACCATCACAAGGCTAGATATGCCGCTCACCTTGACCGGCGCCCTTGCGGACAGTGCGGCACTGCGCTTGCACGTAGATGGACTTGAGAATATTCTCGCTAGCATTGTCGTTGCCAAGGGTGCCTCTGACTCTGGGAGCGACACCATCACTTAGTTTTTATGTATGAAGCATGCAAGCCACATCCCAAGAATATTGCAATCTTATCCAGTTTCTCAATACTCAAGTTACTCCCTAATTCCTTTACAGATGAAGCATTCAAGTTTGAGCGTGAACAAATTAGAAGCGCTGAGCAGCCAATCATTACATAGCCTAATGATTGGCAATCTTTCTTTCTAATGCAACCATGTAAACAGTACTACAGATGCACCAAAGCTTCGACCTTTACCAATTGGAACGCAGAGGAGCAGTCTAGACGAGAACAATCAAACCTGGGGAGATGCCGAGCACGAAGTGGGCGAGCGGCTGCTGCTCCTTGGACAGCCGGCTGGGCTCTGGGAAGAGATACACGTATGGTGTCCTGCTCTTCTCCACTGACAGGTACCTGTTTTTCACCGATGGCCCAGGGGTTCACATCAACCGGCGTCCGATCTCACGAGTTTTGGCAAAGGCTTGCGCAGATTTGGGATCGGTAGGAGACATGACCTGGATTGTGAAGGGGTTAGAGGAATCTAGGAAGCGGAGCAACTGGATCAAGAGTTTGAGAACCCTAGCCCTCATGAGACCCTAAAGCTTGCAATGAGCCTCCAATGGAGAGGAGAAGAAGAGGCACTAGTACACGGTTGAAGTTACCAGGCATTTTAAAATGCCTCCATAAGTGAAAAAAATGATTTAAAAGCTTTTTAGAAGCAATTTAAAAGATGCTAAAAATGTTAAGGTAGGAAAAAGTCAATAAAGGCAATTTTTTTAAAACGCTTCCAAAAACCTATATTACGTGGCGTTTTTGGAAAACACCTCCAAAACCCAGTGCGCTCTACGGCGTTTTCCAAAAACGCCTTAAAAAGGCTCGGGAGCCAAAAACATAGTTTCGCAGGCTCGACGGACCACCTCTGTCCCTGCCCTGTCCAAACTATAACGCCCGTTCACTCCGAATCTGTTGGGCAAGCCTAATCACGCCTTAACGCCAGCAGCGGTCGAGCAATCACGTTTCTCCCGCACAAGACTTCTTAGCTGATCTGTTCCTAGCACTGCTCGCACGGTTCAATTTTTAAAGAGGTGAAACTCCACTTTGGTAAGCAGTATGGGACTAATAAACTGATTTAACACGTTCCCAGCATGGTTCGGCCCACGACCGAAACGTTAGCCCACAAAACTAAAAAAACTTTTATTCCCTGCAGAAAGTTTCAAACCCGCGACCTACCCTTCATACCCGTGCTCCAATCCCATCTCGGCTAGAAAAGAGAGAAACAGAGCTATAAGTACCTAACCTGCCGTACACGTTCCAAGCTCTAGTACCAGTAGGCTAGAAAGGTAGTTGTGTTAGAACCGGGAAACAAGGTATATATAACTAAATCCATTTGAGGCGATTTGTTAAAGCACCTCCAAATCTCTGTCCATTCTGAGGCAATTTTAACAAAATGCCTCGAAAACTCTACCCATTTTGAGGCGTTTTCAGAAAACACCTCAAAACTCCATCCAATTTGAGGCGATTTTGAATAATGCCTCAAAACTTAGTCCGCTTTAAGGCGTTTTATCAAAATTGCCTTAAAAAAATCATAATTAAGGCATTTTGTAGAAATGCCTCTACGAAATTGCCTTTAAATCTATACCACCTTATAATATTTGAGTTTGATTGGTGGTGGTGACACACTTGTGATTGCCTTTTTACCCCTCTAACAACTCTCTAACAAACTAATCTATATCTACAACTAAACTCGTCAACAACCCTCTAACAAATATCTAATCTTCCCCGATCATCTCTCCTAATCTTCCTCGATCAAAACAAGAAAATAACAACCGTCTCACGGGCTGCCTTCGTCGCCCTGACCTCCTCGCACCTGCCTTCGTCGCTGCTGTCGATGACGACAGCTGGCCACTCGCCCCTGCCGTTCGCCCTCTGCCGCCGCTAGCGCCGCGCCATCGCCTGCACCGCCCGTGCCGCTCGCCCCTGCCCCCATCGCCTGTGCCGTCGCCCGCGCCGCCCGCGCTACTCACCCCTACCTCCATCGCCCCTGCCGCCGCCCGTGCCTCTCGCCCCTGCCGATTCCCCCACTCCGCAGCTCCACCACGACCCCAAGAGGCGAACCCCGGCGCCCAATCGAGCAACGCCGCCCCCATCGCCGGAATTCAGAGTTCTCCTCCAACTCCGGCCGCCTAACCGCCGCCCCATCCTTCATCCTCGGTGAGTCCTGATGCAATTCCTTCCGGCCACATGACCTCTTCCACCCCCTCTCACATTCCCCCACTTTAATTTCACGCCACCACGGCCGTAGTGCCTCCCCCACGCGCGCCCGACGCCGGTGCTGCCCAAGCTCGCCGCCGACAGCCACCGGAGCCACGACCGGCTCCGGTGAGTGCACTGCCATGACCCCTGCGACGCCTCCTCTCTGTTTATGCCCTCACCTAAGCCCGGCGACCTCCCCACCGCCGGCGAGCTCCAAGGCCAATGCCCCTTCTTCCTTCCTCTATTCTTCCTTTTTCTTCCTCTGTTCCTTCTCTGCTTCTTTTCTGTTTTGGATTAACAAGAAGTTGCTTTTTGATCCTAGGATTATGTTCATTAGATCGAAGATTGGGGAGGAAATTCATGAGAAGGTCTAAAATATATAACTGTGCCTAATGTTTCTCAGGTTTGTGCTCAAAGTTGTTGCTTTTCAGTACTTGCATCAATTGCAGCAAATGCAAAGTCTATTTCCTAAATGCTGCAGGTTTGTCTTGCGGAAGCGCTATGTATTTTGATGTCTTGCTGGTTTTATCATTTTATGTTCTGTCTAAAAGATAACCTGAAATTAGATCTGTCAACATCAATGTTGTCTTTCACAGTTGATGTGGGAAGGCAATTCCTTTACTTTTTTTTAGAACTTAGAAAATATGAAGCATTTTACATTCTCAGTATATTTCCTGACAAGAGCAAGCAACACTATATTTATTATTATATGAGAGCATAATTAAATTTTTGACTTATATTTTCATCTATGTTAGTATTTTTTGTTGACTCAGCTATATATGTTAGCTTTTTTAGGAAGGTCGAACCATTGTAGAGAATAAAACGCTGACATTATTCATGAGACACGCAAATTGAACATAAGACAGAAAGGAGCTGGCCCAAATCTGCAAGGAGAAGCTGTCCATGCATTGCAAATAACAAACGACAACCATCATAGCTACAAAATCTCAACTGAACCACAACCACCTCCAAAATAAACGCCACACCCATGCATTGCAAATAACAAACGACAACTATCATAGCTACAAAATCTCAACTGAACCACAACCACCTCCGAAATAAACACCACACCCATGCATTGCAAATAACAAACGATAACCATTATAGCTACAAAATCTCAACTGAACCACAACCACCTCCAAAATAAACGCCACACCCATGCATTGCAAATAACAAACGACAACCATTATAGCTACAAAATCTCAACTGAACCATAACCACCTCCAAAATAAACGCCACACCCATACATTGCAAATAACAAACAACAACCATCATAGCTACAAAATCTCAACTGAACCACAACCACCTCCAAAATAAACGCCACACCAATGCATTGCATGTCCTATGAACATGTGGCACAATTCAATAGTCATAGATGACCACATTTGCTTAAACTTATTATTATTATTTCTATGCCTTCTGAGTATTGTTGTAACACTCATGATCAGATTTGCTCAAAACCTAATTTTAAAAAGATTCCCTAAGCTATTTTTTACATCCATGTGAGCCCTTGGATCACGGAGCAATCCTTGTGTTGTATCCATATTATCTTTTTGCAATATTTTGTATCCTTATACTTGACAAATAAAGCCAAAAAACCTAGGAAAGAAATAATTTGATGTTCATTCATGCTACATGATGTCATGTGATTTGGATAAGGTTAACATTAAAAAAATAATCTCTAATCCTCTCAGCAATAAAACTAACTCTCCAAAACTATGGTTCTTACATGTGGACCTTCCAATCAAAACACTAACTAACTCTCACTAACTCACACAAATCTCTCTTCTAAATGCACCCTATAATCATGTGAATTGGATAAGATTAACATTAAAAGAACTAATTTTTGATTCTCTCAACAAGAAAACTAATTCTTTAGAACTATGGTTCTTACATGTGGACCTTCCAATCAAAACTCTAACCCTAACTAACTCACACAAATCTATATTCTCTAATCTCTTCTCTAACAAACTCCTAATCCAACTCAATTTTAAAAAATAAAATAAAATCCACCCTTGCCACGCCACCATCGTCGTGCACCGCCGTCCCGGCCGAACCGCCAAGGGGAGGAAGAGGATCTCGGTTGGGGGAAACGGGAAGGGAATGAGGGGAAGGAGGAGGAGGAGGAGAGGGAGGATAAGGAAGAAGAAGAAGAAGAAGGAGAGAGGAAGAAGCTGACGTCGCCACTCGTTGCCACGCTGCCATGGCCGAGCTGCCTCCCGTCCTAGCCGGGCAACCCTAGCCACCAGCCACAGGCAAGAAGAGGAGATCGTTTGAGGGAAGAAGAAGAGAAGGGAAGCGAAGGAGGGGAAGTAGGAGGAGGATAAGATGAAGGAGAAGGAATAAGAAGGGGAATATCGAGATTTTGGTCAAATTTGACATGTCAACTTCAAAGTTTATGATGCAGAGGAAGTCTCTAATTAGTCCTTATATGAGAATCGATGGACGGAATTGGAAGAAATCTTGCCCGGTATTTGATCTAGGGTTTTGAAATTCAAAATAGAGAGCTTAACTAGAAAATTGGGATCAAATTGTGCTCAATTTTAATTGACACAATTGAGAACGTTTTAGGCTTCATCATAAGCTTTCGAACAACATTGAGTTTTCCTAAATGAGAGTTGTGTTTCAAAAGTATGGCCAAAATTTTGTTACTATTATACTGTTTTTCTGGGGCTAAGATTTGTTGAACTTGATTTTTAATGGTGAGGAAAATCTATCTTGTACCTTAAAGTGGTTTTATTGTTTTCTTTTTTCAAACTTGAGTTGGATTAGGAGATTGGACTCTCAAAAATTCATTTGGACTCTGATTTGAACAAACTTATAATCTATTTCGATCGATTTGATGACATGAACACAATTGTGGTCTCAAATCTTCCATTCAAATGCACGATTTAAAATTTCAAATTTATCCCTCCGTCCTGAGTTTTCGGTCAACCTTAACTTTTAATAACTCAGACCTCTTTTAATTAATTCTAGAGTGCTATAGCTGGAGGTGATGGGAAATGTGGCAAAGATCCATCAAAGTTAGAGAAGGCGTGCATATAACGGTGGAGTGACGACGATTAGATCAGGATGATAGCAGAACAATAGACAATGCGTTGGAATTGGATACAAACGTTGGTCTTACACAACCTAATAATTGTAATTTCCATATGTCATTCTACATTTTTTTGGTGCAGAAGCATTGATGGGTATTTCCATTGAGGATAGAGAGTTACCTACTCAAATGACTTTACACTATAATGGGCCTATAACATCGATGTGACTTGATCATCTGCTTCGGTATATTCGACTAATATTATTTATTTATCTTCATTTGTATATCATATTTATCTTATTTTATTTTCATATAGACCATTCTTGCGGTAACAACACGTCACACAACGAGCACGGGCGTGAATCTAGATGTTTGGCCAAGATAGTTGCTCGCTTTTTTTTCTCCATTTTCACTGATTGAATTTTGATTTGAGAAATCAATAATATTTATATTATTTTCTATCAAATCAATTTTAGTACTTATGCTCTCATTATATGTATCATTATATCTAAAGTTTTGTTGCAACGCATGGGCACCCTACTAGTGTAGTACGTGTTATAGTGAGGTGCGGGCGACCTTAACGGATGGCACGGGCGAAGCTGACGCAGATGCGGACGGGGCTGTGCGACGACACCGAAGGCTCGCAACCTGAGCAGAAGGGGCTCGTGACCTCCCCCTTATGCCGCTTGATTGCAGTCGACGCGCTCCATATCCACCGGTAAGCAGATACGTCTATCAAAAAACATTTAGCAAGCCTATGTGACAACGACTAGCTCCCTCAAAAGTCAATATTAAATATGATTTACAAATACGGAATGCACAGAAAACTTATTTGAACACATCAATGTTCACATATATTATGATTTTTGTGGCAGAAAGTAATGAATAAACATTTCCTAATACATCATATCAATACAGATGAGAAATTATTATTGTGGCAGAAATTAAGCAAGCTGCTAGTGCAAAGTGATTGAATATTGTGAATACCAGAATGCACATTTAGAACATTTTTTACAATCAAAGATAACTTGTTCTTTCCAGGTTTGTTGTTCGGATTTTCTCACGCAATCAGCATGCAATTCCTTCAAAAGCAGCATTCTCCTTGCAAGCAAACTGATCTATTTTCCCTGCGATTCTCGGTTTTAGTCTAGTCTTGTATTCCTGATGGTGTTCTTTCTGATCCCCTTGTCCTGAAGGCCAGTCCAGCCGTGGTCGGCGCACATGCTGGTGATCAACGGCGCGCTCCTTTACGTCAGCGCCGTGAAGGATAGCTTTGTAGATATACCTGACAAGTACGAGGAGTTCCTGGCAGTCCCGCGCGAATTCAGTGGCAGGAGGTCCGTGATGCATGAGCAGTAGCATCTAGGACAATCCACCGATTCTTTTTGTTTTGAGCTGTAATGGAGCTTTAAAATTAAGTTGGATCATGTCGCGTTTGGGTCCCTTTTTGCAGGATCGATACCGGCGTCGGCGCCGCGACGACCAACACCATGAAGGTCCCGTTCGATGGGCGACCCGAGCTCATCGTTGGGTTCAACACGTTCATGGTGAGCTAATACCAGATCAAGCTCAAGGAGGAGAAACAGCAGCTGAAGGATTGTTGGGTCAAAATTAGTAATAGTACAATATAAGCCCCCCGCCCGTTCTTGCGGGACAGTCGGGAAGAAAAGAACATCTCAATACATGCGGTGTGCAATATTAGATCAAGGATTTATTCACAATAGCAGGTATTGGATGCATTTTGTTGGTCTTATCGCGTTAATCCGTTTCTGGAAGTCAAAAAAGGAGCACATATGTTTTGTAGTTACGACTCTGCATATTTTTGACTGCATTAGTAGAACATGAGGCTGTTTTTGCAGTATTGGTGGCTAAGTATTGCTGCGGGAGGATTCATATGAAAAGTAAGGGAACCACCAAGGTGGAACAGATAAATAGAAAATAAAAGTATAACCCTAGATGCCTCCGGAGAAACAATGGTCTCTCATGTCTTTATCCTCAAACTACCACTGAATAAGTTGGAAGAGAAGGAGAAGGACGCTTCCGCCAACTTAAGATTCTATGTAAACTTCAATCGCTAGCTTACCTCGTTACAACCCACAGTGAGAGGCAAGATAAAAGCATCAGTATTTGACCATCGACCGGTAGCAAGTCTGATTGCCTGAGATCTAACTTCGTCGAGCACGCCGAAGGCAAATACCTAGATCGGAGAAATTCATAAAGATCTAGCAACCTCGATCGAGGAGAACCAAATCTCACTAATCCTTAACTATGTCGAATAAGGTACCAGCGAACAAGGTAGGAACTGGAGGACAACTCTTTTGAATGTCGCTATCTTTACCGTTATTACTGTGTTTCGGAGGACGTCAAATCCTAAAATGTTACTCCTAATAAGAATCTAACTACACACTCGAATAAGAATCTAGGGTCCTCCTCTCCTCAAGAGACCGGGGCGGGACAGGCATGTTTGAAAAAGGAACGGCCGGAACGAGTGAAGTGCCCCACCCCCACATCCAACGGTCGTTTCCTCCTCTCAAATCCCCAAAACCCTCTCGCATTCATTTCACACGCGCCGCACGCTAGAGAGTTAGGAGATTACAGAAACACCCATACGGTCATCTCCCACTCCCCGATTCCAATCCATGGCCCCCGGCGACGGCGACGGCGGCGGCTGCGCCTCGCCCGCCGGCGAGCGCGGCCGGGACGAGTGGCTGCGCATCTACGACCGGATGGTGGCGATGCTGCGCAAGAGCCAGAAGCACGTCGAGGCCCTCGCCGCCGACCGCGCGCGCCTCGAGGCCGTCATCAAGATCCAGCACCAGTTCTGGGTCGCCCGCGACGGCGTCCTCCAGGGCCGTCTCCACGAGGTGATTGGCTGGCTTTCTTCCTTTCCTTCTATGGTTTTTCTCTTAGTCTATCTCTCTCTCTCCTCGGCCGGCTGCTGACGCTTGCTAGGGTTTTGCGTGGTGGTGGTGCAGACGCGGAGGACGGAGGCTTGCAGGAGCAGGTGCGAGGCCGCCAAGCTGGAGCTGCTTCTCGGGGACAAGGAGCGGGAGGTGCGGTGCTACCAGATGCACGCCGGTAAGAAGACACGACCCTCGTTTTCTTGGTGCTAATATCTCTCTTGTGGGGATCTTTCGGGGATTTGGTGCAAAATCTGGCGTTTTATTGCTAGTTGAGGGTTCTTTTGGATGATTTTGGTTGCTTGAGGTGGAAAAGTTGGCATCTTTTTACCTTGCTGTGGCTCGATTTCTCAGGGGATTGATGTTTTTGGAGGTTTATGCCCTGCTGACTGTCGAATTTCTTGTATTGATGTTTTGGGTTCTTGGTTGTATTGTGTTATTCTCAAGACGAACTTTTACTACGACCGGTGCGAAATGTTTCATCTTTGTGGTCGCTGTGCAATTGCTTTGACTTGAAATTGTTGTAATTCCATGATCCTTCATATCGGTGTGACGGTGTGACGGTGTGACCTTAGTGCTACTTTGCTGCTACCGGTGGAAAATACTTCATCCTTCTGTTTGGTGCGAAATGCTTGATGTAAAATTTGGCACAATTCTCTGTGCATTGACAAACTTTGTTAACTTTATATTGTTCATTCATAACTATTGTAATAGATTAAAAATCTTTGTTCTGTGAATAGACTGATATTGTTTTAGTGTTTTTAGTCATTTCTATAATATGTCCTACACAAAAGTTTGGAACTCGTATGCTAACTAGATCTCCATGTTGTCATCTGGACGTTAAAAATTGCTGTTACTCTCGCTGCGATGCTCCCTGCATTATTATATCGTTGGACATTAGACAAACATTCCTAAAATGATATTTTCTGTGATGTCCACAATTAATCACTCCATTCATCAAGAACTGTTAATGCTGGCATTTCTTACCCACCTAAAATGCTGACTAGTGTTTTGCTTTCCATTTAGAACAACAATTTGCTGAATATCGATATGCAATTTCCTTTTGTCAAATCCATTTTTGTCTCGAAGGCATACCTTTTTGCTAAATGAAGATAACATTTAGAAAGAAGCACTCAATGTCTATCAAATTATGTTGGTACTGACATCATTGCCTTCTGTGTTCGATGTAGAACTCCAAGATGACGACTTGGAGGATTTCAAAGCATGTGTAGTTGCTTTGGCCGCAGAAAACACTAAATTAAAGGTACTTGCCTGAACATAAGTCGCATAACTAACAAGCATGCGGTAGTGCGGTACAGTTTGTGCATCTCATTGGTTATTTGTTAACTATTGTTTTGTTTCCATGCTTGTTTTTCTTAATTTTAGATAAAACTGAAGGAAGTTGAAAACCCTGCCGAGCTTAGTGAAAATACTACGGACCATGAGCATAGTGCAAAAGAATGGAGATCAGAGATAAGGGAACTAAAGAAAGCCTATAAGAGCCTGATCTCAAAGAAGGATAAGGAAGTTTCTGCATTACTTGCAGAAAAGGATTTTGTGTGGAACCAGTACAAGACAATGGAGAAGGACTATGTCTCGCTCCTTAAGAAGAAGAAAATGGAGGCAGCACAAGCTACTGAAGCAGCACAAAAGCTTCAGCAGGACGTGGAGGAGCTGCACGTGGTGGCCCAAAAGGAGGAGGATGAGATTGGCAGATTGCAAGCAGAAGCTAATGCTGCCAAAACGAAGATATTGATTCTTGAGGATAAGCTACAAAAAATGTACTCCCTGGTCAATGAGAAAGATGAAGAAATCCAAAAACTCAAAGGTGGGCATCGTCAGGCTAGTCAAAAGCGAAAGCAGGATATCAATGGGACACATAGAAAGTCTAGGTCTGAAGGTCCTGCTTTAAGGGGGAAATCCAAAAATAATCCTCGTAAGCAAATGGTAGAAGAAGATCAACCTGAGACTAGTCAGAAGCGCCAGTGTGCCTCTTCATTAGCACATGTAAGTATTCCATTTCCAAGTATATGTCCAGTCACACTGAACCTTGTTTTCTATGTTTGATTTTTGTTTAATGACATTGTCTTTTGTTACATATATAGTCAGTCACTCAATGGAAAATTTGTGTTTTTAAGTAAACCTGCTTAAATGTGTGTTTTAACCAAACTCACCACTTGCATGTTAATTGACCTCATGCTGTGTGATCATTAGCTGTTTTACTAATGTACATAGACGAATAAACTAGTTTTTCTTTAGACCAAGAATCGTATTTTCCTCTGTGTGGCTGTATTTTTGTGCAGGTTTTTGGCTAAAAAGTAAAAACTCTGTGCCCAAATTCCTGATAGGCTGCCTGGCTGCATGAGTGTTGTGTTGATGGAAACATGGCAAGAGAATAAAGTGAGGAATATCTTATATCTGTGAGTTGTGAGTTGTGTGTTGATGGAAACACAGCAAGAGTAAAATACTAATATTTCTTTTTTTTTATTTCTGCGAGGAAAATATTACGTATCTTATGGCATCTTAACCCCTTTTCCTCATCAGTTACAATGTCCTAATTATTTGAAGCTGCATGTGTTGCGATCAGCTCTTGTTCATTGATAGTAAAATTTGTAATTTTCTTATGACAGTGTAACAACTTCTGATCATAAATTGTAATGTCTAATTCTTGGCAAGCCGCATAAGTTGCGTCTTGCTGTAAATATGGACAAAAAGTAAAATTGATGGAATTTAGGTGAGCATTCTGTGAGTGGTAGGTGCTCATAAAGGACCATCACACATGCACTCTAGGAGACTAATAAGAACATGGTGAAATGTGCTTCTTGACTACCAGTTTTAACCACTATGTCACTTCAAGGCTACTGGTAAACTTGTACTGGTAGTTTGTTCATCTATATTCAAAATATTACTCTTCTTATGGCATAGCAACCCTTTTTGCACATCTACGTCCTGATTCTTGGTTGGCCGCTTGAGTTTGCGTCCTGCTGTAAATATGGACACAGAATAAGGTTGATGGAATTTAGGTGAGCATATTGTGAATCGTAGATGCTCATAAAGGACCATCACACATGCACTTGGGAGACTAGTAGTAGGACATGGCACTGTAACCCTTTTTGCTCATCTATGTCCTAATTCTTGGTAGGCAGCATGCGTTGCGTCCTGCTGTAAATATGGACAAAGAATAAGGTTTGATGGAATTTAGGTGAGCATCATGTGAGTCGTAGATGCTCATAAAGGACCATCACACATACACTTGGGAGACTAGTAGTAGGACATGACACTGTAATCCTATTTGCTCATCTATGTCCTAATTCTTGGTAGGCAGCATGAGTTGCATCCTGCTGTAAATATGGACAAAGAATAAGGTTGATGGAATTTAGATGAGCATCATGTGAGTCGTAGATGCTCATAAAGGACCGTCACACATACACTAGGAAGACTCGTAGTAGATGCTCATGATGGAAACTAGAGAGTGTTTTTTTAGTCTTGAATGCTCACAGCAGAACTGTCACATAGTTTTCTGGAGACTTGTTGATAACTTTTTTTTTCTTGATTTTGGAATATTTGTGCATTGATCTATTAATCACATTCAATGTTTTAAATATATGATGAACAGGAGTGATCCTTTACATATTTAACATGATCATAACAGTGAGTGGATCCGTTCTGTTAAACCTCATGTGGTACCTATACAAATTTTGCCATTTACCCATTGAAGGTTGAGGTTAATTGAACCTAATGTGCTTGGTTTTTTAGTGCTAGAAAGTTCTGTTTTTGTTCTCATGATCTATTAGTCACAATCAATGGTTTAAATATATCATGAACAGGAGAAATCCTTTATATATTGATCATAACAGCTATCAGATCTGTTCTGTTGAACCGCATGTGGTACCTATACAAAATTTTCCACTGACCCATTGAATGTTGATCGTTAATCAAACCTAATGTGCTTGGTGTTCGAGTGCTAGAAAGTTCTGCTTCTTATGAACCTGAGAGCCAAAAGTCCAACACTATAAATACTGACCGAAGATTGTTTTTTGGAGGTTGATGCAATGTTATCATCGTGTCAAAAGTTCCGACCAGTTACTAGATGTTTCCTGAGCTAGGATTGTGGTATAGTATAGAAAAATAAGACCTGCATGAAGACTGAGGCACACAATTTTGATGATGTACTAGCATAATACTAGTGCATATTTGTGAAAAACCTATTTACTTATTTGTATCTATTGGATCTGCCTGCTGAAGATTTTTTAACAACCCTTTGATCATCTGTTGTCCTTGTGTGTGGAGTATATGGTGAAGTGTCCTTTTGCTCAATCAAGTAGTTCTGAAATGGCTCTCTTCCCTTGATGCACTTGTGATTTATGGGAAGGTAGTGTGCATGCGTGAGTAAGCATTTTTGTGTATTAAAAGGGCTACATCACATTGCATATCTGAGTTATGTCTGATTTCTGGTTATTTGCTATTATTTTTATTCTTGCCATTTATTTCTCATATTTGGGAAACTTTCATTCCTTTTTAATGTAAATGATGTCTCCTTTCCAATTTCCACATATCGTAGGTCACTGTTTTGAAGGTTAAGCTATATCACACATCCATAGCATGTTTGCGGTAGATGCCTAAAACTCATTGATTGCCAGTGTCTTTCATTGGCACCTTCTCTTGTTATTGGCATGAATCACTTCTTAGTTCTTGCAATCGTCTGCTCTGGTAGATGAACCTGATCAGTTGTCTCCACTAACAGATGAGGTTTCAGAAAGCATTTATCTTCCATATATATATGGCAGGATCATATATCTACAGGAGCATTAAAGCATCATATTGCATTTCCTTAATTACTGAATATCTTCTATGGGCTTTGTCCTTGATTGTTTTTTTAACACCTTTCTATCCTGCGTTGCGACCGAGGTGCTAAAAGTATTAGCTATAGAGGCACTGACTTTCTCCTAGTTTTCATATGGAAGTTAACGCGCTGAAAGAATGCCATTGCTGCATGCAGGGTCTCCGACGTTGCTCCTCGAGGCTGCGATCAGTATCTGCAGAGTCGCCTGGGCCCCAGCATGTACTCTTCCACTCCAGTTTCAAGGTCCCAAAGCTGAGGACCCCAACTCCCCCTTCCTCCCTGTAGTCTGATTTGATGGTATCCTGACATGTGCAGTTAGACAACTTTTTGTTGACAGTACAGTATTGAGGTGAAGCTAACGATCAGGTCAAGCTTATTTTCTGCTGCGTGCTCCGCTCCCATTCGAAGCGGCGATTGTGTTTGTAACTTAATTTCGCCCTTATTTTGGAAGTTTTTGTAACATATTTGCCGGTGCTGTGCAAACTGATGAGGTCACTGGTCGTGTGTATTAACCATGTAACGCCCTTTTGTGGATACCCTGGTGTCGTCAGATTGGTTTGATCTGTTGTGATATATGAATGCTTTAGTGGTGAAAGTACCAGAGGAGATAACTGTTGCGTGCATACTTTTGTTATTAATTTTAGAGAATGCGTGTGCCTTAACGAAAACGAAGAATGGCATCGTGTCAAAAAATTGAACTGCAGCAAAAAGATGCAGGAGAGCTGGTCAGCTGGAGAAGAGAAAGCATAATGTTGTGAGAGATAACCAAGTTATAAAAAGAAGAGTATTCATCAATCAATTGGTAAAAAGACCAAAAGAAAATGCCTGAATTGATGATCCTCACTCTCCCTCTACTGGAGGAAGAGATGAACACACACGCATTCTTTCTTTGAGAGGGATGAACACAAATTCTTGAACCAAAAGAGGGAGTCCTACATCTGAACCCCTTCTTGCGGCACAAGAAGAGGCCGTGCTCCCCTCGGGCTCTATGACAGGTGGGTCCCACCTGCACGTCTCCACGGTGCTCACACTTCCCTGGGCCAGGTCCACGGGCCCATATAGAGGCCCACCCTACCCACCAAATCGCTTTCTTTTTTATCTCTCGCCGTCGTCTTCTTCTCCCCCACGAAGCACAAGCCCTTCTCGCCTCCAAACCCTCCTCCTCCTCCTCCTCGTCTCGGATCCTCCCGCCGCCGCCGCCATGCCGTTCACCCCCGGACCCTACTCCGGCGTCAGCACCCTCGCCCTCGTAAGTCCCCGCTCCTCCGCTGCCCCCATCCATCTCGATTCTTCTAGAAGTTTCTGGATCAGATCTGACCTGTCGTCTCCCTTTTTCGTGCTGTTGTTGCAGGTGGCTAGGGCGTCGGCTCTCGGCATTGGAGTCGTCTACGGCACCGTCAAGCTCGGCATCCTCAAGGTAACGGACCGACTCCCGGCTGCCGCGTTCGCTTGTACAGTCCACGATACGGTGTGATACTAGGATCTGGTAGCCTCAGGGCTCTGTGTGTCTTTGTCTGTGTTCTCTCCGAGTCGTTGTATCCGCAGGGTTACGAGGCTTCTGTTGGACGCGATTCTAGAGTTCGATTGGATGAGATTGTGCTGTGGTATTTTTTGTGAATCTGAAATTAACCAAGGGGGGTTGGGTTGGGTTCAGATACAAGATTGAGAATGTGGGTGGCCACAGCTGGAATTTCTGTTTGAGTGGCTTAGTTTTTCTTCTCGTTGCGTCTATGACCGGCGAATGGTTCCTGTCCGCTGGCACACTTATTTTGGGCTCACAATTTGTCTCTCATGCATGATCATTATTGGTGGCCCTATAACTAGATTGGCATGCTCAATTGATCTGTTTTTGAATAGGCTTATTTAGTAATACTCAGTAGTTCTGAATGATGTTAACTGAAGGTTATGCACGCATCTAGGTAATGCTTGTTTGTTTGTGAGTTTAAATATTTTCGATGTTTGAAATTTTAATTCCAGCTCTTTTACGAGCCCCTGGTTCTGCTTGTCCCTGTTCAGTATCATGTTTAATTCCATGTTGTGGCGGTGATCTGTACTGTTGTTTTATGATGGTTGGGTTAAAAGAGTGGTTAAAGGGATTCTGCTCGATTTTGTGTGTGTTGTATTCGTAAGTGGTTTATATTTGGTTCTATCACCTGATGATGCATGGGTCATCTATATGTAATAGTTTGGGTTGAGTTTGTCTCATGGCATGCCTACAGGACCTGTAGGTTTGTATTTGTTTAACTGGGACATAGGCCATTACTTTACTTATGCCTGATAGTTCTTGGTATTTGGTCAAGAATGCATGTAGTCTTGCTGGGATATCTATGCTACTTGTACCTTTAGGGAGTTTGTTTTGCTATGCTCTCCAGTCAAGAACATTTGAAGATTTATTGAACACACTTGGCAATTTGTTTTAATTTGTAATGATCAACCAAACAGTGATTATTTCATAAATGTACAAGTATGCTCGGCACTGCTGAATTGTAAGATTCTAGTTTTGCCTGCTGTAGCCATTAATAAGTGGAAAATTGTCTTTATAACAAGATTGTTGGAGATAATAATGATTACCTTGTTGGCATGCCCCCCTTATATCTATACTGAGCTGTGGTTCAGTATATATTGTCGCGACATTTGCCATTGAACCAGGCTTTGCCTATGTGCATGTAGTTACTTTCCCTATGTTTATCTGTAACTAACAAACCTGCTTGTATAATCGCCGTGAAATGCTTTTACCCCTCTGTAATCTTAATGAAGTGAAAGTCGTTCTATAATATTTTAAGATGGCATGACCGTGGTTATAGTAAAACATCATATTTGTGATTTGTTTATCTAATTACATTTCCTGTCTGTTTAATTATTCTATACTTAAACCTCTTTTTAAGATTGTAGATATTTGACCGGTTATGGTCAAAGTGCAAAACATGCCCTTGTCTGTACACTGAATTGGTCTTGAAATCAGTTTGCCTTGTTCACAATTCCTTATTTGTGATCCATCCAGTTTCTTATTGTACCTTGTTTGCTTGCTCTCCAGGCGACCAAACCCAGCAAAAAGGAGGAAGCAGATGCTCATCACTGAGGACAGGATGGTGCGGTGGTAGCTCCCACGGGAGGATGACGTAGATTCACAATGTACCCCACCTACATACGTGCATTTGGTTTATGATTTGTGGACCTCTTGTCTGAAACCCTTCCAGGAGTTGAATCTTCGTTTTACTTTTGGAAATAATATCCTTGGTTGAATGACTTGAAATCAGGAAGAAAAAATTACTCCTTTTTGTATCGAACTTGGGGTGTCAGAATTCAGGCCAATTCTGTGGATGGTTTCCTTTCTGATTTACTTTCCTCTGGAAGGGCTAGCTCAATTTCGGTTCACACGTGAACGGCCTTTCACTTGGAATGATCTCGAAGAGTGTTCGGTCTAACTGGCCGCTTTCATAGCGGCTGGCGAACATGTGCTCGATCGCGTTTGGTTTTGATGGGAATGTTCTATGCACGATGGATGAGCACTGTTGCGACAAGCCGAAATGCTCTGCGTACGAGACCCTGGAAGGTGAAGTTCGTCTACCGGCCTTAAAGGCCTCACTGATTCGTATGTCTGATGCATAAGATTCTCATGTTATTTTTGAATCTACGGGATTGAGAGGATGTTTGATTGCTTATAGGAAAAACATAGTAACATTTCAAGTGATCAGAGTCAATGGAAATTTTATTTTAAAATGCAATACAAATAAATCTTTGAAATTTTTTCTTATAATCGTTTAAATCAAAGAGGCCCTGAATTGTCAGGTACCATAATATTGACTGAAGCTATGTATAAAACGTCACATTTTTATGAACTCGAGATAGTGCTTGATAACCAAATTTATACATAAACATAGAATGTCAGTCACTCTTACGGTGAAACCGTTATAAGGTTTATTAATTAAAGTTTAATCATGAAACTTGGGTTATCAAACCGTCTTGTGGGAAGGGCCGCGATGGAGGAGGCACCAGGTGGGGAGGACAGCGCACGACCCAAATACAAGGCATGCGCGGATTGATGTAGACATGCGGGTGCCCTGGCGTTGGTTGGCATCAACGATCATCGCGCCTTCCTTCTAGCAGAGGCGGAGCTCGTGGAGAAGGGATGGCGGTGACAGAGTACGAGGATAGTGACCATCGGTTGGGGTGGACGGAGATGACAACGGCGCTGGTTGGGGAGAGAGGAGATGGAGGTGGCCTAACAAGGAGGGTAGGCATGGCGGCGATGTAGCTCAAGAGGGCCTAAGGCGGCAGAGGCTGGTGATGGAGGGGGCCATTGATAACTGAGAAGAGAGGAAGGAGAGGGAGATGGGGGGTGAAATGTGCCAAGGACACAAGTTGTCTGAAATGGCATAAGTTCAGGATTATTGATATAAACTGTATTATAAAATTAGTAGCACGAATCTCAGAACGTGGAGAAAAACTTCACCGTCGCCTCACACTTTTCGTATTCTCGTAGTCTTCACTTTCTATGGTCGCTGTTTAATTAGTCCTTGCAATTTACGTTCTCTTTTCTTTTCGAGACGAGATGGATAAGGCTTTCTTATTTTATATCTCGTCGTCCTGAATACGTGATAATCATTTTAACATCTTAGGTTAGGTCATGAGAACTATGCACCGATCCTGCGGAATTGCAGGTGCGTTTATTACTCCAAGTTGGATCGACAATGCATGATTCAAACCACCGGCGACCATGCATGTCATCACGGGAGCTTCCAGAGGATGGCTCTGTGCTGCAGGTGCTGGCGGAGCCGGTACCAGTTGTGGGCGGCGTCGGGGACGAGTCCGGCGAGGAGCTACTGCAGCTGCTGCGCGGCGTCCGGCATGCAGAGCGGGGCGTGGCCGACCCACCGCGCCGCGCCTCGGGCGTACGCGTCGGCGGTGGCCACGAACGCCGGGAAGCTGGGTCTGTCCTTCACCGCGGGCGACAGCATGCTGGTGCGCACGTAAAACGGGACCTGGCACGTACTGCACGTCGATGCTTTTGCTCTTGTACTCCACGTGGAGGATCCTTGACAGATGTGCCACGTACCTCCCAAGAAAGAAGTAAAGAACAGTAACTAGCAGGTAGAATGTAAGTATGAACGAATAACATAGGTAATTCCACTGAAGGTTCGGCTACTATCTGCATCATACAATCTGGTTTAAAATTTACGCTAAAACATTTAATTTATCTATTTTTTATTACATAATTATTTATTTTCTTCATCTATTCATCCACTATCTCCTCTCTTCTGCAGCATCCAACTAATTCATAAACAAGAAGACTATTATAATACTTAGTAACACTAATAATCACGCACGTACAAGGCACGTCTGACCCTATCCATCATCTTTGGAACAAAATAAAAAAATTGTTATAAAATTTTGCATCAAACAGCTTATCAATATATCAGCTAGCCTATGAAAGTTTGCATCAAACAGCTTATGAATATATCTAGTAGAAGATAGCAATAAACACAAGTATTTATAGTATGTTATAGAAATAAGTCCACAACTAATTATATCTTAGTAAACTATCTATTTTCTGACTCGTACAACGTGAGTGATGCTGTCCAGACTCGTTCTCATTGTACTTGAGCAGGTTTACCAAAAACCGTTTTCTCATTTCATAACCATCCTCATGTATTATCATAGTTTATGGGAACAACACTAAAACTCCATCTTGTTATAAGAGATATATATCGTTTGTTTCCTCATAAACTAAGTCAAATTGAAACTGTGAGCTATTTGGTATACAATTCCATGAAGCTGAGAGAAAATGAAGACACCTAATAGTATCTAGCACCTTTTCTCCCCTAGTATTCTATCGGATACGGAGAACAACCTCAGTCACTACCAATCAATAACTTATGGGAAGGCAGTAGGAACAAAGATATTCTTGTCTCCTTAAGTATGTACTTCTTATAAGTGATTCTAAATAGTAGAACTTGTTTTCTTCAGCCTTACAAAGCCTCTGTCGTTGGAGGTTCCATCAGGCACATCAAGGACCTTAAGAAGATAAAGGAACCATTGCGGAAGTTAAAATTAGGAAGAACATCAATGAGGGGAAAGTGTCACATGTGTATTCAGCTTGTCACCATATTGCGGAGCTCATCAGTGGAACATTTAGATATTGCTATATCCAGGTTGAAAGGTAAATAGGAACTTATCATCATGTACATCAGTTTAAAAAATCTTAGCTTTTCTAGAATCATGAGGTATGTAAAAATGTCACAAGCTTGAAGTCAAAAGCTTGTTCAGTCCATGCCCCATAAAGTTTATTAAATTAAACTTAAAGATACATTAGCAGTACCGTTTTTGCCTGAAGATCCTTTGGCCACAACCGAAATATCATACCTATAAGAAGTCCGGATATAGACTTTGCAGAAATTTTCTCCACTCTGCATAATCAAGGCCAACCTAACCCGTCCATGATTGCGCAGCACACGTTTCTATATCTATACCAATATAAAAAGTATTACTTTTCTATATCTAAACTGTCCAGGGATAAAACGAATTTCTTTTTGTCGGCAATACTTTATGATTAACTGAAGGAGAAAGATGTAAAGAAATGGATAAATTGACTGGGATCGCAAAGGTGCTGGTGTGCCCATAATCTGTCACCGTTCTTAACAGAGGTGCGAAGCTGCTCTTCTTGTTCTGCTTGTAGAGAACAAATGATGACAGGATGATGCTACGAGTGCTTTGACCACCTTCCATCATTGGTTCTATGGAAGACCCGGGGCTTGTACTTCAGAAATGTGTCTTCCCAATCTGGATTCTCAATCAAGTATCTCCATGTCCTACATAAACCATCTAGCAGTCTCTTCTGAAAAGACATCGCTGTTTCATTCACGAAGATGATCTTAGCTGATCATGAGGCATATCTAAATAAACAGATTAAACTCATACTGACCTCTCTGCCATAAATCCTTAGGAGAGAAAACCTCTAGGGTTCTCACATCTATGTTAAAGATTCAGCGGAATCGACAACAGGACAACCCCAAATTGAATCTACAGCAGTAGCATTACAATTTACAGGGCTCCAGTTTCTTAGGTTATGTTGTTTCTTCGGCAAATCAACTAACGAATTAATAGGAACAGATAGCACAGACCCAAATTCGGTTCTCAGGGCGACGACAGGGGCAAGGGTGGGCGCAGCGACGGGGGCAGGACGGGCACGGTGACGACGGGGGCAGGACGGGCGCGGCGACGACGGGGGCAGGACGGGCGGCGGAAACGGGGGCAGGGGCGCGGCGCGGCGATGCGGGCAGAGCGGCAGGGGCGCGGCGATGACGGGGGCGAGCACGGCGGCAAGGCGGGAGCAGGAGTTACGGCGGCAAGGCGGCAGGGGCACGGCCGCAGGGGCGAAGGAACAGGGGCAAGGCGGTATTTTGGTTACGATTATTAGCAGGTAGTCAAGGGAGTGATTAAACGTGAAGTTAACGGGGAATTAGTACGGGTTCAAATTAAAACACCAATCATTGGATGAAGATGAATAAAGAGCTCAGATTGATTGGATTCCAATTGCTGGTACTTTACATATTGGTTTAGATTTGGTAGGGATTTAGTTCATCTGATAACATTCATGTTCAGATAAAAAATATTGTGTTAATAATTTTTTTCCACATTAGTGACCGAAATAATCAAGAATAAAATATAGTTTTCCACATTTATGAACTTAAAATTTCCACTTTCATGAACAAAATATTGTATTCATGATTTCTTTTGTTCATGCACAAAAATCGCGAACAAATGATGTAGAAAAGTATACTCTCTCTCCTCTCTCTCTAAAAGATTCAAGAACAAATAATTAAAATCATGAAAATAGAAGGGTGTAAACACAAAATGACCGTTAAAGTGTCCTGCACGAATCTTGGAGCATTTCAAACAGTATAGATAGTATGTGGACACCCTACTATGAGTAAAAAACTGCACTCTCTAGTAATACTAATTCTTAGATAATACTAGATACTAATGTAAAAAATGTGATGTAGACGGTCAAAAGACTCAATTAAAATTTAGTTACATAAATTATGGTATGGTGAACTACCTTGCAAAAATTCAACCCAAAAAAGATTTATATCAACAAACAAAAAAAGAAAAATTCTTGTGAATAGTGCCTCCCCTTTTCCTTTCTTTTTGGATTTCTTTTTAATGATTTTGTATTTTTTGGATTCTCAAAGTGTGGAATGAATTCCAGATTTAAAATTTTGTGATATGATAAATTGATTTTATATCAGTGTTGTCAGATATTTTCAGAATATTTCCGTTCAATTGACCTTCCTTGCATGTACTACTCTCTAGGTTGTCTACACAAAAATCATATTGTTGAATTTAGCGTTAAAAGTAATTTTACAATATTACAAGTGTTATTAGTATATACTCTCTCTGATCTAAAATGTAAGTTGTTTTGGATATTGATATGGTCTCTAAAATGACACTTTGATGATCTATTTTTTCAAAAATATGTCACTTCAAATAAAACTAATTATATGTTATCAAAGTATATTTATAATGGTATAGTAGTATCAGTGAATATTGGTAAATATTTTTATATTTATGGTCAAATATAAATATTTAGCTATCTAAAATTCTAAAACTCTTTTACATTTTAAATCGGAGGAAGTATTGGTAAATAAGAAACACCAAAGATCGCTACAAGAGTTTATACTGACCTTGATGTTCGATGGAAGTTGGTAGAGCCTAAAAATTCCGGATCGAGGTTGCAGCTTTTGATGGACTCCAAGCTTGCGCAGGCAATGAAAGCTTGTGTAGGACATAACCGTGGCGCGAGCTTGGCGCAAGTATGAGCCTGCATGGAAGCTGATGGGTGGGGAAGGAGGTGCAGCCATGCCCAGTCATCTACTAAGGAGGCTCGCAGCCACAGACCACCCTGAAAGGTGTCTTTCACAAGGCAGAGTGAAAATAGGTATTGTAGTGGTATTCCGCCCATGGAAATCACTCCAAGCACTGTCAAGAACGATCACCCGCCATTTAATGGAGGTACATGATAATCACCTTATTCACCAACTCTGCATGGTCGTCGGATTGCGGATGGAGGGCGGAGCTCATATGCAGTTACTCCTCCAAACTGTGAAATAAATTGTGTCATAAGTTGACAGGAAGGGGAGTTCGACGAACCCCTGGCTGACAAAGAAACGGCATGCATGCGCGTTTGGGTTGGTGCTCACAGCATAGGCTCGATCCCGCGTTCAGGCATCTACACCACGGAGCAGGTGGTACGTTGTCCTCCGCCACCGGAGATATCAGAACCTTCACAGCGTCTGTTCGCAGGTCAAAGGCGCCCCCGAGGCCCCCCGATGCGGTTCATGTCCCACCCTGTGCTGATCCACATTGATCAGATCATAGATTTCGCCCCGCCGGCGCGCAGCCCTCCGTTCCGCGCGCAAGGACCAGGCAGCCCTGCCAGTGGTGAGATTTCGCAGCCCTCATCGGACGATGGAGCGCCTATCCTCACCTCCTACCACTGGGAGCTTGGGATTAAAGATGGGCCCCTTCTGCCACCCAGGCGCTCAGTGCATGATCGGATCTCCCAGGTTTCGGATGACAGCGATGACGAGCGTGATCGCAGCAGAAGCCCGCGCCGTACGCGCCATCCCTCGGGCTGGGATGTTCCCCCCCAGTGGATGGCCGGACAAGGGAGCAACCGAAACCGTCGCGCCAGGGACAACAGGGGTAACAGAACGAGAGGGAATCGCCAACACGGAGCTCGCCGCGTAGACAGTCCCCATCCCTCCGCTGACGCCCCTGTCACAGATGCCCCGAAGAGCACCCCCTGTGCTGATGCTGCTGATGATATATGCCAAGCTCGAGAGCGTTCCCGCTCCCCAGGTCGCTTCCCGCTTAATTCGCAGCTCCCAAATGAGGAAGAGCCCCTTATTCAGGCTATGTCGCAAGTCCGACTATGCCCCCAACAGATTCCACAGGTAGCAGATCCGATGAACGAGGAAGCCATCCTACCTGCAAGACCACGGACGCCTCGCCCATCTGCAGAGATGGACAACATGGGGGAAGCCCCACTGCCTGACACTGATACAGGCGGATCAGAGATAGACGACAGAATGACATTAGCCTCCTTCCGCAAGCAGATTGTGCGCCAGATTCAGCCGCCTCTAGTTACAGCTCTCCCAGGAAGCACATCAAGCAAAGCAAACCTCACGGCGCCAATCACCAGAAGCAAGGCAAAGAAAGCCGAAGCAGCAATCGCCCCTTCTCCCAATGAATCCATCCCTATGATGGAAAAAGCTCGGATGCTCATCATGAAGAAGCTAGGCATACTGGCGGCCAACACAGAACCAGGTGTGAAGGATTTCGAGAGATACAGGGAGCTTTTCAAAGAACCCCTCAACGAAGCCAATGTGATAGCTTTCGCTACTCTAGCAGGCGTGCTTGGGAAGATCGATGTCACTGAGGTCCTTAAGGCTGCTCCTTGAGCAAGCTTCCCCCCAGCTCCCAGTTGTCAGGACCTCTTTTATGTTTATGTATCTTTGTAATCCAGGACCGTGGTATGGCTTAGGCTCTGCATCTCCTCCAGGTGCAAGCAATGTTTTGCTTTGTTCTGTTGCTACAGGGAGCAGTTTGTTGTTGTCCTGCTCTTACAACCAGAGGTCGTTCACCAGTATGCTGGGACGATATCCTCCTGCCCCCTTGTATCCCTCGCATAACAGGCTGAAATCGCTTAACAGGTTGCTCCCTCAGGACCTGATGCTGAAATGCATGTGTTCTTACACCCCTGCGCCCCCCATCCTGCCCTTTGCAGAGCTGTTGCCCGCATTCCCCCCCCCTAATGCCTCACAAACATCTAAGGCTCCTATCCTGGAACGTCAGAGGGCTAAACAAACCAGGCAAGAAGAGATGTAGTCAGACAAGCGATTATCCAGAATAAAGCTACAATGGTTGCTTACAGGAAACGAAACTCGAACTAGTAGACGACGATCTTATACAGAGAACCTTTGGTCCTTCGTTCGTCCAAAATTACTGTGTGCTCCCAGCTGCAGGATCTAGAGGAGGCATCATCCTAGCATGTTCAGATAGATGCTTCACCCTGAATAATGTTCACCAAACAGTCTACACAATTTCAGCTGACATAAGACACGTTGAGAATAATCTTCAGTGGACATGCACGACAGTTTACGGACCACAAACAGAGCAAGACAAGCTTAGCTTCCTACAAGAATTGAAGACATTAAAACACAGGTGCTTGCCCAGATGGCTCATAGTCGGGGATTTCAACTTGATCCTCAAAGCAGCAGACAAAAACAACAGCAATATCAACCACAGAATGTTAAGGGCGTTTAGAGCGGTGCTGGACAACAACCATCTCAGAGAAATCCACCTCCACGGACGTGCCTTCACTTGGTCTAATGGTCAGGACTCCCCAACCTGCTCCAACATTGACAAAATGATCTGCTCAACAGACTGGGATCTCGAGTTCTGCAGCTCCCACCTCCAAGCTCTATCGTCGATGATCTCGGACCATTGCCAGCTTCTCCTCCATGGTCTGTATCAAACCCAGCGAATAAAATCCTTCAAGTTCGAAGATTGGTGGTGCTCCATGCCAGGGATTCACCAGGTAATACAGAGCTGTTGGCAGAGACCGATCAAACCCACAGATGCTATCATCCGCCTTCACATCAAGCTCTCAAGACTCGCAATCACCCTGCGGAAATGGAATAAGAACCTCATCGGGAACACAAGAATGTTGTTCGCCATTGCTTCTGAGCTCATCCTCCAGCTCGACATAGCGCAAGAATCTAGGAATCTTACCGATCTAGAACTTGCACTTCGGAAAAGCCTCAAGACCAAGCTCCTGGGAGCAGCAGTCATCCAGAAATCCAGAATTAAGCAAAGATCCAAAACCAACTGGTTGAAACAGGGAGACGCAAACACCAGATTCTTCCACATCAAGGTGAACTCCCGCAAAAGAAGAAATATTATCACCTCGCTCAAGATCAATGGTCAGGCCTCATATAACCAGAGTGATAAAAAAGAAGAAGTAATGCAGCATTTCCAAGTAGCACTAGGTATGAAGACACAGAGGACTTGTACACTCAACTGGAATCTCCTCGGAATACAGAGCTTTAATCTTCTCCACTTAGATGAATATTTCACGGAGGAAGAGATATTTAATGTAATCAGCTCAATGCCCAACGGAAAATCGCCTGGGCCAGACGGATTCACAAACAGGTTTTACAGGACCTTCTGGGCCATAATCAAAGAAGACATGTCCCTAGCGATGAAACAGTTCTGCGATCTGCGTATCAGTAACCTCAGCCTCTTAAATGGGGCAGACGTAGTCCTCATCGCAAAGAAAAAGCAGGCAGAGGAGATCAAGGATTACCGCCCAATAAGTCTTATACACGCTTTCGGCAAAATAGTATCAAAGGTGATGGCAAACAGACTCGCTCCTGAAATGGATGCAATCATCTCCAAATCCCAGAGTGCTTTCATCAAAAATAGGGGAATCCAGGATAACTTCATGTTTACGCAGAACACAATCAAATCAATGCACAGGAAGCATATCCCTGGCCTATTCCTAAAGCTGGACATCCAGAAAGCATTCGATTCGGTGAGCTGGGAATATCTCCTCGAGCTCTTAGAACAGATGGGCTTCGGTCCTAGGTGGAGAGATTGGATCGCCGGAATTCTAGCCTCATCGTCGAGCTCCTTCCTTGTAAATGGCGAGCGGACTCAGAACATAAAACACCGCCGTGGCCTTCGACAAGGAGATCCTCTGTCCCCTCTCCTTTTCATAATGGCGATAGACCCCCTGCAAAAGCTCCTCCTCCGGGCTATTCAGGTGGGAGTGATCAAACCGATTACAGGCATCGCGAAGGATTTACGAATTTCGTTATATGCAGATGACGCCGCTATCTTCGCCAATCCAGATTCCATAGAGCTACAAGCTATTCAAATGTGTCTTCAGATCTTCGGTGGAGCAACAGGCCTGCAAACTAACTTCCAAAAGAGCTGTATCTACCCCATTAGATGCTCAAATATCAACCTACAGCACATCTCACAGACCTTACAGACACAGTTAGGCCAATTCCCCTGCACCTACCTAGGACTGCCCCTTCATACTTCAAGACTACGCAGAGCCGACCTACAGCCTCTATTCGACAAGCTTTCATCCAGATTAGCAGGATGGAAAGGCAAGCTGTTGTCACGAGCAGGAAGACTGACCCTTCTAAACTCAGTGCTTTCACCCTGTTTGGTTTACTTCCTATCGGCAATCCAGCTGGACAAATGGGCAATAAGAAAGATTCAAAGGATTCTGAGAGCCTTCCTCTGGAAAGGAGAAGAAGCGTGCTCCGGAGGGCACTGTCTCGTCAACTGGAAACAAGTATGCAGACCGAAGAGCTTGGGGGGTCTAGGAATCAAGGACATCCACAATTTCAGCTCGGCTCTCCGCCTCAGATGGCTTTGGGGAGAATGGAGCATTCCCAAAAAGCCATGGTTCCAACATCAGCTCCCATGTAATATCACAGACAGATCGTTCTTCGCCGCTTCAACTACAATCCGAATTGGAGATGGACAAACGGCCAAATTCTGGACGTCCAGATGGTTACAAGGAAGCGCCCCCTGTGAGCTTGCCCCAGACCTCTTCAAGCTTGTCAATAGGAAAAACAGGACCGTTGCATATGAACTACAGGATAAGAGATGGATCAAACCGCTGAGAACGATTCACACAGAAATACAGGTGAGACAATTCATTGCCCTATGGACCGGTATCCAACAAATGCCCCTCCAGTACAACACGCCAGATGCTATCTCCTGGCGCTGGACTGCAAGTTCAATCTACACAGCCAGATCGGCATACGACATGCAATTCTGCGGCTCCCACGCAAAGTTTGATGCTCAAACCATCTGGAAGGCTAACGCAGAACAAAAGTGCAAGATTCACGTTTGGTTGCTTCTACAGAGGAAGATTCTTACAGCTGATAATCTAGAAAAAAGAGGATGGCAGAATGGACGTACCTGCACCCTTTATGGAAACGATGATGAAACAGCCCACCACATCTCTATCATATGTGCCTATGCTAGGCAGATCCTGTGCAAGGTAGCGAGCATGAACGATCTTCCCCACGATGCGTTCCTCCCGTCCAACCAAGAAGATCTCCTCTCGTGGTGGCACTCGCTAGGGGTATCAAAGACAATGACGAAAAAACGAAGGATATACGGGCTCGTCATTTACGCGTTGTGGAATGTCTGGAAAGAAAGAAACGCTCGGATCTTCACCAATTTCTTCAAAGACTTCCACAAAGTAGCGCTAAAAGCCCAGGAAGACATCACAGCTAGAAGGATGGCCTTCGGCGAAACGACAAACGATACAGGAGACCCCCTGGAGCTTTTCTTCTGAAGGTCTTTCCTTCAGTGAAGGAGTGTGAAGAGAGTTTTTTTCCTCTTTTCCAGACTTCCTTCAGTTGTCTTTTGGTTCGCTTTTCGCCTAATGCTACCACCTGTACATGCTACCATTTATTTTTTTAACTTCTAATCTATGAGAAAGGCAGCGCTCCTGCCAGGTTCCTTCAAAAATAAGTTGCTAGTGAAGACAAGATCACGGTCTGAAAATACAGATAGAGTGAACGGCCATGCAAGCGAAATCGGGCTACGGTGAAATGAATAAGTAATCATAGAAGCTACTAAACGCATTCTTATATGCTTATTGAACGGAGTGACCCCGGAGGATACGCATTTTTATATATGCTAATTTCGGAGCAAAGCGCCTAACGGCCAATCCAGTTTTTCAAGCATGCACAATATATATAGGAATTGATTTTCATTTTGTCGTCCGTGGCCGTGTGATAGACGAGACACTGGAGGTTCATTTTGTGTCCACCAAAGATCAGACCACAGTTGTATTTATAAAGGCTCTACTGAGGCCGTCGTTCCATCGATCAAGGTTGTCTTTCATACTGATGTGACGTTTCAAAAATACTTATTTATTTCTTTTTTTGGATAATGTGGTTAGTTGAAAGACTCTTTTATTTTGATATAACAGCAAAATCTTACTGGAGCAGTAAAAAGTCCTGAAACTAACTAGATTCTACGATAAGCACAACGTCTAAGAAGCAATCTCAACCTTATACCAATCTGAGATTGAGGGTGCCGCAGAGAGTCCTCGTAGACATATGCCGGTAGCTGTAGATATGGTACAATATCCTGCTACCATTGCAACCGTGTGTGTAGATGATACGGCAATAGGCTAATCTCTTCATCTCTGGTAATCTTCGGTTCGCAGGAGCACTGCCTATTTATTAATAAAAAAGATTACAAGCGCAAGCAGGTAGACCATGTTTTTAAGTGGAACATGCCCAAACCCACAAAAGACAAAAGGCGTTCATCTCTTGTAATCTCCTGTGATCTAGCGCTCGGTTCTGTTGATGTAACCAGTTCTGAGTATAAATACATTTCCCGAACCCACCGAAGGTTCCTTACTGCAAACTCGTGGTGGTCATGTTGAGAACTGGGCTGCATATTTTGAGTTTGCAGCGGCCAACAGTGCGGCGCCGATCCCTGAGCCGTCTTTGGTATGCTCAACGACGATGTGCTTTGAGTCCCTGGGGCCGAGCAACTCTACCACAGCCTCCTTCATATATGTCCTGTACTGAGGGTAATTCTCATAGAGTCCGCCGTCCATTGCAACCACTGCCCTTCTCCCTAGGATCAGTCCATTGGAATCGTTCTCCATCTTCTGAAGAATCCCAGCAACGCCGGCCCCAGCCAACCGGCCACCTCTCTTGACGAGACAGTCCGAGACGTCTAAGATAACCCTTCGTTCCTCTAGAGAAGATTGACTGACCTGCCAACGTGGTTACGGGAGAAATTTGCATGTTCAGGTACTAGCTAGATGGCCATATACATGACTGAAAGAAGATGAGAAACTTACACCGATCATGGCGCGCAAGATTGATTCAACTTCTCTGAGATCGTCAGAATCATCTTGTTGCATAGCACATAAATGAGGTGTCCTACAATTTGATTTGTAGTTCAGCTTAGAACGACCCTTAATTGTGACCGGAAGAAGATAATTTGGATTCTGGAAGCTGGAACTTATAGTACTTGCCTTAGAACAAATGGCTCAGCAAGTCTGTCAGCGAAAGAATGACCAAACAGATCAGAAACTTGAGCCATCTGACCAGCACCCTCCGAACAATTTCACCTAGATACATCCCAGAAATTGTCTTCTCGAATATCTGTAGATATTGCATGCAAAACATGACATCAAGATAAACAAATGAACCAATATGGAAGCATAACAAATTGAAATGTTTTTACCTGTTCACCAGGATTTATGCTCTCACCATCCATGTCCCTGTCAAATTCAGTCAGCGGAAGATTGTCTGAAAAAGCTCCCCACTCAGTATTGATAATCTGCAGTCAAAGACTTCAGTCAACTCCATTGCACCTTTTCTTTGACAAAGCAGCATTGAAATGACCTGCATCCTTTTTCACTTTAGTAAGTAAAAAAAAGATATTGTCTTGTTACAGCATACCGTATTTCCTGTTCCAAGCTCGAGGTGTTGCAGCTTTGGGATACACTCAGTTCGCTCAATGTAGCAAGCATTTGTGCCAGTGCCCAAAATCACCGCAACCATCACGGCATCATCCCAGTAATGTGCTCCGGCTAAGGTTCCAACGGTATCATTTACCTGTTAAATATTATTCACTTAGTTAAAACAGCATCTTTATACTACCTTTTAAGTGGCAAGGATGTCCTTTCAAATGCATTTCATCCCGTAAAAAAGCAGAGCACGACTTCTTTTTCTCAGAATTGTGTATCTTCTATGGATATCCTGTATACTTTGCCAATCATGAGGCTTGCTGCTTGCTTACCAGGGCAGATACACGCATGTCAAGCCCCTGTCTCTCCATTGCAGCATTTAAACAGGCAACCACATCTTTCCCAGCCTGTCAAGAGCAACATATTGTTTGTTGTTAGCATAAATTTCAACTAAAAGTCTACCTTGATGGTCCATAAACTATAATCTGGTGATTACAAAAGAATCTAGGTCCAAGCAGGGATTTTTTGGTCTTACAACTCTCGGTATCAGAAATGATAAATAAAGTAAGCATAGATGAGTCTAACACATTTATTTGGATAAATGGTTGTCTGATAAAAGAATTAACAGGATATCGTACTATGATAATCAGTGGACATAAGAACCTATACTTCTGTATATCATGGGAGTCACATAAGTATGAAACTGAAATTGATTCACAAATGATGTTCTTAAGAAGAAAATCTTACAGTCCCAGAGACAGCAAAACCCTTTGTCCACTTGATCAGAATGCCAGAATCAATAGAAGTCTGCTTCACTGGAAAGGAGAATGTAAAACCTATCTCCCTCTTTCTACCTTTCGGAAGATGAAAATTACCACCCTCCTTCGCTACAAATTTCGACAGGCGGACCGCGATAAAATCAAACAACTCCTGCTTGGGATAACTGTAGCGTCAGATATGCTTGTCCCTGTAGCTATATGCTAAATTCCTAATAATGTAGAACACAATTTTCTTTCTACAAATAGAACCAGCCTAAGAAAAAATCATCGGACCGGCTACCTCTGTTGTACCATGCATGATTTCTTTTGGGATTGAGACTTGCTCGAACTCTGAGTCAATGACACGCTCATCTTTTCCTCCCAACTGTACCCTGAGCACTCGAAAGTTGGTGCCTCCTAGATCCAAAGCATAGAACAGCCCTGTTTCATTCCTTCATCATAACGATTGTGATGCAAAATTAATTTACGAACTGGATTGATTTAAGCAATGATAAATTCTAGCTCTTACCAATCTAATCTGCAAATTGGGATTCCAATTTCAAACAGCTAAAAGAAGAGCTCGTATACTTCACTAATCACTAATCACAATTACTAACGAGGAGGTTAAGTTAGTCTGTTAGTTACCCGGTGGGGAGTGAGTAGACGTAGCTGGGGATCATCTTGAGCTCGCCGCCGGCGCCGTCGTCCGAGGCGAGCCCGGTGCGCATGCCGGCGGCCATGGCGTCTGCCACGCGCCGCAGCAGGGGGAGCGGCGTCGCGCACTGCAGCCTCAGGTCGTTCAGGATGGGCGCGGCCGCGGCCGCGGCGACCGCGGAGCAACGGACGGCGGGTGCGCACCTCCGCCGGCGGTGTTGTGCGACGTGGGCGGCCGGGAACGGCGAACCGACGGTGGCGGACATGTCGAGGCGGGGGGAGCAGCTGGCTAGCAGCTTGGAGTGATCGATGCCAGTGAGTGATGGGATCGAGGAAGGTGGCAGGAAATGCTCTCATTCCTCTTCTATAAGAGAAAACTACTGAGAAACAAGAAAGTGCATCGCGTCGTGGACAGGTACAACACGAATCTTGTCCATTGATTTATCTCAGAATGTGTGCGGCTCATCTTTTTTTTTAATGAAAAGATTATATTACTCAACCAGAGCGGATACAATCACTAGCGATAAAATATTCAATATCAATTGGACAATTACCTAGCTAGAAAGCCGTATAATCTGAACGCTTACCAAGCACTGCTAGCTCATGACTCACCATATTCTGATTTCTAGAAATTCGGGCCAAATGCATATCCCTTTCGCCTTGAAGCAAATTTTTCACCTCCTAAACCCTGTGAGCAAAGATAGAGCGATCCGAGCACCTCGAGGAGAGCAACGCAACAGCCTCCGCACAATCCGACTCCATCAATATAGGCCTATCCCTTAGTTGTACAATAAAAATTATTCTCTCCCTTCATATTATAATCCTCATTTATCTCGCTTTTCTTATACCTACCTATCTGTCGGCGTAGAGACGCCTCTAGCAGTGGTCCGGTTGGACCCCCTTTGGGATTCGGCCGGGGGCGCAGTAGGAGTTCTCTTGTGAGCCGGCGATGATTTTTGGAGAGGAGGATCAAATGCAGGAGACGCAAGGATTTATCCAGATTCAGGCCACCTCGGAGGTGTAAAACCCTACGTCCTACTTTTGTGTGTGTATATTGGCGATTATCAGAGATTACAAAGCCCTTGTCTGCTCCAAGGGAGTTCTTCTCCGGGAGATCTAACCCTAGCCTTCTTCCACCTAAGGAAAGCTCAACCGAGAAGGAGTCTAACTCAGAGTCTAACTAAGAATTCTCCAATTGTCCAATCCTTTGCATGGCCTCGGTTCTCCCCTTATATACCCGGGGGTTTACCACAGTGGCCGGAGGGTACTGCTGACGACGTGGGCACTACAGGGCTGCCCACGCCTTACATTTAATGTGCAGCGCGGACTTCCGTGCCGGACGTCTCCCCGCTGCGCCTCGGAACTGCGACTCTGACACCTTTATGCCCGGCGGGTCCCACGAACGGAGACTTACCGGGCTTCTTCTGACAGGGTTGGTGAGACACCCGCTCTTGGGCCCCGAGTGTCAGCGACCAAACCCGCGCACCGGAGCGCGCGGTGACGCGACCCCAAGGGGCAAAAAAGTTGACAGCGACAGGGGCGTGCGGTGCGGCACGCCCGGTCAGTCAACAAACCTGTCAGCCGGGCCCACCTCTCGGCATGGGCGATAGCCAACGGGGCTTTCGCCTGAGCGGGTGGGGCCCGGCCTGATCGTCATCATGCCCTCACAGGGCTTAGGTTTTCTTATCGAAATGACGGGCATTAAATGCCCCTGCCAGGGCTGAGGCTTGCCGGAGAAGCTAGCCGCTCGATGACGTGCCCAGAGGAGGGCCCCACGGGGGGACACGACAACCCCCGAGCACTCTGGCCCCGAGCAGTTCCTTCAACTGGGAGGGGCGCCAGCTGTCTCAGGCTGCCCCCGGGTGACCTCGAGCGCTCGGGGAGCACTCGTTGGAGGGCCGCTCGGGGCCCCTTACGGGGGGAGCCCCAGGAGGAATGCTCGGGGGACATCCCGAGCACTCCCCTGGGCCCCACACCTCTCGGGACGCCGGGCGCTCGGGTAAGGGGCCCCGAGCGCTCCCTTGATTCCTGAGCCTTAGACTCTCGGGAGCCCAAGGCCCTTTCTGGTTACTCGCGCGGATGCGACGCCCGAGGAAGGCCCCCGAGCGCTTAGGCTTGACCGCCGGATTCACTTGACAGCCGGGGCGGGGCCTACACTGACCCGGCCGCCACGTGTCTCGCTCCGCGGCATCTGATTGGCCTCCGCCGGCGGTTCGGGGGACCCTGGGCCCCATTCCGCCGACACTATCCATTTAAATTTGATTTTAAAAATTGAATCCTCCAAAAGTTTTGAAACAAATATCCAATTTACGATCCGCTTGAACATTTGTGTTTTTAGTGACGATTTTTTCAAGACAAAAGCGATATTACATAATATTTAATAAAATTTAAATATTCAATATTTGAAACTTAATGAAACTTTCATGAAACCATAAAAACTGTGACAATGCATTTGACTTGTTCCATGTTAGTTTCAACGTATAATGTACATAAAATAGGTGGAACATAATGAAATGTTTTGTGTACACACGTGAATATATTTCTCAAAAGCCAAGAACGAAATTTGTAAACATCTACAAAACATGACGAAACTTCTGTGAACCATTTGTGGTACCAAAAAACATGATGAATCATGTGCAAACCATCAAATAAACATTTATTTATGTAAACCTGTGTTGAAATCGGCATCATACAAGTTGAATAGTTTTTAGAGTTTTGAAAAGTTTCAAATTTCAAGTTCAAATTTTATCTAAATATATTCAATATTGGTCTTGTTTTAAAGATCGCGTCACTAGGAACACAAATGTTCAAACAAATTGTAAATCGAACGTCCGGTTCAAAACTTTTGAAGGTTTCAAATTTCAAAATCAAATATAAATTGATGAGTGAGCGTAAGGAGAGAGAAGATGGACATTTCTCACGCCATGTCCCATCCGATGTATACGCAACGCGCTGTGCATAATTCACATTCAAAATTACTCCTTTGCACGCTCCGGTACCTTATTTGTGATAGAGTAAAAGCATATATTTTTTTTATAGGAATCACTAATGAACACAGAGTGTTTTTTAATCTTCAGAGTACTCAAGTTTTCACTGATAGGATTTTCTTATTGTAAATTAAAAAGATGAGAGTGTATGATCTATAATATACAAATTTAAATATTTAGAATTTGACTGATCCATAGAGAAAATACTTGAGTGCTTCCTAGACACTCAATACAACAATAAAAGCACGGTGTCCTGTGCAATTGCGTGGTAAACACCTTTAATCATCTTTATTTTTTAAAACTTGCATGTGACATTAATTAGATCAATATGGAAAATAAAAGTTTAGATTGTCAGTCAACCAACCAGTCCTTGTATTGAGCCGGTATGCTTGCTTCTACTTGATATTAGATCACGTGAAACTAACATTTGGATCACAGTTAATTGATCATTTGTATGTGATTTTAGATCAGTACGTAGAATTATATCACCCGGTCGTTGATATTAGATTAAAGCCTAGTAACTTTTTTATTTGGTGTAAAACTATAAATATCTAACGCTTGTGAGCTATTAATAATAGGTACACCAAATCGATGATGAGTAATGTTTAGATACAGTTATAACAATCTATTTGTTATGTTTTTAATAACGAGGGTCCATTAGATCAATGGTCAGATGACATTTAGGTGCGGTAATGAAAATGTATTGGCAGATGGTTTATTTAGATACAATTATGAAGATCTGATATGTTAAAATACAATTAGGATGAACTACCAACTATGATCTATTTAGACATAGTTATAAAGATTATTAATTGTGATATGTTCAGATATGGTTTTGATGATTTATCAACAGTATTATACAGGGCCTACTAGCCACCTGGCCTCCAACAAAACCTTGCTATGCAGCTGTGACTGTGCTCTCAGACTCTTGTTGGGCTGGCCCACTCGGCACGAAGGGTATGTGGCAGTTTGTTAGCTCCCGCAATGAGCAGGAGATAGGAATTCCGACAGTAAATACGCGGATCTGAGCAAGAATAAGCAGGCCCATACAACTGTGCCCAGCCCAGTCTAAAAGTAAATGGGTCTGATACCCAGTTTTGAGCCCGGTCCTGCCCTGGCTGCCTAGATTAAATATTGGCCTTACCCAAAAAAGATTATTTAGTTGGGCTACAAGACTTTAATCTTGCTTGGACCTCCTGGGAAGCTCAACACTGGACAGTTTCTCTTCCTTTCTTCCTTTCTCTCTGAGACTCCAGTCATTCTGACAGCGACCCTCATAAAACAATGTCATTCTGAAAGTGACATGCACATATTGTGTCTAAGCATCTGATACTACATATGATCCGAATTCTATAATCCTGAGGGCGCGATTCTTCTACTTTTATGGATTGATTTGTGTCTTTGATTTGGGTCTGTTTTTGCACTATCATATGTGTCCATTGTAAGTCATACTGCGTTTTGTAAATGCTCTTTTGATATGGTGTCATCGTACGTCTTTGATTTTTTCTGCAAGGATTTTCTTAGAAAATTTAGTGTCTCATGTTTTAAATTTATTTTTATTTATCGCTTGTCATTTCTCTGACATATACATCGAGGCAGTGACACATATTTTTCCAAAGTTCTAAGTTAGTTGCACTCGATCGATCTTGTGAGCTACTCCATTAATTAATCTATACATCTGGAGGCTGCAGCATGCAGCAGATCGACCTATACATCTGTGAATGGCCACATCAAGCCTCTACATAGCTAGCTAGCTAGCTATATACAACGACCGACCAAATTTGAAGTTGGTGACCCATCCCTCTCCCCTTATGACGTCCAAAATACGTCGCCTCTGTATGCACGTGTGATTAATTACACATGCATACATTAGTCGTTTTAGAATGTATACAGTCAATACTTAATATGCACAAAAAGCAGAATGCATTTGTCGTGTGCATGCTATTGCTAGATTTGCTATGATTACAAAAAATAGTAGCCAAAGATGCCAATTGATACCATGTCATTATCCAAAACGATAGGTTAAAAAGAACAGAAGTAGTGATATATCACTGCAAATTAACGAAGTTGAATGGATCCCTCTGAAATTTAGGCTAGCTAAGAAAATTCCGATTTAACCTGCAGAAAAGAGTAAGATGTACGCTTATCCACATATAATCACGTGTATAAAAATTGGATATGTCTATATGGCAGTCTATTGAGATTATCTTAAATCTTAGTCGATGAGATTAGCCTATGACTTACAAAGAAGACAAAAACAAAAACAAAGAAACAAAAGAAAAAAGAATTTTAGATCTATAAAAACATATGTGTGCAATCTCATGCTTAAAAATGTGCAAACCCCAGTTATACATTTCAAAACCTAAAATTGCATATGTATTTTGTGTGCAATCCCATGCTTAAAAATATATAACTATTTCAGTTACACATGTCAAAATCTAAATCTGCAAAAAGAATTAGTATGTACTTTTCCATCCGGAGGAAGGAATGGAAAACATTGAAGATTTCTCACTATTTACTGGAAAAAAGGCTAGAAGGCTTACGAGAATAAAATATTGACTTGAAGGCAGAAGAAAAGTCCTCGAATTTAGAGCTTTTCTTCTAAGACTTGTTGGAAAGTCCCTCTTTTCATCTTCAGTTCTGCGTTCCAAGGTCAAAAAGAAAAAAAAAGCAAGTCTAGTTAAATTCCCTAGATAGAGCATAGCATCTACATCCATCTCACATCCTCAACCCAGTAGGAGCCCGGGAAGCATGGGGAAAATGAAATCAAAACGAATCAACTAATTAAGAAAACCTAGAGCAGCTAGCGGAATTGGAGGCAGAGCAAGAGAAGTGGGCTGGGGGTGCTCCTCGGCTGGGGACGGCGGGGCGGCTCCACGGCTGGCCGACAGCGGGACGGTTCCTCAGTGGGGCTCAAGCTAGGGATCGACGGTGGGCTCCGGGAGGTGCAGCCAGCGGTAGGAGAGGCGGCGGTGCAGGCTAGGAATTGGTGACATCGAGCTACGTCGTCGGAGCACGAATCCAGGGGTGGCGGCTGGATGAAGCTGAGTCCAAGGGAGGGGCGACATTTGTCTTTGGTCAGGTGAAACCGTGAAAGGATGAATGGAGACTTCGTAAAAACTAGCCCCTATTTTTTCACCTTAGCGCTTAATTTCTTCTGTCGCTCTGCGCGCGCGCGACTTGATCCATCTTCAGCATACGCCAGCACGTAATGCTGATGATATACGGACTAACGGTGAATATTACATGCGGCAATGAATGGATTGACGACTAAGGTTAAACGCATTGCCGACAGATTGTCAGTCCCTTGGTGGGTTAATGCCTACGGTTAGTTTGTCACAATTGTTGCCAGGAGAGAAGAGGGTCGGCGGAATCGATCCGGACCGTTCACCAAAGCGCAACAAGCATGGGGAGGACGGGAATATTACAGTGAAGTGGACGCGAAGCAACGAACCCACCTCCACCACATGCGCGCAAACCCTACATTATCATCATCATCTCTTCTCTCTTTGTGTATGGTATGCAGCAAGTATATGCAACGTCGTAACATCCTCTCTAACTACATCCCCACTTCGATCAATTCCATCGATCCATCTACTTGATCGCGACATCCATCTTCGTGCCGTACGTTTTGTCTCGTCTTAGCAGCTAGGCTAGGCTTCTTTGCTTTCTCCCTGTCCATATATGCATGCTTCCCATGACCTTACCATTATAGGCTTATAACTAGTTTGCATCCGTCTATCGAGTTTGGGAGCGAGATCGAGTTTGGTGCCGAGAGAAATGGATGGCGGCGGCGATGTGGTGGTGGTGGGGCGGGCGGAGATCGACACGAGGGCGCCGTTCCGGTCAGTGAAGGAGGCCGTCGTCCTCTTCGGCGAGAAGGTGCTCGCCGGGGAGCTATACGCCGGCCGGCGCATCGTCACCGAGGTACATATATACTTTATATATAGTCGTTATTATTCGATCTTAGTTCGTTATAGTTAATGATTTTGTACATGCATGCTTGCTCGATCGACGACAATTATTAGTTGCAAGAAGTTGATAGCTAACTGACATGCTAAGCATGCATGTCAACAACAAGCATACAAGCATGCACTCCTACTTTGTTTTGAGGGAAAGAATGTGGGTATCATTCGAGACAAGAAAAGATTGCAAGTAAAATATTCATATTTTAATTAGGGTTTTATGCATTTGTTTCAGTAGAATGAAGGGCTTGATCATTCCATGCATGCATAGAGTTGGTAGTCTCAAGACTTTAAAGCTGGAGATATATATTCATGTTTTGGGCACACATTATTCAAAAGCTAAGTGCAAATATATATGCTTTTTTAACAGAAGTTTGTTCATGGTTTTATAGCAAAATTAATTTGGAGTCTTGGAGATAGTTTACATGTTTGTCTTACTATAGCTCTTAGTTGAATTTTTGGAGCCGGCCAGGAGTAAAAGGTGGTTGATATTGGTGTAAGATAAAAAGTGTGCTAGCTAGCTAGCTATTCCTTTCTTCCAAACCAAGAAAAATATGTGTCAAAAAAGCAGCCTTCTTTGCCAGCAATGTACATGCTTCTTCTTGCAAACATGCATGTTGTCTCTCTCTCCTACCTACTAACCCACACTAGAAAAGCAGGAACTGATACATGTTTATATATATACCTTCTAGGACTCTCATCTAGCTGCATACTGATATCGCTTTACAACATTTCAATCTATTTTGATTACAGTAACTAACTAAAGTAGTAGCTAGATGCATGGAATCAGATTGGAAAAGTGTGTGCATCAGGACTATATGTTCCTTCCACCCGAATTAAGGCAGCTACAAAAGGTGTACTCCGAAACTTCCTAGAACATCCTTTGATAATGGCATTAGTAGTTTAGTACTGTGATTAATGAGGTGCCCTAATGATCACTGGTAGCTAGAGAAAGGCATGTATATATATATATATATATGATAATTCATGGCGTTGCTAACATGCACTTTGAGGGTTTCTTTTACTACACGAGTACTTGAATTTTTTCATTCATATGATCTTTTAAGATAAGAAGTGTGGAAATCTATTGAATGGATATCTAAGGGTTGAGAATTTAAGTACTTCATCATAGACTAAAACTAGCTAAAATTTCTTCGCACGATTATATCATGTTTCTTTCCCTTCCTCGATCGCACGCACAGAATCGAGCTGCGGCAACAAGATCAGCTGTTAACCACCAACCCGCCGCCGCCGTCAGCGCGGCGGCCGCCGCGCCACGGCACGTGCCAGTGACGAGGGAGCTGGACGATGCGAAGCACGAGTTGGAGAAGGAGCGGGAGGAGAAGCAGAAGATGGCGGGCTGCATCCACTCCCTCCAGGAAGAGCTGAGTAACGCCATGAGGGAGCTCAGGATGCTCAAGGCGCGCGACGAGGAGGCCGCCGCCCGCGCCAAGGTCATCGACCTGCAGGTCGAGGATCTCAAGTTCGTCGAGATCGACGAGCAGCAGCACCAGAGCCCGCCGCGGCGCGTGACCCACGACAACGTCACGGCGAACTTCGCCGACGCCGCCGCCGCCGGCGAGTTCCAGAAGAAGAGGTACGTGACCTTCGCCGACCCGCCGGCGGCTGCGTACAACCGCGCGCCCTCGCCGCCGCCGCTTCCAGACGTGGTGATGGAGCTGCATCAACATCAGCAGCAGCAGCAGTATGCGCCGGCGGCGGCGCGGCCGCAGTACCGCGAGGTGCGGTTCCAGAGGCAGGTGTCGGCCGGGCACGAGGCGGTGAAAAAGGCGGCGGCGGCGGCGGCGGCAGAGGTGGAGGCGGAGGAGGGGAGGAAGAAGAAGAAGAAGCCGCTGATCCCGCTGGTGGGCGCGCTCTTCATGAGGAAGAAGAAGAGCAGCCACCACGACGACGGCTCGGCGGTCAAGCCGCGCCCCTCGTTTTGATCCCGTCCGTTGAGATGCACGCCTGGCCGTTGGATCTTGGAGAAGCACTTGTACACGATAGTAGTGAACAATAAACGTTACCAAGAACGCTTGTATATTTTTGCCTCTCGATCGGTGGGAAAAAGTGGACTTGAAATTTCTGAGAACATATAGAACGCACTTCAATTCAGTCGTTTGGTTGTACTATCTCAAGTTTCATTAATATTTCGACAATTTATTGGTTCCTGGGGTTTAGCCAAAATTGATTTTGACAAATTCGCCTTAAAAGCTTAACCAAACAAAACCCCATCTTTTTGGAATGGAGAATTTGATAATCTGGATCGAGCGGGCTTAGTAGTGCCGAAGAGGGATGGGCAAGGGTACATAATGGTAGCGTCATCGGCCACCGAAGATGATACGAAAGTTAGGAGAAGTTGGTGGATTCGTTAACCAACAGAGATATGAAGAAAGACGGAGGTAGGCAACGACAAGAAAAGAGGCAGTCATAGGAAGAGGCAAGGTGAAATAAGCAGAGGTGGTGGCAGTGCTGGCAAGGCCCAGGCAGTGATCGGCTAGCAGGCTAGGGTTGTGTGGTGGTGGACCGTGGCAGACTACGAGCGATATAGCTTTCGGATGAGACTTATATGAGTTTGTGGGTAAATTTGAAATGTTGGGTTAAGATCCAACTGCTTAGACAGACTATTGAGATTTGCTCTTTGGGCAGTCCCAAACAAGGACGGTCTAGGTGATAGTTGACTGGTTTCTATAAAGAATCAGTTAGATTCTCCTCTTACACTGTGATCATCTCTGCTCACCTCGGCCTCATGCGGCAGCCAGCTGTGTCGCCGCCGCTACCTCCTAACATTCTCATCAAGCATGATCGATATTCCTACGGACCTGCCCCGTCTTCTTCCCCTTCACCTATGGTCAGCGCCGCTGCCTCCATCGTCCATTGTGGGTCCACTACCAACTCAACCGCCCTCCAAGCTTAGGACGGTGAACCACAAAGCCATGCTATTACCCTAATCTAATCATGATACGTATATGTATATCATTATCAGATAGATGTGGATATGAGAATATGCCGATTTCCAAAAATGTCGATGTGTGGATACATTTAGTTAGTATTTTTCTGAAAGGAACAGTAATTTATGTATTATAGTTTGAACAACAAATTATTTTGATGATTATGTCCTTTCTCATGACATGAAAGTATGAAATAGTTCAAGTGAAAGCAACAAACATGAAAGTCTAAAGGCAATAAACGTTAAAATATATTCTTTATATGGGTATGAAAGTATGAAAGTTCAAATGCTTATCAGGAGGGGTAGTGACATGGGCACATGTAGGGTTAAGTTCCAATCCACTTGTTGGGCTGAGTTATATCTGATTTTAGTCCATGATATATTCACGAAATATCCATCAATAAAAATAACAACTATTTCAATGGTTTATTCGTCCACTACTCAATGGATATCTATCTAGATGTATCCACGGTCTATCCCGTATCAATATGTTTCGGATACGGATACCCTCCAAATATCTGTATTTCAGAGGTTGTGACGCACTCACGCTCACAAGAGTGAGAGACGAGGTGTTGTGCCCGGTCCGTAAAATGGAACCCATCTCCGCTACTTTTTCAGTCGAGTACTAGTTAGTAATTTCTAAAATAAAACAGTTTTCATTAAAAAAAAGAGTAACAAAAAAGTTACGAAACTCATGGTCAAAACGACCACTTAATTCTATTGACAGTAACATGAGGGCAGCCAGTGCTCCACAGCAATAACATGACAGACATACATAGCAAGAGACCTACACACGAGCAAATTTAATCTAATCTAGTTTACATGGATGCGTGCACATGCACAGCGACATCTAGCACACACTGAGATATGCAATCAATGCAGCAGCATGCAGCTAGTGTGATTAACTGATGACACTACTAGTCGATCACATCGATCGTTGAGAATTCAGAAGTGTGGCCTTGACCTGACGTCTACCCTGGCCGACTTGTGGAAGAACTCGACGCAGTCGGCGATGGCCTCGTCGTAGTGCGCGTTCACCGGGTGCAGGTTCGAGCTGCACGACGACCTCTTCGGCGCCGTATCCCCGCCGCCGCCGCCTCTGCCGTCGACAGAGAAGGTCACCGTGGGCGGCCGAGGCGGGAAGGAGAAGAGCCCCACGAGCATCTTCCTGAAGCCGTCCATCAGCCTCGCCGGCCACCTCGCCGGCCTCCCATGGCCGCCGTGATGCGCCTTGCCGTGGTGATGATGATGAGACGCTGCCGCCGGTTTCCTCCTGAAGCTCTTCGCCTGCGGCCTAGACATTAGCTTCTAGCTTGATGCTACTTGCTAAGTGATGGTTATTGTTATTTGGGTTGCAAGCTAAGGTTGCTAGTTAGGAACTACAGGTGTTCACTGATACATGCATGGTCCTATGTATAAGTGCCTGATTAGTTAATTTAATTAGTGGCCTACTGACCATTGATGTGATGGACCAGAAGAATTTTTGATGACAAGATGTATGGGTTGTGTCTTTTGGAAATTTTAAGGCTTGAAGGTACAAGGATCCATGTGCAGTGATCATCACTAGGGGCCCTCGGGTCCTTTGTAATTAACATATCCTTTGCCTTTTTCATTAGAAAGAAGGGCTTGTTTTGAGGATTGTAATTGTTAACTATATCAATTTCAATCCTGTAAAATTATAGTTCTTAGAATAATCGTCACCATGCAAAAACTCTATTTGCCAAAATGCCATCCTGTCAAATCAGCGTGGTAGAGGTCTTTCCTCCTCAACTCCAGTGACGAGGAGCGTCGGTCGACAAGGGCGACAACCCTAGCTGTCCAACCACCTCCCTAACCCCCTCACTTTCCCCTTGCTGTTGCCGAAGGGCCGCCAGCCGAAGCCCGCGCGGCGGATGGCGACGGCAAGGCTCCTCTCTTGATCCCCGGCGGTAGGGCGGCACTACTCTCTGGCAACCTGGTGCGGGGGTCCAAGCGGTTTGTGGCACAGTGGCCACGGCGACGCCCCTGCCATGTTCGGCGGTGACTCGGGCCGTGGTGGAGGAGCGGTGGCGCCCCAAGGATCTGGGTTCGGTCATGCCCAGATCCGTTTGCAACACGAGTAGCAGCCGGCACAGTGGCTCGTGGCCGGTGGGGGGTGGCGTCGCATCAAGCCAAGTGTTCCAATAGCGATGCATCTAGCGGGGCTCGGTCTGGTGTGGTTGGACAGGCGGCACATTGAGGTGCGAGCGTCAGCACGTGATGGCGTGGGCCCGCCATCCTGGGCGTGTTGCCTATGGGGGTGTGGCCTTGCGGTCCTAGCAATGGCATGCTGCTTGTTGTGGTGGGTGTTGCCGGCGGGACAGTGTGGCTGGCGGAGGCCTGGTTGGCGCACGGTCACTAGCTACCTTTGGCATTCTTCGGTACGGTGGTCGAAGTGTGGTGGGGCAATGTGGTTTGTGTGCGTGAGGTCAAAGTCTGCCAGTGGTCGTGGAAGCTCCGGATCTAGTGCGAGCAGGCTTGCGGCGTTTGTTGCGGCCCAGTTGAGGGTCTTTGGTGGCTAGACCTCTTCCATGAGGGTTTTAGTGGGGTGGGGGGTAAACGCTCTGGGAGAAAGCCTTGTCCCGATGTGAGTTAATGTCGATGATGCCCTCCTTGTAAGCTTCATTGAAGAATTTGTTCAAAGCCTCCCTGGACCATGGCTGCTGGCGTGGTCAGACCCCCTCTCACGGGGTTCGGCAAGGTGGTGTGGTGTGAAGCTCTGAATGAAAATCTTGTCCCGATGGGGGTCGGCGCCTGTGATGTCAGCCCATGGCGTCGTTTCCTCCTTGGAGGCTTTGTCAAAGAGCTCCGTTTGCTCCTTGCCCTGGGTCTCGTCATTTCCCGGGTGATAGCTTGGGCCAATAGGCATTGTCATGTCTGCTGTTTTGCCCGTTATCAGTGTTTTTGCACGGTTGTCCTCTAATCAACCGTGCTTTGTAAGGTTTTCGGCCTAGTTTTCCTCACAAATCGGGCCAATCCATTCTTCTTAATGAAATAGCAGGAGCACCCTGCCCTCGAGGTTCATAAAAAAAACATGTTCATTAAGCTACCCCTTCCTCGGATGTAGATGGAGGTTTGGTGGTGATGGATGGTGGTGTGAGTTGCGGCTATGACGGTGGTGGGTGATGCTACCGAACGGAATATTTTGGGTCAGACAGGCGGTTCAGGCGGGGAATGAGAGATGGCTGTGGAGGTAGAGGAGAAGAGGTTGACAATTTGGGAAAAGAGCAGGGGCGGATCTATCATAAGGCGGCCGCTCGACCTAACCACCGATGTAAACACTCCTAACCCTCACTTTTAGTGAATAATTGGTGATAAATTGTTGAGTAAGCCACATTTAGTGAGGCATTCATCTTATTAGTGTTATGTACTCTCATTAGTGCTATTAATATATCACTTATATACTACTTTGATTTTGCATAGTACTCTTTGGTCCATACTATCGACTATGCCATGCCAAAAAAGTTGTTTCTGCTCCGCCACGGGTAAGGAATCAGACGGGGAATCTATGATTCATCGAGAAACCACTTATTCAGCAAAGGGACTAACGAATTACTCCTCATTCTGGCATGATTAAGAATTTTTCATATACCCAATTAATATGGTCATCCACTTATATTCCTAGTACGTCAACCTTTTGGGTGTGATGTTGGGTTGGATCTTTTCCTTTCCGATACCTCGGAATTCCTATTCACTATAAGCGATTGCGAAATAGTGATTGGAAAGGGATCAGAGACAGATTTGAGAAGAGACTAGGTAGTTGGAAAGGCAAGCAATTATCCTCTGGAGGAAGGCTTGTGCTTATTAACTCTGTTCTTAGTAGTTTACCTATATTTATGATGTGGTTCTTTGAAGTACCTAAGAGGGTCAAAGAGACTTGACTATTTTTGCTCCAGATTTTTTTGTCAGAGCGATAGTCATAAACAAAAATACAGACTTACCAAATAGAAAATTCTATGTCAATCCAAAGACCAGGGTGGGTTGGGTATTCAGAATTTAGAGATTAAAACTATTTAACTTCTGAGAAATTGGATTTTTAAACACCTCAATGAAGATGGTGTATGGTAAGAACTCCTTAGGAATAAGTACCTAATGGGTAAGCCACTTTATTTAGTGACAAGCAAGCTAAGGGATTTTCATTTTTGGGTTGGCTTGATGAAGTATAAACACCTATTTTTTCAGTTTGGTAAGTTTCAAATTGAAGACGGAAAGGAGGTGAGATTTTGGGATGACTCATGGATAAGGGGCCAAGCCTTCAAAGATCGTTACCCTACGCTCTATAATATCACCCGCAAAAGGCATGCCACGGTTGCCGAGGTGATATGCACTGTTCCACTGAATTTCTCTTTCAGGAGGTCGATTATTGGTCTCACGCTTGATGCATGAATGTATTTAGTCTAGCAGGTAGCAGGGGTTTCCTTAGTCAAAATCGAGATCAGTTTGTGTGGAATCTTCATTCAAATGAATAGTTTTTTTGTACAGTCCATGTAGAGTGCTCTCATCCGGCCTTAGTAGCCCTCATCGTTTATGGCAAATAGGGTTGTGGCGATTGAGGCTTCCTCTGAAGATTTAAGATTTTTATGTGGTCTCTATGATGGGGGTGGTGCTTACTAAGGACAATCTGGCAAAATGGAATTGGCAAGGCAGTAACAAGTGTTGCTTTTGTAATGAGGAGAAATCATCATCTCATTCTCGAGTGCCAATTTGCACACGTCCATCTAGAGATCCACATACTTAACTTTTAACCTTACTCCTCCTCGAAGTGTGTCCACTTTGTTCAAGAATTGGTTAATGAGACTGTAAGGCTAAACGAGTCCAAATTCTTGTGGAGGCAAGTGCAGTATGCTGGTTTATTTGGCTGTGTCAAAATGATATTATTTTTGACAAAAAATAATATTCCCAGTCCGTTGCAGGTTATCTTCTTGTGTATTAGTTGGTTGTAGTCTTGATCTTTGTTGTAGCGGCAGGTGGACAGGGAGCAGATAGCAGCGGGTGCTCGACGGCTGAAGGCGGTTGCCAGGGAATATATATCTCAACGTGCATGGCAATCATGTAATTGATTGTGGAGTGCTTGAACTATGTGATTTGAAGTTCTATATAATCTATTTTTTTTGTCCTTTGACACATAATTTTTAAATTTGAATCATTTTGGGTAAAGTGCGTGCTTTCTATGTAGAGGTTGAGAGATAATAAAACTCTTCTTTATTTAGAGAAAAGATAGATAGCTCATGCATGGTTAAAACTTCAAAACTAATCACTGCCACAAGCCAAACGAACAAAACAAAGTTGTTATTTTGCACGATCTATACATGACACATCAATGATATATCTCAATTGCTCTTGTTGGGAATTTTAGAAACAACATCTGACATGTTAATTTAGTTAAAGGTTCTTCTTCAAAAGAAATTTTGTTAAAGTTGCGCAACTTGCGGTTGGATGTAGCGAAGTGATCCTTTAGTTCTGGATAATGTTCACTAATCTTAGCTAATTTTTTAGCTTATATCTAGAAAAAAAATGTTGCTGGATTAACAATATAAGAGCTTAATAAGTATACTAATAATCTTAGAGTAAACTCAGGAAATGACAAATTATTAGTCATGGATGTGTATCTTGTCGCTTTCGGCCGTGCGTTAGTGAGAAGAAATACGATCCAATCGACGGCCAGTCTATCGTTGCTGGTGAAGACACATGCTTGATCGCTAGCTTAATTAGCGCTCTTCTAATAAAGCATGCATATGCATGGGGGGTATACTCATAACTACCATCATATACATATAGAAAACGAAGAGAAAAATAACAAGGGCTGTTCACCAAATCAAGGACACCGAAACATCTGTACATCGTTAGATTCTCTCTCTCACCCACTCACTCTTAAAAAAGAGAACACAAAAGATGCAGTTCTGACTTAACTGGAAAGGAAAAAGGTATCCTCGAAGCACAAAGTCATATTATTATTTTTCAAACGTACTAAAAGTTATAGAAGAAAAGTAACCTGGAAGTCATGGCAAAATGCAATGTATTATAGTTGTGTAATTGTCCACAGTTTAAGCCAAACAAAACGTTGTAGTTGTTCACGTCATAGTGAAATCAATCCGAAGTACAATGTAGAAAAAGAATGTATGCTCTTCGAAAGACTCTACACGCTACATCTAAGTTAGGCCTTAGTTTTTTCTTTTCTTTTTTTGAGGCAAGTTAGGCCTTAGCTTTTTTCTTTTAGAGACAATTAGGGCTTAGCTATATATGCCCAGTTTTAGGGGGTGTTTGGTTGAGCTTTTCAGCAGCTTTTCACTGAAAAAAGCTACAGCCCAACCAAACGGCCAGCTTTTCAGCAGTTTTTTGCCAACGGTAGCTGTGGTCTTTGCAGTACAAATTCAGTTGTTTGGAAAAGCTGCCTTCTGCCAGCTTTTTGCAATGTGCTGAAGTTTCAGTGCTCATTTTCCAAAATACTGTAGATGGTTTGGATCAACCAAAAGCCGTATGGTCACTTTCCCACAGCCACAGCAGCTTTTCTAAACAGCCAACCAACATCAGTTTTGTCAACAGCCACAGCCCAACCAAACAGGCCTTTAGCCTCTCGTTCGGCCTGTCCCAGCCTTTATCTTTATTTTGCCCTGTCCTGGCCCTGTGACATCCACCATCAAAAGCACAATAAAAGGGCCTGTTAACAGCCGATAAGCCTGGAAGGACCCATGTAAACCTACATTAGGCCTTCAGAGTAACTCATAGTTCGTATTCATTTTTTTAGATAAAGGAATAATTTTCATTAATTTCGGGCCTCTGCAAAACAAAATGCCCACAGCCAAATAGTTCGTATTCATATATTATTTTCAGGAATTTCGAAAGTAAAAACATATCAGAAATGTTAATTAGAGGGCGCCATCTATGTATGCTCGTCAAGTGTCCTTGCGGAAGCTTTTTCCTAATTGTCATTTTACCAATAAACTATTTTGCTAGTAGCTGAATCTGCCCTGCTCTTTGGATGTGGATTTGGACTTGGCTGTGAGCTATCTAATACAGCTACCAGAATTAGAGAATAGCTTGCCTTTTTCTGCAATCTTTAGTTAACTGGTTGGCCGCCCTGATAATTGGGGATCAGGATCAAGAATCAAATCCTCCAAATAGGGCAGTAGTTGCTCACTGATTGCCCCTTGCATCCCATTCACATGCATGGTTTATGCATGAGCTTGTGCACAAGACAAATTTCTCACTGATGTACATATATCTTGTAGGATCTGAATCTGTCCTCCGATTTTCTGAACCAAATCTTCTAGAAAAGCACCTACTAACCATAGTCTATGTAATCTGCTTACCTTTATAAAGGCCAATCTTATGTTATTTTGATGAGGAATGTCAGGGTCGATTTATATATGCTTCTTTTTAGACTATTTGAATTACTATTCTACATGGAAGCTTCTTAAGTACAATTTAATTAAGTAGATGTAGTTCTTAGTTTCTTCGGTAATTTTTCCTATATTTGCTTTGACCAAATGGTATTTACTCCAAAGTATATATGCTGTGATATAATCAAGCATATGCATACCCCACATTTTATATTTCCACTATTTTGTGAAAATAACACACTAGCATAAATAATGCTTACTGTCAAATAATAAACGAGATATAACAGTGTACCTTTTCTCTCTGGCCTATGCCTACAAGACTACAGTTCAGCTGAATACGTAGATTATTATTGGTCTGGATTCATCATATCATATATGGTTTTCGAGGGGATATTTGAAATCGTGACACGTAGGGCACGATCCTTAGAATTACAAGTCTAAGCAATCATACTCTCCATCATCGTCTAAAGACAAATGTATAAAATTGCTTGTTTCTCCGGGAATAAGGGTTTGCATGGCTGCATGCATGCAACATGTGAATCAACAAGTACAGCTATATTCAGGTAAAGCAGGGAGCCGGGCCGTGCTTTTTCACCCGGCCGGCCTGGCACGGCCCACGGCACGGCATGGCACGGACCAAAACGGGCCGGGCCGGCACGGCCCCGAACAGCCAGGCCATGCCGGGCCTCATTTCTTGGCCCAGCAGGCGGCACGGCACGGCACGGCCACCTGGGCCGTGCTCGGGCCAGCCCGGCACGAGGATGCCCCGGGCGGGCACGGCACGACGGTGGCCCGGGCGGCCGGGGGCGGGGGGCACTGGGGTCGGGGCGGGGGACGTGGCGGGACCGCGGGAGAAAATGGGGGGGGGCCGGACGCGTGGCAGCCTGGCAGGGAGAGAGAGGGAGGGGGCGAGCGGGGGCCGGGCGACACGCGCGGGGGGGACCGGGGCTGAGGTGGCGGAGGGAGAGCGGGTGACGCGCGGGCACAGGTGCATGGCACCGTCGGCAACGGGCGGGAGATGGGACGGGGGGCCACGGGGTGGCAGGTGGCGTGCGCGCGAGATGGGACGGGGGCCACGGGTGTGCCACGTGGTGGCCTGTGGGCGGTTGGGCGGGCACGGGGTGGAGAGGGATGGGACGGGGCGCGCGCGGGGGAGTGACCAAGTGATGGGATGGGGCTGCACCGCGCGGGGGAAAAAGGGAGGGGTGGTTGCTAAGAAAAAAAAGATTAGGGGTAAGAAAGAAAGTGGATTAGGGGAGAGAGAGGAAAAAGGAGGGTTTGCTAAGAAAAAAGGGATTAGGGCTAAGAAAGAAAGGGGGATTAGGGGAGAGAGAGAGAGGGGGAACGTCGGACTCAGGATAGACAGGCAGATGTCTATATAAGAAGAGTGGGAGGGCATTTCAAAAAAGAAGAAGAGTGGGACGAAACACAGAGAGGAAAGAACACATAAGTTTTATACTTCTTCTCATTTTCTCACCATGTTCTCTCGTGGAAAGAAGAAGAAGGCGGAGGTGGCACGCCAACGCCGTCCTCCCATTCCTCCTACGGCGTCACAACGGGGTCGATCCTCGCTTGGCGGCATGACGCCGCCGCACTATGTTCCTTCAATGGGGGAAGATGAGGTCAATCCTCGCCTACTCTCCCCCAGTATGGGAGACTACGGCATGGAAGATCAGCACATGGACGGTCTTCAGGGCTATGAAGACGCCGGAGCCGAAGAAAACCCACCGCATGCTACCCCTAGCTCCGTGCCTACAATTGCCGCCGAAGATGTCAGTGGCTCCTCGAGAAGTATGAAGGTGGCATGCTGGGCCCACATGACGAGGATGGTTGCAATTCAAGACGGTGTACGATTAGTAAGTGCGACATGCAATTATTGTCATAAAGAATTTACTGCAGGTTCGGCTAATGGGACGGGGCATCTCAACCGGCACGTCAAGAAGTGCCTATAAAAATTGGGGCAGACCCAAGGAGGAGGCATGCAGACCCAGCTGAAGCCACGGATGGTGAACTTGCCAACGGGAAGGATGTTGACCTGCTTTTATGGTGGAAGAACGCTGCGCGCATATTTCCTGTCCTGTCCCATTTTGCATGGGATGTTATACTTGTTCCGTATCGACTGTCTCTTCTGAGGCAACTTTTAGCATGGTTGGGAGAATAATCGAAGAAAGAAGTTCGTCCCTCATGCCCGAGACGGTGGAAGCAATCACATGCCTCAAGGATTGGAACAACGCGGATAAAAGACAACAACATCAGTTAGAGGATCTTGAGATCCTGGGGGCCTTAGCCGATCTCGACATCATCGACGTCGAATAGTTCGTATATATATTTTAGTGTAGTTACTGTACTCTTTTCTTTATAGGGGAACCCCACACTAGGGTGTAAGGTTTTTTAACGAGGCAGTAACATTGTATCAGTATTTTATTAATAATAATATTACACTGATTTACCCCAATAGCTGTGAGCCTCTTCTTTATTTTTTTCTTTTTTTCTCTTTTCACTTTACTTCCTTATCCCTTTTCTTTTCCTTTTCTCTTCTTTATTTTTTTTCTTCCCTCATCCCATCCCTTAGAAATTACTAGGAGTGCAGGACACCTCTCACAGCCTTCCAAAAGCACAAGGTTACTTAAACATCACAATCACAAGCTTTTGGCCATAAGAAAGCAAGGAAACCATGGTTGAACACTAATAATTTGGCTTGAAATCTCAAGCTGTCCATCTCTGCTCGTCCCCTCGGCCTCCTGCGTCCAGGACCTCCTCCACCCGCGCCGCCGCGCGCCTCCTCCACCCGCGCCGCCCCCCCTCGCGGCCTCTCCTGCGCCTCGTCCTCCCCCACCCGTGCCGCGCCTCCTCCTCCTCCACCCGCGCCGCCTCCCTCCTCCTCCTCCTCCACGCGCGCTGCCACCCCCTCGCTGCTGCCCTCCTCCTCATCCCGCCCCCTCGCGCCGCCGCCCCTCGCCGCCGCGCCCTCACGCCGCTGCTCTCCTCCCCATCCCACCCCCTCGCGCCGCCGGCCCCTCGCCCCTTCTCGCCGCCGCCCCCTCGCGCCCTCACGCCGCCTTCTCGCTGCCGCCCCCTCGCCGCCTCCTCGCCCGGCTCCCCCTCCGCCGTGCCCCCGCTGCTGCACGCCTCCCCTGGCCTGGGCCGTGCCCGTGCCGGCACGACCCGATGGCCGCCCGGCGTGCCGCGGGCCGGGTTTCGGCGCCTCCGTCCGGCGGCCGGCACGGCACGGCACGGCACGGCAGCGCTGCCGGGCTCGGCCCAGGCACGACCCGACTCGCCCGAGGTCCGACGGGTCCGTGCCGTGCCGGCCCAGCCCGGCCCAAGTCTCAGCACTATATTCAGGGGTACGTATCTTCGAATAGTTAACAATTTTTAATGAATCCAAAGAAGCAAACAGCTCTTATCTTTGTATATAAAAGCCCATGACACTCTACAAAGTGATACATTGATCCACCAAGAACCAGCTAATAGCGAAGTTTAGACAAGCTATATTGACGTCGCTGGCAAATGGAGGCCGAGATGTTCCGGCATGCCGTCGAGCCCCTCGAGGCGAACGCGGCCACATGCATCCCTAGGCTGCGCGGCGGTGTCCGGTGGCCGCGGCGAGCCGGCGCCGCTCCGGCTGTCCCCACGTCGGTTTCCGTGATGGATCGCCTCCGGGACGTCCTGCTGTGGCTCGCAATGCTGTCAGCGGCGTCGTCGTCGCCGACCAAGGCTGGCGCTGGCCGCCTGCAGCAGCAGGCGACGGCAGCGCCGTCGAGAGCGGCGTCGGTGCGCATGAGCCCGTCGCCGGCGACGACGTACCCCGACTCGTACCGTAGCGAGGCCGTCGACGAGTGCATCGAGTTCCTGAAGCGCTCAGCTGCCGGCCACGGTGCTAGCTGTACCCCCCCGGCCCGGCCGCCGCCATGGAGTTAGTGAGCTCGGTGCCGTTGCCGTTGCATGCGTTTGCATGTGCCATGGGAATCTGATTCTGATCCAGTTTGGTGTATGTCTGTACATGTGGATGTTTGTATATGAATTGGTAGGTTGTTGCATGCATGGGTGGTTACATGCATGTGTTTGATGTGGTGTCCTATCGTGTTGGATGTATATATGCAAACGTTGTAAAAGTTTACCTCGACTTGTCAAGTGGAGTTACATCTTATCTTATATATGGGTGATGAAGTCGAATATGCTTTCTGCTTCATGAGCTAGCACCTGTTTTATTTGTTGCAACCCAGTTTTTTCGCAAGTACTTGGATATGACGAGTCTATCTTCATCATCTATATCTTGCTCTGAGATATGTATTAGTCATTTGGACTATTTTGCAATTACAACTCCTACGTTATACACTTTACCACTACTTATACAGTTTAAGTGTGCATTGCACATATCTATCCTCACCCCACTCAACTCTCTCTCTCTCACCCCCATCCTCTCCCACCCGCTTCCAAGCTCCGCCACCTTCATCATCTACATCCCCGACCATCGCTATCGCCATTACTTTCCCTCCTGAGCTCCATCACTTCCATCCCCATCTTTCCTTTGCCTCCATTTCTACCCCTTATCATCGCTTGTGGCAAGAGGAAAACGAGGGGCGCTACGGGCCTAAGCCTACCGTAGCTGGATTCGGCCCCGCCTAATAGTGAGATTTGTATGCGTTAGATTTTTTCATGAACAAATTCCAGGTACATCGTGTTCATGATTTTTTGTTCATGTTTGATTAAATAATGTCCAGGAATTAATATAATATGTTTGTTCATGTTTGATCAAATATGTATATATTTGTCGAAAATATTGTCTGGATATTGTATTTGATCCTTGTTCAGCTCAGAGAAAGAGGAGTATGAGCAAACGGACCTAAGTATGTGAAGGGGCAGGAATAGAGGATTTATTTGCAAGTTGGAGCGGACTGTATGATGAGAAATGAATATAGTTGAAGGTGTCTTTTATAAAACTAGAGCACTAGTCTTAAAGCAAATAGAAAGCTGTGATAAGAACTAGACGTCGAAATACCTGTAGAATTGCAAGACGATGTTGTGAGCTTATTTCAATCAATGGTGTGGCACTACTGTAGAAATGCTCATTCTAGACATGTCATCTCAAATGGTTCAGTGAAGCCGTCTGTGATGTTCCTCATCACATAGGGTTCATATTTGATGATCGTCTGTGATGTTGCTCATAACATACGATTCATCTTTGGTGACCGTCCATGATGAGTTTACCGCCAAAAACTGTCTGTAATGGGTCAATAGACGGTTCATGTTCTGAAATTGTTCGTGATATGATTCTTGTTACAAACGGTCTATTTCATTGACCATCTTGGATAGTCAAACATGGACGTTTCAAGTGAAATAACAGTTTATAATGATAGGCCAACCTATATCAGATAGGGATAACTCAGCAATTCTAGGAATGAGAGTTTTGATAAACATCAGGTAGCTCATTCTTCCAAAAAGGAATGTGTACCATAGATGTGCATCAAGGTATGTGCTCTACAGTGTCATCCTCCCTAGTGAGCTTCATGACGATTATGGTGAGGGCTCACTAGGCTTCATGATGGAGGATGGTGGTGGGCAGGCCCTATGCTATGATCAGGGAGGCAAGGATGAAACTTGCTTTGATGTGGGAGACACTCGATAGCAAAGGCGATTTATAGGAGGTTGAGAGGAAGGGAGGAGGTTACGGAATCTTAGAGAGGAGGAAGTGTCTCTCAGAGGTGGTGGGGAAACCTAATGGTGGGTGTTTTATATGTTGATATACCTTCTTATGTGTATCAGTCTCCTCTGAGCCAGTGCTATGTTGTGATCAAGAACAAAATATACGAACCTAACAAAAAAGACCAAAGTAATAACAATGAAACACTCACATCTGAAGAGAAGACTTGGCGAAATTGATAGCAAATTGTGTAAGCAAAACATCAAAAAATCATCGCTCACTTACAGCATTCTCGAAACCGTCTAAGACCTTTACACCCTTGTCGTATATAAAAATCAAGTGTTAAAAGAATATGATGGCGTCTACTCCAAAGTATCTCAAACGTATGAACTAAATTCACACTATTATGGATTGAAATAGTATGTTTTGCTCGATTCTTATCCAGTTTGGTTTGCATTTGTAGTGTTTCTAGACCAAAGCACAACAAGATTAAGACTAATGGTGAGTGAGGTGTTTAACAAACAGGACACAAGGTTAGATTCCAGCAAATCATCGGCTTATGTAGTCCTTAAGAATGACTGGGCCGCCGCTTCTTATGTGCCATTTTCATTTTGTTTTGTAATAAGTGATCTTTGATATTGTCCTGTTAACCTATCGCATCGCTCATTAGAATTTTTTTTAAATGGCTTGATGTTATCTCTCATTTAATTTTCTCAAACTTTTGTATTGTTAAGTTCGTTAATAAAATCGGGGAGCTACTTCCTTTTACAATAAGAAAATTGCAGTGTCTGTGTCCTACATCTCGATGTAATTGCCTTAACATAACCGGCCCAGTGATTGAACTTGGGCCAGGTAAGCTAATTAGGTTGCCATTGATACTAAACTAGGCCCGCAACCAGAACATGATCTGGGGCATTGGGCTTCCTCCTACTTGCTCTTGTTTCTGTGAGTAAATTTTCGCAAGACTATCACTTGGCCGGCCCGCTCTTCCTTTTTGTGTACTATAATTAGATTACATGCATGTACAATTGGGGAGCAACTAACACGCAATCTATCGATCTATCGTAGAAGAGGGCTTTAACCACCTTGCAGTACATATGCTAAAAGATCAGTTAAATTACTTACCAAATAATTACACTCGATTAATCAATGTTTAGAGAAGAATTAACCAAATGCAGAGAGTACTAGATTAATCAAAAGTACACTCCACATATCGCTTAGAACAATCTTTTCAAATATATAACCAATTCACTAGCATTATCTGCCCACCCAGGATTTGCTTGATGCACACTACTAGCTCACCGAAAGAGTAACACTAAAATATAAAATTAATCAAGAGATCCTTCCAAGCAATGTGCTGTCAGAGGGAGCTAGTCAGTAGCGGACACCTCACTCCAAACAGCATCTGTTGCATCTTTATTTGGTAGGCAACATGGATCCAGATATATGCCATTGTTTTCGCAATCACTAAGTCAATGCCTTGGGGGCGATAAAAACATATACTCCCTCCGTTCCAAAATGTAAGGCATGCACGCATCCCAAAATTTACAATTAGGTGTATAACATGTTAGTTATATGATACAAAAATGATATCATTGAAAAGTGCTTTTAAAAATGAATCCAACAATATCACTTTTGTATCACATAATCAAAATATTATAAGTCTAATCGTAAATCTTGAAATACGTGCGCGCCTTACATTTTAGGACGGAGGGAGTACTATTTAAATATGCCACGTTTGGCCGAGCTTCAACTCCAGATTCTAGCTAGACTCTTACAGAAGCTAGCTTCGCATTCAGTTGAAGCTAGGAGCCGGTGAAGCTGACCAAAGTTGCTCCAGGTTTTCTATGCAGATACGTCCAGCTTCTCTAGCACCGGTCGCGAAAAATACGTGAATTCTGAAGTGTTTTTCCCCTTTGATTATAAGGAAGACGCACATGAATAAACATCTCTAAATATACATACCACACATATGCATCCACATGAGCACGTTTCCTAGTCACATGCTGTAAATAACGGAGACAGAAAATAAATCCATGAATCTTTCTACTGAATGTCTCGTGTGTATGTAAATATAAAACATCATAATTTAAACTCTAATATGTAAAGTTCTGCCTCTCCCTCTCCCCCACCCCCTCCCCATGGATCCTGAAGTGTTTGCCCGCCGGCTCTAGCTTCTCCCTAGAAACCGAGAGCTGGAGCCTCGCCAAATATGCACTTATTTAATGCCTAACACGATAAACGGAGCTAAGCGATACCACGTCGGGATCCATTTAGAAACCTCTTGCAGTTTTTGATTAAAAAATTCGATAAAAAAGTTTTAATAATTGCGAAAATACTATTAACAGTAGCTATAGCATGTGGTTGTTTACAAGCTAATCGGCATATGTATGGAACTGGCAGCAAGCCTGATGAAAAGTACACACTGTGTGTGTTCTCTTGCTATTAATCTAACCTAATATCATAGCTCGGATATCATTTTATAATTTTGTTAGATAACCTTCCAGCGATGCAAATCCCAGAGAGAGTATGAGAGAGGCCATACAGGGAAGAGATATATGCTGCTCTGAGCCAAAGTGTGGTTGAAACATGCATGCATGCATATGATCTAAAATCTGACTGTCGAGATCTATGAAAAATGTGTGCTACATTTTATAAACTACAAGAGATTACAGAAGACCTAAATGTGTCATAAAGACCTGAAGAGGTGGGTATACGTAGTGAACTGATTGATGCGTAAAATTTCATATATCAGAAACAGGGAGTCTTAATTCTGAGGCCCGGCAATCATTCAAAGAAAAAGTAATCATCGCTCATCATGTTGTATGTTTTGAGCGGCCTAGCTAGAAGTGAGGAGAATATATTGTCAATATTTTCTCAACAATTAGATCGGTAAGGTGAACTGCTCGATGTATGAAGTTTACTATGTATGATCCAAGAGAAGTGCACAGAAGGAGGTGAGATGGCGCGAGTACATGAGTCGTGCTGTGCATGAATGTGAAGTTGGTGAATCGTATATGACAAGTTGCTGAATCATATATGGCCATGCCATCTCTGTGTCTCCCAACCCAGCTGTAATTGATGGGTCACGAGGGCACATCCGCACATCTTGATGTCTCATTATTGATACATGATCCAAAATTTAGTGTGACTAGAATTTGTCGTAGCAGCCCACGTCGTGGGGGTGCGAGCTTCAATTTGAATCAGTTTTTACATCACTAAATATACCCGTTGTTAGAACTAATGGGCTTGGCCCATGTGCAGTTTCTAAAATTTCTAATAAATCTCAAAGGCCCATGAATAAATGGCAAGAGGTGGTGCAAGAGTTTAGCCCCATATTGCTAGTGGAGGAGGTGGGAGACCACTTTATATAGTGAGTTCTCCCCACCACACTTAGTGATTGATATGAGGAGAGAAAGGAAGCACCACACACGCGCACGCTCGCCTGGCCGGGCCCGGGCCCGGGCCGAAGGGCGCGGGCGTGCGACATACGCGTGAATGGTCCGCCGAAATCCGGTCCGTGACCTTGCAGGAGCGCGGCTTCCTTTTGCCGTTTTAGTTTTTTGGTTTCTTGGCATAACTTATTATAAATCACTGCGTTTTATATATTCTCTTGATATAGTAGGACGCTAGATCTCTATCGTGCATCCCTAATTCTTTCTTTAAAGTTTTTTACGTAAAATTTAGTGTCTCATATTCTTGGCCTATTTTTAATATTGTCCGTCGTATTTATATCATTCAACATCGTCTCATGGCATGCATGGTTTGTGATTCGTGAGATGCCAAATTCGCATTGCGCAGTAATGGAAGTACTGCTGCTACATGCATGTAGGAGGACGATGCATGCATACACTGGTCATTTCGTCGGACTGTACGGCCGAAAAGCCGGAGTAATGACTCGTGCAAGGAGAAGGTGATCAGCAGGATGAGCCAATTAATGTGTGGGCCCTTCGATCCAGTCCCCATAGGGCATACACAATGGTTAGCAAAAAGTTGGCGCTGAGAAGGGGAGAGAGAAGTTGGAACTGATGCTACAGTAGAGCAATCGATCGAAGCCAGCCAAAAGATTCCATCAACGCTGCCGCAACTTCATTTCATCGAGAAAGTATCCACTGATACCGCTGTTAGCTGATAATGTATAGTATCACTTTTAAAGGTCGTAAGAATATTTAAATTGTTTTGACGACATAGACATCGAATATATCTACCATCTAATAAAATTTCAAATCTAAATTCGACACACAGTTCAAAAAATAAAGATATGCTTGTGAACACTACCACGTCAAATCTGGAGCGAACAATAACTCCCAAATCAAATTTGGAGCGAGCAGTAACCAACTGGTACTATTCAAAATGGTATTTCTTGAATTATGGATCAAATTTGAATTTAAAATTTTGTGATATAATAGATATCTGCTGGTTATGTTGTCATCTTTTATTGAAATTTTTCGCGACTGTTTGAACATGATACCGTACGTTGCATCACGTAAAAGCCGATATTCTAGCAAAGAAAAAAGAATCCATATAGGCCTAAATTTCAGAGAACATGCGTCGATGAAAGCGTTGCGGCCTCGATGGAACAACGGGTGCTCCCTGACCACCGGTGCTCTAGGGGCGCTCGCGGTCGGATCACCAAGTATGAAGGCAAAGGGATGTACAAATACACCATACATGTTCGAGTCCTCGTCCAGTTGAATTTGTGGGTGTCTTCTTAATTTCTTTTTGAAGATAAACATGTTCCTCCTAGAGCTAGTGTTTTCTCATTTTATTTATCTTTTGCAATAGAGCTAGTGTTGTACTATGAAGAGCTGAAGACATAATTCAGAAATTCCAAGTCTACGTACTACTCTAGCTAGTCAACTAGTAGTATATAGAGTTTGCGTGCATATGAATGACCAAACATGCTACAATTAACAAATATTGCGAGAATTACATCAAGTAAAATTAAACAATTAATGCACATGATACGTATCATGTGACACTGTCCTTGGACATGTGATTTAGGTATCTATAGTCTCATGCCTTTGTGTTGTCGGCGTGCTGCTTGACTCTATAATAAGCGAATTTTTTTATCATAATGTATGTCATTTTAAAATATGTGAAAGTTAAATATTTTGAAGTTTGATTATTACTATAGAAAGAAATATCAATATCTACAATACTAAATTGATATCGCTAGATTCATCATAAAATATACTTTCATAATGTATAGTTAGTTTTATTTTGGACAACATACTTTAATAAATAGATAGTCAAAGTGTTACCTTAAAGACTGTGTCAATATATAAAACACCTATATTTTGACACGAGGCAGTAACATTTATGCATAATAGTCAAGCAGTTCATGAATTTCTTAGTAGAGTTAGTTCTAATAAACCGATTAATTAACAATTAAGACCACGAGGGACAGACTTAATTTAGTGTAATTGTTAACTAAGACACCATATATCAGTAGGTAGCTAGGATGTGTTTCTAAGGCCACTCCCAATGCATAGGTGCTTAGAGCAGGTGCTTAGTGCATGAGAGGACTTAGCAACTAAACTTCCCAATGTATAGGTGCTTAGCTTTTTGTAGCTAAGCTTCCTTCATTTAATTGTTTAGCAACTAAACTCCCAATACATAGATGCCACATATGTATTTTGCATAGGTCCGCGCGCTTAGCATCGGTTCTTCCTAGAGACACCAAAACTATCTCTCTCCTCCTTAATTGCTCTGCCACGTCAGTTTTTCGCCTATGTGGCGTTCTTAGCACCTGTCCGAGTTGGAGCATTGGGAGCAGCCTAATGGTCGAGATGCGCGAATCCTTCTGGTGATCTCTTGCATGGTTACCAAGAATATAATTTTCTTCTGCTAGAAAATAGCCTAGAGGAATTGGAAGAGACACGTGTTTTGTCCCCTTGTGTCTCCTTTTGGTTGCAAGTAACTGGACATACTCATCTAGGCTTGTGGGACATAGGGCATCACTGCTGTGCGTAGCATCGATCTGGCTGACTTGTCTGATCCAAGTGATCATAAAACTTTTTTATCTTCTTTTGCGACGAAACAAACTTGGTTCATGTGTCACATTAATTAGAGTAGACCCCTTTAAGCTTAAACAAACAAGGTTTATTTTTTGAGAGGAAACAAACAAGGCTTTGAAGTACTAATAACTGTTGCACATGATCAATAGTCCCTTGTGATCCACTATTTACGGGGCTCAAGGATCTGTCTCAGCTCTCTCCCACTTAAAACCAATTCTAATACTAGACAACAGACGATCAACACATCAGACAAATAAGTCTAGCTCGATCATGTTACTAAACTATATGGTGTTTTCATTACATTGGCAAAAGCCAATGTGTAAGTCACACTATAAACACTTATAATTAATTGTGTCTCCTGTGAATAGGAAAATAGTTATTTCTTGAGACACATATGTAGAGTTGACCTCTTCCGTTACGTAGTGCTTTTGTTTTCCTTCTTGTTGTTTGTCAAACCGTTAGTCAGAGGTTTGATTGGTCCAAATGAACTAAACGTTGTTGTTTGAGGAAATATAAAAGTTGAGAAAGTTTTTCAATATTGATAAATGTTGGTAATGTTCCCAGTGTATTTATTCCAGAAATTAATGTTTTTAACAAACTCAAAACTTTCTCGAATTTGTCACCTCTTGTACTCGTTCAAAGTCTAAAAAACATTTGAATAATGCTGATAAATGTTGAACACACACGAGCTTTATTTATTATTCCAGCAATCAGTAACAAATATGATAATTTCTGAAATTTCATATTACCTCTGTTGCTTGGCCAACATGGCAAAAACATCTAAATAATGTTGATAAATGTTGCATACGTTTGAACTTTAATTACTATTTCAGAAACGACTAACAGATTCAATTTATTGCCTTTGTTGCTCGGCCAAAGTGGCGGAAACATCTGAATATATTTTTAATATTGATATGTTAAAAACATTTGAATTTCAAACTCTCTCAAAATTTGTATTGCACCAACCTGACGGAATTTAGGTCATTTGAATTCATCGAGCCTCTTTGACCACTTTGACTAACAGGTTGATTAACAACGATGGCAGAAAAACGCCTATTCCTAACAGAATAGTGAGAAAAAAAAAGATTTGCAAAAATTAGTGGCAAAGTGAATGAATGGGCATCTTTTAGTGGCAAGAACAAAAGTTCCCCAAATATATATATATATATATATATATATATATATATATATATGCTATTTCACTAGAATGGCAAAATTCGATATGCAACTCTCACCGTAAGCACTTCTAAACAATGATGTCCCCTCTAAATAGGAAATGGTGAGGTATCATTTCTTGAGAACCATATGTAGTTGACCATGTTAATAGACAGGTGACAGAAATTTGGTCAAAAGTGTACCAACCATGTCTCGCACCTTGCAAAGGTTAGATTCTATCTGTCTTTGCATGGATCTGATCGTGCATTAGGATTGAGGACAAGGTCCACCTACTTTGTAGCAACCAAACAGATCAGGCCTAGCTACTTCCCAACCAATCAAACCCAACAAATCATGATGCCAGTGTTGTACGTACTTGCTAGCTAATCCATTCTCATTCATGCATATGGCGTACTGTCGAATCTCGACAAATCATCCTGTTCGATACTAATTACAGAGCGTGTGTGCTAGAGGGTGCACTCACGTGTGTGCGCGCGCGCGTCCATCTTGTAATCTCGGAAACAAAATCATAACAATGGATGACCAAACGAAATAAAAGCATCGGAATCGCTAGCGTTGTCAAATCAGAAAAATTTCTGAGATATGCCCCTCCACCTTCATCTCCATCTCCAGCTCCAGCTCCATCTCCAGCATGTCGAAGAACACCATCCCTTCGAATGCCCCGCCTGCTCCACCATAGCTTTATTTACTGTTATCTTCATGATCGTCCCCAGCTCGCCTGCCATTTCAACATTCCTTGTCGATCCACCGGAGACTCGGCCGTGGAGGCGGCCGGAGTACGCCGGACTGCCAGAGGCCACAGTCTCCGGTACGTTAGCTACCTATGGAGTTGGCTCGCAAACAATGACTAACTTTTGAAAGAAGAAGAAAAAAAATCAATGAGATACAAACAAGCCCTAAAAATCATTCCCATCAAAAATATACTTAGTATACATATGATCAAGAACTTGTACTGCTTTTGGGTACGTACGTGTATCTTCAAACCGACAACTAATACGCATGCATGCATGCATGCATGCTTAATTGTACATGCGTGTGATAAACATGCAGTCAAGTGTTGGTTTTCATGGAGCGACACGGTAGATGACGACGAAGCACGGCAGTATGGCCCTGGGGTTGGCGACGAAGAGCTCCTCCAGAGTCCCGTACACGCTGCTCGCCGCGTCGGCGTCCCCAGCCACCGAGTCGAACGGCCCCTCCTCGCCCTCCCGCTGCACCTGCCCCGCGATCACGCGGCACACCAGCATGGCTCGGCACCCGCCCGCCGCGCTCGCCGCCGCTGCGGCAGCGGCGTTGCCGCAGTCGTGCGCGCGGCCGCTGCTCGCCGTCGTGCGCACGCCCAGCGGGTGCGCGCCCGCCCACGGCCCGAACCCGTGCCGGATCGCCGCGCACACGCCGCACGCGGCGGCTGTAGTACAGGCGGCACCGTCAGCAGCCGCCGTGGAGGAGGCGTCGGCGGCGGCGCAGCAGAGGGAGGCGGAGCCGCCGAGGCCAAGTGCGCAGGCGAGGCCGGCGGGGTGGAAGCGGAGCAGCTCGTTGCCGTCGGCGGCGGCGCGCGCGCCTGCGGCGGCGGCGGGCGTGGCACGGCAGCGCGCGCGGACGGCGTCGCGGTAGGCCTCAAAGCGCGCGATGGTGCGCGGCCGGTTGTGCACCTTGAGGATGCGGTCGATCTGGCAGATCGGACGGTCACGCTTCTGCCAGCTCGACTTGAAGATGATCTCCACGATGTTCCGCCCCGAGTCCTCCGGCCCCAGCTCCGACACTGCATGCCGACCATGTCCAGCACTTCATTAAACTCTAATTACAATGGTCATTTCTTAATCATCCATTCCAACCAAGAAGCTAATTAATCAAATGTTAGTCACTCCGTTGCATAATTTAGCACGCGCAAGTTTTTCAAGATTTATATTTGACCGAGAACTAGTTTAAATTGTGTAATACAAAATAAATATTACTCGATTCATATTTATAGTCGTATTTTATAGTTGTGTGTTTTTTTATAACCATGAACATAATATTCTATAACAATTTGCCGTCAAAGCTCAACTTAGAGAGCGTGGGCGTCTTACTGTAGCACCAACTAACAGAGAAATCGAAGGCAGTGTGTATGCATGTGCTAGTCATAATCTCACACCGACAGTGTAAGCACTGGACATCTTGGAAAGGATCGATCGACAAGACATGGCATTAAGGCAGTGGGCTTTCTCCTGTGATTGAGGACACTTTAATTGACCTAAACAGGTCAAAAGCATGTACGCTAGTACTAGTGTACTGCTACATTTAAGTTTGAACACATGACTCAGCAGCAACAGTGAGAAAATCAATTATATGGTCCCAGATACGTATTTGTATGTTCATGTTTCCCTTTCAACGAGTGCATGCAATTTCTTCCTATATTTTTCAATTTAATGGAAGGTAGATGCAGTTGCAGTCTGCTACCAACCACTATAAATTGGGAGGATGGTTGGATGCATACTATCTTCAGTTACTGTAGCAGTGGTAGTACTGAACTCATTTTTCTCAGTGTTTTCGTAAGAGTGTAACTTACTACCACATTGTTGCTTTTGATTTGATGGGGGTGTTCACGATTGATTAATTAATCAATCATGTGCAGTATCCTACTCCTGCATGCATGCCAACACTGACTGCTTAAAGGCACCATCATTGATTAATTAGTAAGCAATTCTAGCCATGCATCCACCTCTTAGCAAATGCAAGCAACTGGACTGGGTGGATAGACAGACAGATACCCTTAACTTGTTTTTGTTATCATCTAAATAGGAGTATTTAATTAGGCAGTAGTACAGATTTGTGCACAGGACAGTAGCTTCCTTGTAATCCACAAAAGACAAAGGGAAAGAGGGAAAAGGGAGGGGGGGTTTAGCTTTGATGAGCAGGCAGCATCTTCCTCCCCTCTTTCTTCTTGTCTCCTCTCATATGCATGCATGCATGCTCTCCTCTTTCTCACACACATGGCAAGCATGGGTGTGTGAATGAAATTACTAAACTAGCCAACTACTAAAGCACTTGATTACATAATTATTAGTGTTAATTAATTTGCTAGCTCCAATGGATGCCATCATTAAACCATTATTAACCCTCATCATATTGACCAGACATAAATTAATGGATTCCTAAATAAATTAGTGTCACACAGATATCTAGACCTCCTCCCCACTAATGTTAGTTATTACTCAATCACTTGATTTTGCACCAGGAAAATCCTTACCACATGCATTGTTGATCTTCTAGATTTGCCAAAATTTATGTATGCGATCTATCGATCTTGTCGCGGAAATTTGACGAGATGAAACAGTTCAATTCTAGCAGGAATTTTGCGATCGAGGAGTACCGGCATGGCGAATGGCCTGGTGGTGCTCCAAGCTGTCAGCCTTGGTGAACACCTCTCCGCACTGCGAGCAAGGGCACAGCTCTCTTGGCCTCGGATACCTCCTAATTATTAGCAATTAATTAACTCATGGTGATTAGTTGTTAATGGCACAGATTAATTAACCTCACATAATCACGAGATGATGCGAGTGGTTAAGGTAACACCAACCTTGACATGGGCTCGACGTTGATGGCGCGGCACTCGTAGCAGCCGGAGAGGCCCCTCAGGGAGGAAGGGTGTCCGCCACCGCCGCCGCCGGCGGTGGACGAGGAGGCGGCGGCGGCGGCGCGGTGCGCGCGGCGGGACGAGCGGGTGAGCGGGGCGGTGTCACGGTCGATGGAGACGGCGGAGGAGGAAGCGGCGCCGTCGACCACGTCGCGCATGGCGCAGAGCGAGGCGCCGCACGCGCCTGCGCCGCCGCCGCGGAGCCGCGCCAGCGCCGACGGCGCGGCGGGGTCGTGCACGCGCGCGGCCGCCGTCGCGCTCCGGCAGCTGAGCAGGCTCTTGAGCTGCACCCAGGAGGAGGAGGAGGACGACGAGGAGGCTGCTGGTGCGGGACCCCCCGCCGCCGACTTCTTGGAGCGGTTCTTGGCCGCGACGAGCTTGTCGCTGGCCTTGCTGGGGGCTGGGACGCCTCTTCTTGGAGACTTGGACACTGCGCGGTGGCTTCCACTTCCAGCCGGCGGTGTTCTCGGCTCCGGTGAGAGCGGAGGCGGCGGCTTCTTCTTGCGCTTGCTGTGGTGCTGCTGCTGATGTTGGCGCCGGCGGTCGGAGCCGGCGGTGGCGGTGGCGGTGGAAGTGGAGGAGGAGGGCAGGAGGAGAGTAGAGAGAGCCATGAATGAAATGAAGCTAGTATGTGTGTGCTCTCCGTTCGTACCGTGTTTGTGTTTAAGAAGACGATGAGAAGGGCAAGAGCTAGCTGAAACTAACAGTCTCGCCCTATTGTTAAATCTCGGTTGTCTAAATTTTTTGTCAATCTCAATTACCTAAATTATAGTCCTTAAAAATATATAATTTTATAAAATTGTTAGTATAATTTTAGTTCATGGTTATATTGGAATGAGACGAGAATAAGGATAATAAGATATTGATCCGAAGTCTTAGAAATGTGATCAAGATTTAAGAAAATTTCAGACAATTTAGAAATAGACAATCCCAAGTCTTAAAAGGTCGGTATATATGAGTGCTCTACTCTTACTCCTCTTGAGGCCCACTTAGGATACATGAAATCGATACCGCAGAAATAACAAATCATGGTTTTGGAACTTGCTCCGAGATACTGGAATTTCAGCGAATTTCGTTCCTTTCGGCGGGTCCCAAAAAAACTATAGTATTTCGGCGGTTTAAATTTAGAACATATAAGAGGCCAAAGAATTGTTAATGTACAGACCAACAGCTCTAGCCTAGTGGTAAGCAATGAAGATTGCTTCATCTTGGCCTTGGGTTAGACTTGTATAGCATCTTTTTTATGTGGTTCTTACATTTGAATTTGGAGTTCGTTCTGAATTTTGAAAATTTGCCCAATTTTGGTTATATTAGTGGGGTCCAAATGTTTTTCGAAAATGAAATCCAAAACCTTGTAAGAAATACACATGAATTGGATATCATGCCAAACAAGAAAACAAAAAACAAATGAAGTATATAAAAGTTATTACGAGATGCTTTAGAGAAATCTTGATGGAAGATATTTCTAATTAGATGGAGAAGAGGTGGGAGGAGAGGTGTTATCTTTGGCTTTTCAAAGAAACAAAGAGATGAGATTTGAGGGTAATGATTGAGATCCTCGCTCCCATGAAAAACGTACTAAATGAGAAAAAACTCTCGTAGGAACTCATTTTAAGCAGTCCTGCAATTCAAGTAGTTTGGTAGAGAAAATTCTTTTGTTATTCTAATCCTACGGAATTCCTATGTTCCAACCAGACATAAAATTGTACGTAGAAAATGAGATCATGTATCCCTCTGTGTCTTTGTAGAATCTGTATGCCAATCTTCTGAAACTTTGGCACTAATATTTGAAAAGGCTTATCCACGAACCACATAGATATAGTTATATTTAGAAACACTTTCATAGTAGTATATAATATTATTCTTTCCATTATTATAGTACTAAAATTATGGGAATAGTCTTAAAAATCCAAAAACAACTTATTTTATAGACAGAGGAAGTACATGAAAATTGGGATCTGGAAAAGGGGAGGAAGGCTTAAATGCAACCTAAGGCCCAAGGTAGTGGGGTAGCATTAATAGGAATGCCATGGACCATAGTATGAAATATCAAGTGCAGGCCATGTCTATAGCCAATTAGAGGGTGGAATGAGCGACGAAAGAAACATAATTGTTTCCAGTCAGGATAGATTGTATCTTGTTTAGTGGACACCTGATACAATAAAAGAAATCGTGCATACAGATCAAGATTTTTCAGTAGCTGACTGTGATCGTGTTCGTTCGCGTCAAGTTCATAGCTAGGTAGTTATTTTACTGGATCACCTATTTGTAAGTACTACGAAACTCAAATTATTAACTCACAAGGACACCTAATGGACATGAGAAACAAGAGCTTATCATGTCTAATTAACAATATGAAGCTTGTGCATATTATCTATTTACTATCAGCACTATGATGATAAAGAGCCCTTGGAAAAAAAATAAGAAGAAAGATAAAGAGCCCTTGGTAGGTGAGTCAGAGTACATAATTCCACAGATTATCGCTTACCAACTACTCTAGCAAATGGTTTATTTTCATATTTCTTAGATTGTGGTACTTTAGCAAGGAGGACCGTCTAGGTCAACAAAGCCAACAATAAAGTGCGAAAGATCAACCATCAATTGAGGTATATAGATCACAGACAAGAAATTGACAAAATATGGCGCTCAATTGATGCATGCCAAATCAATCTCTGTGTTCTCGATGATTGACCCCAATTGCTGCAAGCTTCGGGACAGTGTGAGGAGCTAGGGTTTCAAGTGGTTGGAGTTTTGACATGGCAAGGTGTTCCTCTTGTTGTGTTATTGCCGAAAAGCTAGTAGTAGAATGGATGGAACAATTAACACTATTAGTCAATTTTCATTTCATGTTGCTCACATGCTTGAGAGGACAGAGGAGGGATTGAGCTTTGCCCAGCACAACACAAGCATGAGGGAGTTGCTAACTAGTACTAAATTAATATGATCAGTAGTACTAAATTAACATGCTAATCTCAGTTGCTTACCTGCCGCCAGTCGTTTAACTGCCCTCTCACTTAATCCTTGTCCCTTTCTCTTAATTAATAGTATTGAAGTCAGATTCATCTACGTGTCTTGGAATCTTACTTAGATGATTTAAAATAATTTCTCTGGGCAAAAGAAATTCTGGTTTCTTACCAATTACTTGGATTGAGATGGACCGATGTTAACAGGGCACATGGAGACAGATCGATTGGTAGTACTTATACTGACATGGGCGTCTTATAACATCTATATTTGCAAAATGGCACAACTGATAAAAGATAAATCAGAAAAGGGTGCATCGAGATTCGTGTAATACCTACAAGTCATGTTCCAACATGCAATATGATGTGATGATCAAACTTCAATCTTCAACCAAAACAACCTAGCACTTAAATTACCAATTGACTTACAAATAGTAACCTCACCTCTAGCTAGTCGATGTATGTTCAAAATGGAAAAAAGAAGGAAAACAAGACCTGTATTAATGCCAACTGCTAGGGATAGCATGAAACTAATGGTAGTGAGCTACATGAGATTTGGGTTTTCTGACCAACCATGCATGCCACCATCGGTGCATTATTTGTTTATGGAACAGTGAAAAGTGAAGTACATGCATGTTAGGTGTGAGGCATCTTCAGGGTGAGCTAGCAGCTGCTTGCATGGCTCCATATTCTCACAAAATATTCCCAACTACGGTGCTGGACCAGCTCTCAAAAAATGGAAATGCAGCAAAGGAAGAAAGGGAAACATGAAAGATCATCTTAGCAATTTGGTAACCTCTTGTACAATTGGGTTCAGGATCTGTACTTTTCAGTGGAAAACAGTAACAGTGCCAATAATTGAATTGGATGGAATTGTTGTTTGGAACAATGGCTGGTGATGTATGTGCCTGATCATGTCTCAGTATCTGACATGCTTGCATTGCACGCACCGACTTGCTCTGCAAATGTGGGTGCACAACAGCGCAGAGCAGATCTGTGCAATAACTTCCTGAGTTGTGAGTAAAGGTATATGCAGGTGATTCACATGTACGTGAGTTACTCTGATCTCTGAAGCCTATTACATGTAAATGCATCACTTCCATGCTCATCATGGACCACGGCTCCACAGATCCAGCCAGCTGCTTCCCCATGGGCTCCATCAACAACCCATTTGCAATTTGATCACCCTCCATTTTTCCTTTTTGTGAAAAATTGAGATAAAAACAATTTGAGACTGACACTGCAAAAAAAATGAATAGAAAAATGCTATACATCTGTAAATCCAATTAGTTTTTCATAGGAAGAGTTTTCATTAAATGAAAAAATTATTTCTGTCGCATAAAAACATCACACAAAACTTGTTACTTGAAAATATCATGTTCCATTGGTTTAAAATTTATGTTACATATGCTTTAACAAAATGTTTCCATCACATTATAGATATATTTCCACAAACGTCTCATCCAATGTAAGGATCGGACATCCAATCCCTAGTCCTATCCAAAAATGAATAACCCGTGGTTTTCTTAAACTGTTCATACCCTGAGGCAAGGGCAACCAGCTAGGGATCTTGGAATTTTGTCACACATAATACTGCCCAACAGACCAACAGTACCAAATGCAATGCCAACTCTGAGTACACAGATGTTAAACTAAAAACCAACAAAGATGGTACGAAGATGCCCCAAGGGTTCCAAAAACCGATATGAAATACAAACTGAGATGCTCGTACAATGTATCCTTAAGTTCATACAATTGACGCTGCAACGTTCAAGTTCCTGTTTGTTCATGAGATTGTCAAAGATGCCACTATCCACATCTGGTCAAACCAGCAGCATGGCAAAGCATTAAATACATGGCATATTCTCAGGGACAACTCTGGAATCTCCTAAGACATTTTCGCTGTGTGTGTTATGTATGAGCAAAGAAAGATCATGTTTCCTCATCACTGTCGTTTCCAAAGACTGAAGGAACTTTCGTGGCGATCTTTGGTTTCTTGCTGATGTTGCCAACAGGAGCCTGTCCATGCATAGAAAGGAGTGATGAATTTAACATATAGAGATTGGTCTAAAGAATTAGCAATTAAACAGTGCTCTGAAAATAATTAACCATTTGGCGCTAGCATGATACTACACTGCAGTGAGTTTAATAGAAGACAAGCAGAAGACATAATTGGCATGTACAAAAGGGAGACATGAATATAGTTCTTTTTTTTTCGTAGAATTAGTGAATAGGAGGTAAGAAAAGGTTCACTGAAGTTCAAAAACATGAACACCTGAATGGAAGGGACACGGAATTTTTACTCCTGAGCTTATATGCTCTCGTTATTTTGAAAAATTCAAAAAGTGTGTTTCAAAGTTTCCAAAAATTCCGAAAAGATCCCCACATGTACATGTGGGAATACACTATGTATATGCGAATTTCCGTAAAAAGGTGAGTTCATTTATTATCTGCACAAAAAAAGAAAGGATGAGGGTCTAGAAAGCAACTATTTGAGTAGATTTCTTATTTTCTTTCTTGCATGGCGCGTGCAAATTTAGTGCACATATAATTGCAACATGTACATGTGGTATTTTTTCGGAATAGTTTGCACGGAAAAATGTTTTTACTGGAGCAGGAGCAGATGCGCTCAAGCTCAGTTTAGTTATCAAAATGCAGCACAATACCCTTTACTTCTATAAAGAGTCATATCAGCTGAACTAAATGTGGTGTTGATGCAAGGGACCTTGGAAGGGGCCATTCTGGAGAAGCCAAACTTCAAGGTTCGACGCTGATCCTGATTGCCTGGGGTAGGCAAGTTCTTTGGCATAACTTGCTCTCCCGAGATCTCTGGATGTTCTTGCTTCTGTTGCTGCTGCTTTCTATGAGCATCTGCCCTGAAGTTCCATTAAGGAAATTATAAATTTGATACACATTTGATGCATTTCCCAGGACAAAGTAGCAGAGTCATTGTGTTTTTATTAATTAATAATGTATGGAATGGATACAGTTGGGCAAATTTTGCCAGCTCCTTTTCTTCTCGCTGTTGCTCACGCTTCTGCCTGTCATCACGGTTGCTGTTGTTGCTGCTTTGCATTTCTCTCATTTCCTTAAACCTCTGCACAACCAGAATGAGCAATTCATATATAAGGTTTCAAAAACAGCGCAGATGCACATACAGCACAAAAATCAAAGCAATCACAAAACAAAAATCATCGGAGAGAAATTCAATGCACCGATTAAAGCAAATGCATTACCTTCCTATGATTATGGTCATATGAGCTCAAATGACTCTCAAATTCATGCGCCAGCTTGTATTGCTTATTACAGAGGCTGCAAAAGAACACCTTCTGTATCTCCTTAACCTCACTGCGGATTTTCTGCTCGCGCTCTGCTGTGACCTGGATTGTCATGATTTCCACCAAGCAGGGAAAAGAAACCACCAAATAAAAAGTGCACAAAATGCTCAAGATTCGTGAGAGTTGATGCTAGGAACTCCATATCCAAAAGGCACAGCAGCTTAGGTGCTATGAAGTGCTGATACCAAGGCTGGTTATTCACGTGTGAAGCATCAACCCAGACTAATCTTGAAGGAAAATACAGAAATTAGCGCTCAGTGTATGATTGCACACCTCACGCTTCTTTATATGTTCTTCAGTCTCCTCAAGTTCAATATTTAATCTCTTTCTTTGCACATTCTCCTCAGATGTGAAGAAGTCATCTTGCTCTTGCTTCCCCACACCTAATTTTGCATCCCTGATACCAGCCTTTATTGGCTCTAGTATACCTGCATCAAAACAAAGATATGTATTGTTGAAGGTGCATGAACTTGAAGGAAAGGTTAAGTTCTGAATCTTCTTTGGTCGATGGTGGTAGGTGGTGGGGGGAAAAGAAATATAAAATATCACCTGAGATCTCGATGAAATTATAGTTGTTTAGAACAAAAATTGCAGCAGAAATAAAAGAAAACGTTAAATTTTACAGTCATATATATGCTCTGTTTACCTGAGTTGACAAGCAAGCTACTGCAGATTAATCCTCTTTGGACTCTTTTTTTTTGTGTAAGAGAAAGCTACAGACTGGGCTGGGATGGTGGTAGCGGAACCAATAAACTGATACATTGTTTACATCATTAAACAAGTCAGAAACTAAATTCTAACCAAAGCTTCTTAGAGCTAAGCTCACCCCATTTCCATGAAATAATTTCAACAGTCACTACAATTGGCATCCAAAGGTTTGTAAGATCCTTTGTGCTAAATATGTACATTGTGTTTTGAGGCCCACTAAATACAGAGTTGCAAACTTGTTTTCTTGTTTTAATTTGTCAGCAGCAATAAATTCAGTCCAGGCAGCTGCCAAACAGGCCAAGTGACTCCTATGGAAGTAATGGGGACTATTGTATTGACAAATGATAAACCCCTTTCTCCAAACCCAAAACTCATGAGGCAGAACTTGCCTAAATTTGTCCCTACGCAAGCTTAAAATTCATCGAAACCACAGCTAATAAAATTAATATGGTGGTCAGCCAGCTAACTAAACCAACACAGTCAACAGTAAGCAGTAAGCCTGTAGCTGCGACATCAACAAAACATACTGCCATGCCTCGCCAATTTACTGATTCTATCAATTATGTTATTTTGACTTGTAGTTAACTCATGAACTTGAAACAATGATGACTGACGACTACAAAAAATACAGATTCTTCCTCTATCACTGATGATTGACGATAAAGGGGTGTAGTGTAGAAGAGAGTTAAGCAAACCTTGCTCGTTCTTGCCGAGCCCCTTGCCCTTCCACCCCATCTTCTGGAGCAGCCTGAAGCCGATGTTGGCGGAGCTGAGCCGCGTGTCGACGGACGCCTGCTCCAGCCCCTCCGTGTCCAGGTTCTCCGTCGGCCGGTGGCTCATCGGCAGCCGGAACTCCTCCTCATCCAGACCATACCCTTCGTCCTCATCCTCCTCCACCCCCGCCTCCTTCCCAGGGGGATTCTTCCTGCTGCCCGGATCGGGCTTCTCCTGCGCACCATTCGCAGCACAAGTCAGATGGATCTGGAGCGCGAATCGAAGAAATCAAGCATCCACGAGTCGTACTCACCATGGCTGCGACGCGAGGCGAGGACAGAGAGTAGGGTTTCGCCGGAGCCAACGCCGGCGATGAAAGGGGAGATTGGATTTGGGTTCTCTCTCTCTCTCTGCCCTTCTAGAAAGAGTGCTTGATGGGCTCGGCCCATCACGACATTTGTCCGGCACGGCCCGGCCCATCACGACATTTGTCCGGCCCGGCCCACTTGTTAGACCCTTCTGAGCTTCCCGTTGCCCTCCCAACTCAATTCCAATGGCGCCGCCGCCGGTGATAGCCCGGGAGGCGTGGGAGGGATGCAGCGTCCTCCTCGACATCAACGACGGCGACCGCCTCGCCTTCTTCCGCCTCAACCCCGGCGCGTCCGTACCCTTCTCCTCCCCTCCTTAGCTTGTTTGCTCCAAAACCCTAGCTAGTGCATCAGTCTGGTCGCGTTTACGTCTTTTGTGTGTGTGTGTGTGTGTGTGTGTGTGTGTGTGTGTGGTGGTGGTGGTGGTGGTGCAGGACGGTGAAGATAGGGGACAAGAGCTGCTCGCTGCAGCCGCTCGTGGGCCGCCCCTTCGGCTCCCTTGCCAGTTCCGCTGCTACAGCTAACTAAAGACTTACCTTGTTCCTTTACATTTTCGTACTGAAAACAGCTGCCGTTGTGTTGCTTTCCGTTAGACGAGTTGTTAGCCGTTAATCTACCAACTACGCCGTTATGTACCTATTTAAGGCTGGGTTGTAGCCGATTCCGATTATCATCTATCTGAATGCTAAAACTCTACAGCAAACTTATACTCTATATCAATATATGCACAAGGGCACAGCCCAGTTGAAGTCTGAAATTGCCCTGTTCCTCGTCACATTTTGTCGATCGGACCCAGGGTCTGACAAATTGGTATCAGAGCGATCGATTTCTCGGTGGCGGCTTCCAATTGGCGTGGTTAGCTCAGGAAGAGCTGGTAAAATCCCACCCAATCCCTCCCTTTTTCGACGGCGGTGCGTTCTGGCGGGGCGGTGACTGGGCGGCGGCGAATTTGTTCGAGTGCAGGTCAGTAACGCGGATTGGTTGCCAGCGAATCACTCGCTCGTGGTAAAATCCCAAGTCCATCGCTGATCGGTGCACTATTGGAGGCGCGGTGTGCGGCGGCGGCAGGATTGAACTTCGGAGCCTGGTTGCCGGTTCTCCGGTGGTAAAATCCCCTCTCCGTCGTTCTAATCGTGGTGATGGGTCGCGGCACCAAAAGTTCTGCCGATGGCGATGATCACATCGCCGAGTTCCAACTACTCAAGCAAGAGGTTCTTGATTCGCAACAGGAGATTCTCACGTTGCGCTCGGATCTGCAGAATCTCACTCACAACCAAGGCCAGTTCAGCGTGTCTCTTGCTGGGATTCATCAAGTGCTGGGTGATTTGAACAAACAGATGTTAGGGGTGGCTGGTGTTCTGAAGACGCTGAAACCGGTTTCCACAACCGATTTGCCGAGCACTTCTGCTCCTCTTCGGGACCACGACGACACCCTACCACCCCCACTTCTAGGGCAGCCAGATCTGCCAGCTGCGCAGGCCCACCCAGTGGATTTGGACACTCTCCACCGACAGTTGGCTTCTGAACAGGAGCTCACGCGCCGGGTTCAGCTCCAACACCAACACCAATCGGCTCGTCGTTCTGCTCCCCCGGGTTTTCCGTTCCATGGCCAAGCCCCACCTCATCAGGACTCGGATCATGTTCGGGGTCTCTCACAATTTCCTTCGCAAGAACGACTCCCTGATCCTTGGACTCAGTATATTCGGGCTTATGAAGGCGACATGCGAGCTCAATTTCTCAAGTCCATCACAAAGGGTCCTCGCCTTGATTTCCCTCGTTTCAATGGGGATAATCCGACGGAATGGATTCGTCAGAGTGAAAAATGCTTCCAGATGATAGGCACACCTGAGGAATGTAAACTGTCACTTGCGTTGCTTTATATCACCGGACGTGCTGATGTGTGGTTACGCCGTTCTAAAATCCTCACCAATCCACCTCCTTGGGCTACTTTCTGCGAAATGCTCATCCATCGCTTCTCCGTGTTGGGGAACGCGCTAGGCAAAACAAAAATTTACCGCGCGCAATCCACCCCAAGATCACTATTGAGGAGCAGGCAACGAGATCATACCTTCGACGATCACGTCAATGCAGCGGAGAAGTTGACCGATGTTGATGAAGTCCGCAGACTCCCGCAGCTAGGTTATACTTCCCAGCCGCGAGAGCGATCTCCTCGCGAATAGTTCGCCTGATCGAACGCCGAAGTATACGACGTCTCCGAGGTATCCACGTGTACCGGATCAACGACACCGCGGTAATGTGTGGACCAGCACACAAGAACAGCGGGGATCTACGAGAAGGAGAAGCAACAGCGCGCCGGCAGCTGTACTAGATCCAATCTAGAAGAGAGAGAAAAAGAAGGCTGTGGCCAATCTAGAGATGACCGGCCTAGGGTTTAGGGCTGCTTCTGAGGCTGCCTCTGGGGCTGCTCGGGATGCCCTTTGAGGTGCCCTGCCCCTCTATTTATAGGGGTTAGGGCAGCTCTCCCTAGGCAGGTGGAGTCCTACTCCAGCAGAGACACCCTGTTGGAGTTGGAGTCCAACTCCACCAGAACCTTCTAGAACCTTCTAGAACTTTTGGAACCTTCTGGAACTTCTAGAACCTTCTAGAACCTTCCTATACTTTCCGGAACACTTCCGGACATCACCGGAACCATCCGGGACCTCCCGGAACATTTTCGAGATCATCCGAAACACTTTCGGAACCCTTCTCTCTCGTTCTCCATAAATAGTAGCTTTCCTAAATGTCGCTAAAACGTTAAGCGTGTGACCCTATAGGTTCGAATATATGTGGACATGTCTGGAACACCTTCCGGTCAATAATCGTCAGCGGGATCTGGACACCCATAACGACTCCCACATATCATCGAAGATCTTTATCGAGCGAACCTCGTATTACCGCATATCATCCTTTTGCCTCACGATACGTTACACAACCCGAGGCGAGACTTTGACGGTATCCCTGTGATCAACTCCTTGATCACCATACCTAGTTATCCTCGTTACCGGTTTGTACTCTTTTCTCGTTTCCGTATTCCGGTATCCCCGTGACTAACCTTTTAGTCACAATACCTGGCCAGGCGATGCTGGACACCGTAATACCGAGTGGGCCCAGAGTGTATCTCTCCATCGCCGGATGGGCAAATCCCAGTCTTGAGATATCTAGAACCATGATATACTTTCTGGTGTACCTGAAAGTCACCTTTATAATTACTCAGTTACGGAGTAACGTTTGATGATCCCAAAGCAACCATCCGGTATCCGGGTCTACGATATTCTCATGGTCTAAGGACGCAAGTAAACGTTAACACATAATGAGAAGATACTGACAACATATTGACGAAGTGATCTCGCAGTATCTCATAAGGGGGTCTATCCAACACCATTGTTACCCTAACAATGTGTTCCCATTATTGCCGGCATCCTTGTTACATTAACAATGCCCATGATCAGGAAAACAAGACCATCAACAATACATGAGCTAGTCTAGAGGCCTGACTAGGGATCTGAATGGTGTTTATTATTCCACACATGCAATTAGGTTTTCCTCTGAATCTCATATTCAAGAACCAATGCAATTCTAACATAGAACATAAACTTAATCATGAACATGAAAATAGAATAATAATAACTTTATTATTGCCTCTAGGGCATATTTCCAACACTCCGGCCATAGTGCCTACCAACTCGTCGATCAATTCAACTCCCTCAAACAGAACTCTCTTACCGTCACTGCTTATGCTAAAAAGTTTGAGGAGCTAATGGCTATGATTTCTGAGGAGAACCCTGCCATTTCTGAAACTTGGTTTGTCCGTTGCTTCGTCAATGGTTTGCGAGATGGCATTAAGTTTCAACTGCGACCTTTGCGTCCGGCCACCTTAACTGAAGCTTATTGGCTTGCCAACGACATGGAACACACTCAACCGTCCAGAAAGCAGTTTACCACTTACACCCCAGCTTTTCAACGTTTCAGTACACCCACTCCCTCTCAAGGTAAAGTTTACACCCCACCCACCCCTGAACAACGCCAAGCAGCCAACACCACTCAACCACCAGTTCGGACGCGAAAACCGGGTGACTGCTGGCGCTGTGGCGACAAATGGGTCCAAGGGCATAAGTGCAATACAATCCCTCTCCTGAACATGATCCACGGGGAACACTCTGATTCAATTGACATCGCTGAGCATAGTCATGATGTGGACACTGTCGGACAGGAACATACCCCTGACGATACCGAACATGTCATGCACCTGTCAATGCAAGCTATTCACGGCTTACCTCTCTTCACATCCCCTTGCGTACCAATTACAATTGGAGGCATTACCACAGTCGCTCTCGTTGATTCAGGCAGTACTGGCACGTTTCTGGATCAATCTTTCACTTTGAAATCTCACTGTGTCATTTGCACTGATGTGGCCAGATGCATTACAGTAGCTGGTGGTGGTACTCTGGCGTCTGACTCGTGTGTTCCCGAGTGCTCTTTCTCCATGATGAAACACTCCTTTCAACATCCCTTCAGAGTGCTCCACCTTCCTAAGTATGAGGTGATCTTAGGCTGTGATTGGCTCGCTCGGCACAGTCCTATCTCTTTCAACTTTCCGTTGAACGAATTCTCCATTACTAAGCATGGTCATCTCCCCATTACTTTCAAAACATGTAATGTTGATGGCCAGCTCAAAGAAGTAGGCTCTGAGGAACTGTCCTACATGTTGGACAAGGGTGCATCAGGCTTTCTCTTCCAACTCTGCACCTCTCAGCTCACGGTTCCCAGTTCTACTGTGATTTCGGCTTCAATTCAACGACTTCTTCACGACTTCGCCGATGTCTTTCAGGAACCTTCTGACCTCCCTCCGCCCCGCCAGTGTGATCACCGAATTCCCTTATTACCCAATGTTCAGCCTCCTCATGTGCGCCCTTACCGGGTTCCCCATACACAGAAAGAGGAACTGGAGAAACAGATCACTCACTTGCTGGCTAGTAAAGTCATCCGCCAAAGTCAGAGTCCTTACGCCTCACCAGCGATTCTTGTGCGCAAAAAGGATGGTTCTTGGTGGCTCTGTGTGGACTACCGACGCTTGAATGCCCAAACAATTAAGAACAAGTTCCCAATCCCTGTAATTGAGGACTTACTGGATGAATTGCATGGAGCTCACGTCTTCTCCAAGCTGGATCTGCGCTCCGGCTACCATCAAATCAGAATGCATGAACCAGATATCCACAAGACGGCTTTTAGAACCTACCATGGGCATTTTGAATACTTGGTGATGCCCTTCGGTCTCTCTAATGCCCCTGGTACCTTTCAAGCATTGATGAATGAAATATTTGCTCCTCACCTCCAGAAGTTTATTTTGGTGTTTTTCGATGACATTCTCATTTACAGCAAATCCTCCCCTGAGCATTTACACCATCTTCAAGCTGCCCTTACTATTCTCCGATCACATCATTTGGTGGCTAAACTGAGTAAATGCGTTTTTGGCATGCCCCAAATTGAGTACCTCGGCCATGTCATTTTCGGCAAGGGGGTAGCTACTGATCCGGCAAAAATCAGTGCCATTGCTAACTGGTCCACGCCTACCTCTGTTACTCAGGTGCGCAGTTTTCTGGGCCTTGCCGGTTATTATCGCAGATTCATCAAACATTTTGGGTTTATCTGTCGCCCACTCCATGATTTGCTCAAGAAAGACAGCTTTCAGTGGACAGCCCTGCAAGACAAAGCTTTTCACTTCCTTAAACAAGCATTGACATCTGCACCGATTCTTGCTCTCCCAGATTTTTCTGCTCCCTTCCATTTAGAGACAGACGCTTCTGGCACAGGCATCGGTGCTGTGATCATGCAACAGGGTCGCCCAATTGCTTACTTCAGCACTGCTCTCTGCCCTAAAAATGCGGCTCTCTCTACTTATGAAAAAGAAGCTCTTGCCATCATTGAAGCCCTCAAACTGTGGCGGCATTACTTTTTGGGAAACAAACTCATCATCAAGACTGATCATCAGAGTCTAAAATACATCTCTGACCAGCGACTTGCAAATGGTCTTCAACACAAACTGATGCTCAAAGTACTGGAATTTGACTTCTTTATTGAATACAAAAAGGGCAAGGAAAACACCGTTGCTGACGCACTCTCCCGGCAATTCTGTCATTTGCTCGCCATCTCAGAGGTGAAACCTTTATGGATCCAAGAGATCTACGATAGCTACCTCTCGGATGATCATTTCAAACCTTTGCTTGAACAAGTTTTAATTGCTTCTCCGGAGCCTCCCTCTCCCTATTCCTTCACTTCTGGAATCATCCGTTATAAGGGCAGAATCGCTGTGGGCAACAATTCTCTTCTTCGTGACAAGTTGATCACAGCCTTGCACACTTCAGCAGTTGGTGGTCACTCGGGTATGCGCGCTTCTTATCAGAAAATCAAACGCCTATTCTATTGGCCTGGCTTGAAAAAAGCAGTGGAAACCTGGGTCTCCACTTGTCCTGTTTGTCAATGGTCCAAGCACGAGCAATGCCATTATCCTGGCTTACTCGATCCACTCCCAATTCCTGACTTGGTGAAAGGATCTCGGGAGTCGACTAGAGGGGGGGGTGAATAGGTCGGCTCTAGAAATTTAAAACCTAATGGGCTTTGCTTCAAATAAATAGATCAATCCTACCAAGATGCAAGCAACTGACTCTCAGGTAGATGACTCAGGTAAAAAGCAAGCAAAGCAGAGACTACTCAGTATCAACTGAGTCTCAGGTGGGAAACTCAGTTGAGTGCAGCAGAGTGTGTACTATATATATCAGCACAAGTAAAAGCAAACCATACAAATGGACAAGTAGATACAGAGGTTTGTTTTACCGAAGTTCCCACTCTTTGCAAAGTGGTACGTCTCCGTTGAGGAAGCTGTTTACACAGCCGGCACTGAAACGTGCTCTTTCCTCGTTCACTTATCTTGTGTGGAATCCTTTTGATCTCACCGCAGCAAGACAGGCAGACCCAAATCGCCTTCACAGACACTTGGAGGCAGCCACACAAGACTTGGCTTGCTCACCAACGACTCTAACTTCCCGGTCTTGGAGCAGACGAACACCAAGAGCTCTCTCAGTCTCTTGGAGGAACCAGTACCATGAACTCTCTCAGTTCTGAAGCACTCAAGATGTAAAGCAACTCTCTCTCACGGTGGATGCACGCAAGCAACGCTCTCTCGGAGACTAAGAGCTCTTTCTTGCAACAGCAGGGTGCTTGCTATGGTAGAGGTAAAGGTTGAGGTCGAAACCTCCCCAGGTTCCCTATTTATAGAGTCCCTGGCAGCTAGCCGTTACCCTCATGCCACGTCAGACAAAGAGCCACCAGACAAACCTATCTGAGACTCAGCTAACATACACTTGGTAACCTACTAGCCACGGCTGAGCTACCCACCTGAGTCTCAGATGCCAAACTCAGGTGGACTCGGTTGCCTCAGGCAGCACCTGAGCACAACACAGGCCGGCTCACTACAAGCCTTAAACTGATTCAGGAGGACAATGGACTCACCACTGCCACTGACCAGCTCGCTCAGAATCTTGGCACTGGTTCCAAGCTAACAACTGAAGATGACAGCCCTTTGAAGACGCACAGCGAACCCCTTGACGCAGATCCACGAGCTTCCTAGCTCCTCCAGGTCTTATCCAGCTTGCAGTCACGGTCCTTGAACTCCATCAAGCCACCATCACCTCGCTTGCCCTCGAGCACAGCCTCGGCTTCCTCGCAACTGAGCCTCAGGAGACTAGCTCAGCTAGCTCTTCTGACCTTCACGGTTCCTTGCTCTTTTTGGCCTCATCATCAGTCAGATGTTGTCTTGATCGATCACCTGTTCATCTAAACTCCTGTTCACACTCGTTATAAACGTTAGATACAGGTGAGGGTTGCCATTAACCATCAAACCAAACCTTGGGGCTAGATATTCATCGTTCTACTCTCCTTGGGACTGGATGCACTTTCACTTGGCATGGACTCATATTTCCATGGATTTCATTGAAGGTCTCCCCAAATCCCAGGGTAAAGAAGTGATCATGGTAGTTGTAGACAGATTTACTAAATATGCCCATTTCATTCCCTTGTCCCATCCTTATACGGTGGAATCTGTTGCTAACGCTTTCCTTGATAATGTTATCAAGCTCCATGGACCTCCTCTTCTCATCATCTCAGACAGAGACCGCATTTTCACCAGTAACATGTGGAAAAGCATCTTTCAGTCCATGCAGGTTCAGCTCCGGTACACCTCTGCCTATCACCCTCAATCCGATGGCCAAACCGAAAGAGTCAACCAGTGCTTAGAAAACTATCTACGCTGCACGACTTTCAGTGAACCAAAGAAATGGATGTCTTGGTTATCACTAGCTGAATTCGGGTACAATTCATCCTTTCATACCGCTCTCAAACTCTGCCCCTTTCAAGCTTTGCATGTTTTCCTCCTCCACTCATTAGTGAACTCTCTGTGCCGGGTCCTGTTGATTTGGAGGCCAAAGATTTCTTACAGGCTAAACAAGATATGCTCACCCAGCTCAAGCAAAACCTCCTTGTCACCCAATCTCGCATGAAGAAATATGCTGATTTGAACCGCACTGAACGCCAATTTAACGAAGGCGAGATGGTCTATCTTAAAATGGAACCGTATCGGTTAGCTGCATTTGGAATTCGTAGTCCTCTGAAACTCCACAGCAAGTACTATGGCCCCTTCAAAATTCTCAGCCGCATGGGCAAGGTTGCTTACAAACTCCTGTTGTCGGATGGGGTCAAAATTCACCCCGTTTTCCACGTCAGCCAGCTTAAGAAGCACATTGAGCTTAAAGCAGTCCCAAGCCCTGATCTTCCTCTTATTCACTCGGACGGCACCATCCATACTGCTCCTGCTCTGCTTCTGCAAGTGCGCCAAATTCCTCGCAACAATGTCGCTGTCGTGCAATGGCTGGTGCAGTGGACTAACTTATCTCCAGATGAAGCCACCTGGGAAGACGCCGACTTCATCAAGCAGACGTTTCCTAGCTTCTTCAAAGACACGGTACAATCCTGGGCGACGCAAGCGCATGTTCCTTGAGGACAAGGAATGTTTCAGGGGAGGCATTGTCAGTTCCGCTGCTACAGCTAACTGAAGACTTACATTGTTCCTTTACATTTTCGTACTGAAAACAGCTGCCGTTGTGTTGCTTTCCGTTAAACGAGTTGTTAGCCGTTAATCTACCAACTACGCCGTTATGTACCTATTTAAGGCTGGGTTGTAGCCGATTCCGATTATCATCTATCTGAATGCTAAAACTCTACAGCAAACTTATACTCTATATCAATATATGCACAAGGGCACAGCCCAGTTGAAGTCTGAAATTGCCCTGTTCCTCGTCACATTTTGTCGATCGGACCCATGGTCTGACATCCCTCTTTCGCGTCGGACCCTCTGGCCTTGTCCCCTGCGCCGCCAACGCGCCATCTCAAGGTGAGGATGGTTTCCTTTCTTTTTCCAATTCATGTATGTATGTACTCATTAAAATGTTTTATACTTTCTGATTTTGGTTTTAGTGACAATGACTCGCATTATTAATAATAGATGATAGCACTCAAGATGGTGCTGATGGCCAAGTGCAGGATGAAACCAGGGACAATAGGTCTCTGGTTGATAATAACACAGCTCAGAATTTGTCTAGCGATGACATAGAGGCGATGAAGAGGTGAGGATGCAATCATCTGTCACTTGTATTTTGGAGGCGGCTATTCGTATGTGTTCTCTGTTTTCTAAGATTCCACGTCATATGATTCGAATAGGGATGGTGCAAGCGGTTACGCGATTGTGGAAGCTTTGATAGCAAACACCTCCACATTTGGAAACAAGACTGTTTTCACAAGTTAGTATAATTTATTGTGTAGTTGATTCTTTACTGTTTTGAGGGAACGCTGAGGATTGATTTAGTTCAATCATTCTGACTACAGGAGAAATACAAACTGAAAAAACAAAAGAAATATGCACCTAAAGTGCTTTTGCGACGTCCCTCTACCCGAAGGTATCTTATGTCACTTTGTTTGCAGCAGCAAAATATGATATTCTTTTGAAAGCAAATACTATCAAATTCGTGCTACTGTATGACTATTGACTACCATGTATACAACTATATGTATTACACTTTTCATATTAGGCCTTCATTTTAATACAAAGATACATATTCTAATTAGCTCTCTGTACTGAATATCTAGTCCAAAATAGTGAAGCAATCTCTCTAAAATACTCCCTCCGTTCATAAAGCTAGTCTGTTGTGGCTAAACTTACCTAGCCCAGCTAACCCTAGGTCACACCAAGTTCTACTGGGTAGTGTGTTACACATTCAATGCATCCTATGAGATACTTCGGCTATGTTTCTCCAAAAGATGTAGGAACACAATGATTATATATGCTATCGTCAATACGACCAGATTTCTGTTTTTGAATTCAAAGATGACACGGAACATGGTGAATCGAGAGATAAAGTGGGTAGAGAGGGAAACAAGAAGAAGAATGAAATGAAATATTTTTTAAGTTATAGACTCTGGCATTTGAGGCCCATTACTGTTATTTTGAATATTCTCATATCCTCCATTTAATTGCAAGTGACAGTATAGGGTGGTTAGAACACGAAATAACTTGTGGCATCATAAAATTCCCAATGCAAATTAACTTTGAATACAACATGTTAGTTTTCCAGCTTTTGTTTTGAAAGCTTACCAAGTGAACTGGATTTAACTTATTTATCTGGTAAGTTGTCATAATTTTGATATAATCATTTTGTAACTCGTATTTGCGAAGTGCATGATGCTTGAAACATTAATTGCCAAATGTTTATGGAGTTCATTAAACTTAGCATACATTATCTGGAAGGTGTGCATAATTATCTAACATTTTTTTCCTTTCTATGCTGCAGCATTTGTGAGACATATTTCAAGAAATACCCAGCTCGAATAGGGTATTTATTTTCCTTCCGTTACTGGCGAGCGCCAATCATTTTTTGCCTTGTCATCATACTCAATTTCTCGATTCTTTTTGTTGCCTAAAAACAAGGCAAGTGCATAGCTATAGCCCTTAGTTACTTTATGCTGTCTTTTCTGTGGTCCCCAGGTTTATGCGAGTTGATGCACCGTCTCTCTTGTTATCTATGTCAAAGGTTGGTGCACATTCAGATGTGCTTGTGGTCGATGGAGGTTTAGTTGTTGGAGCTGTGGCCGAACACTTAGGAGGTATACTATGCTTCTCTTTGTGTTACTGTATGATTATTTTGTATTAAATTAAATTATCCAATTGAACAGAATTTAGTTGTATGCAGATTATGCTCCATTTAATTCCTTTTTTCAAAATACACTAATTTTCACCTAGCTATTTGTTGAAAGCTCACCCTGATTTCAGCAGCAAGTTGCTATATAATAGTCTTTTACTTGGTATGTGCAGTAACAAATGCTGTGGCATGTAATCACTAATTCGCACGTCACGCTGCTTGTTTCCACGAAACTGCAATGTACATTCACTAAATATGAAAGCTACAGGAACCTGTTGACTTGAGGTGTTTATCAATATTTGCATACCTGATTTTTGTGTTTATTTTTTGGCACACACTATAATGCGTATGTTAGTTATAATCATTATTGATTGTGTCTGCTATCTGTTATAGGTACAGGATATGTTTGTAACACATATCTTGGATCAGCGCCCAGCTCCATAGACATTATAAGAATGTATAATTTGAGCAGCGACATGACCAGCAGGTAAATTCAGATTTTCAGAAATAATGCAGTATACTACCGTTAGCTTTTTGAATTATCTGAATTGAAATTTGAGTATTTGTCATCTGTTACTTTTATCACCATGACACCATCTAATTAATGCAAAAGTATCATACTCATTTGAAGTCATAGAGATCTATATGAAGCAGTCGAAATTATAATTAAAGTAGGAAATGTCTAGTAGTCCAATATATATCTCCTCTTAACTTTGATTTTAGATCTAGTAGTATATACAAGATAATGGCTGCTCCCCCTCGTCGCCTTCCCCCTCCCTTAGCCTACCACCACCTTCCCATCTCAGTCGTCGCAGCCGCCTCTAGCCGTTAGTCTCAGGCTACCCTCACCAACCACAGACACCGCTTCCCTGGCGAGATGGTTGTTCACGCTTCTGCCTCCATAAAGCTGGACTTTTCTACGGGTTTTAAAATTCAAAAGGGAAATTCTCCATCGTTTTGGTTTGATGGTTCACCTTCTTGGCCGTGCCAACCATTCCCTTCTCGTGGTCTCCTTTGGCCATGCCTCTTTCAAACTCTCAAAGGATTCAGTAGGACTTGCCCTCCAGTCCTGCCTGGGTGGGCTATGTAGCAAGCTACATGTTACCTCCCTTTGCGATCATATCTTCTGTTTCTCTGTTTGTAGTAAGCAAGTTGGCTTCTTGGTCTTCTCCCTCGAATCGTTTAGCTGCGATGCTTTCAAGTGCTTCTTCCACCTCTAGGGAAGCGGATGCCCTAACTAGCAGCATGAGTTTTAAAGCTTGGACTCACAAAAGAGATGATGAATGGAGCATCGTATCACCGTCCAAGAAGAGAATCGACCAAGCGTTTGAAGCCGTGCGTTCAACGAAGAAGTTTGGGATCATTCCGATTCTGAAACCGTCCCAGGCCAAGAGTCCTCTCCATAACCATCAACATCTTCACCAACCCTCACAAAGCAATCTGATGTTCACGTCTCTGATCAAGTATCCTGCTTGTTCTGGCTATCGCAATCCTTCACTTCCAAAGGGTGTGGAGGGTGATCATAACTCTGTTCATCCCGAGAAATCCTCTGTCACAATCGGTGCGGTCAATGTTTGTTTATCCTCACCAGAACCCGGTGGCGCTTACGATGCCGGTGTCGGTGATGGTCAAAGGCAGTCTCTCCCAACCGTTAAACTCATGTTTGATCGCGTTTACTCTGTCGATTTCTCCCGAAGAAACCCCTCACTGCATTTCTTATCCATCTCAAGGAAAATTCATTTCTTGTCCGTGTCCATGAATTATTTCTACCAAAGTATACGCAAATTTCTTCTTATCATCTCTCTTGTGATAATTAATAAATGGACTGCATTACGATTCATTGAATCATATATTGATAGGCAGTAGAACCCCGGTATGGAACTTGTGGGTTGGTCAGTGTTTCATTGCATATGGTATCACAATAAGGTTAATAACAAATGTCAGTTGACATTCTCACGCCGTATAGATAGTGTTAACCGCAAGACCTATTATGGGACAGGCGAGTCAACTAGTGAATTCTTACTAAAATATCTCCTAAGAAAGTATGTAGCGTAACGCCTGGGGAAGCGTTATGCCCCTCACCCAGGGGAGCGTTAAACCTTGGATTTCCGCTTGGGGAGGCGTTATGTCCCCAAATCTTTAAAAGAGTACGCTATACTGACGTGGTGGATAGTCGGTGTTGGACCGACTGCACAAGAAGGGTGAAATGACTTGGAACCTTAGACCTGACCACACACCGATGGGAGGGTGATGGGTTTTGTACCCGACGTGAAGGCCAAGTACCACTTGTGGGTAAAGTAGCGCACCTCTACAAAGTGTATTGACGTGTGGTATTGTCACTCTCTGTTCTAGATATGAACTGGGATCGTGGTGGAAAAGGTACCATCGGAGGTTCTAACAACCCGTAAAGCCTTTTGAACATATAATATCACCTAAAACTTGACTTTTGTCCTAAAAATATTATTGGAAAAATACATATTCCTTGAGAACATGTCCTAGAAGAAAAAATCATTTAAACACCTTTTGCTATTTATGAACTTGTTGAGTACGTTCTGTCCTCATCCCCTACATAAACTCTCCTTTGTTAGACTCTGAATCGATAGAAGTTGAGTATGAAGAAGCCGAAGTCTAGGAAGGAAAAGAGGAGCTAGATCTGACTGGGGAATCGAAGGAGTCGATTACTACATCGACTATCGAAACCAAAAGAAGTAGAAATAGAGCAAGAATAGAATAGTATATAACTAATCGAAATAGAAACAAAACCTTGTTCATATGGTTTTTTGTCTTTGTCTTCAGTTCTATATTTCAGTTGTCACTTTCAACTGAACATATCTTTTTGTATTTTTGTTAAGCGGTAAACTTTTGTATATCGAGGTTTGTAATAATATAGTTGTTAGACCATCAATATTTCTGTTGTACATTCTGATGGATGTAATATTAATGAGATGAGGTTTTATTGTATTATATCAAAGACTAGGATACTACACCATGCAATGGTGTGTAGGATTGCTTCAACTCCTCAATCACAACATGGTGGAAGGTGGTGTTGAAGTCAATGCAAAAAGACAAAAGGCAGGACTTTAACACTGTTGTTACATATACTATGTGAAACATTTAGAAGGAAAAAACCGATAGATTTCTCAAAGTGTTTCATCGTCGGCATTGGAGGTGGCTGTCCTCACTAATGCAGCCATTGAGGACAGAAAAAGGTCTTTTGATCGCCTTTGAGGCTCTCGTTTTTCGTTTCTATTTTACAGTTTGTGTTCAGCCGTCTTTTCTCCTCTCTTCCCTTCTGCAAAGGTGATTTTGTGCATAAACTCTTTTCGCCTATAATGGATCAGTAGTGCTCCTACTTATTTTCATATAAAAAATAGATCTGCAATGTTGTGATAACAATTATGAGTTTCAAAGTGGACCTAAATAATTTCATTCTCAGTAGACCTGAAGCGAGGGGATTATTGTTATTATTTGCAAATCCTTTTCAATGTTCCCATCAAGGCATCTTTTCAGAATTCAAACGATTACCATCAGGCAGCGTAACGGCGGGGTACTTAACCGCTAAACACTGCGATAAACAAACTCCTCGTGTCCATCTTTATCACCGCAATCCACATAGCGAATGCGTAACAGCTGGCTTTGGTTAAATGGCGATGTTGAAGTTAACAATACTAATAAACGGGTCATCAATAGCGCAATTTTTCAGCAGATTTAAATAGGATGACACATTTCTGGTATGGTTACGGGTAGATATCGAGCTAGATTGATCCAGCTCAGCTCGGCTCGTGAAAGCTCGTAAAATACACGAGTTAGCTCAGCTCAACTCGTTAAACTAATGAGATGTAATTGAAGTTTGGCTCGGCTTGTTACTTAGCTTAAGCTACTCGCCAGCTAGGAATGGAGATTGCTCTAACCTGAATCAACATTATAAAAGTTCTCTAATAAGTCATTATAATAAATACAAATTTACTAATTCTCAGTTTTCGTCGTAAGTATCAGTCACCTAAAACTACATATTATTAGCCAAAATTTTCGTATTAAAGTGTGCAACTTCAGTACAAAGTTAGTGCAATTTTAAGTTGTAGGTTATATATAAAATGGGGTGGAGATAGGGATAGCGATGTTAATTCAAAGTCTTAAAAGATGACTAAGATGTAAACAAATTTCAGGTAACTTAATTATAGATAGACATTCCCTTGTTTAGCTCAAGAGGTCGACGGGGCTGAGGATGCACTCTTTACACTGATCCTATTGTCATAAGGGTGATTGTTGTGCACACCCCGATCGAATCGGCGACAACACTCGAGAACTGCAATTATTCACATTGCACCTCGCCATCTTGTATTGCAGATCATACCACTCGTCGTGCCTTTATTGTATGATCAGATAAACTACCCTTCCTCTCGGCATCTTGCTGACTTGGATGGCAACCTAGGCCATACGGTAGGTCCCCGCTACATCGCCAAATTCACCCACAACATTCTAGCCAATCTACCCCATCTATAAGGCTAGTAATCTTCCTCCTCTACGAGCATTCATCCATGCAAATAGGAGGATGAGAATCATGATCCAGATATGCATCTTTATCAAACCTGACATCTGAAGGCTTCAGGTCTTCCAGTAGATCTTGCACCAGCACAGCATGTTCAGCACTAAGCCATGGAGCCCCATCCAAGGAACGATCTATTTCAGCTAGATTTGAAATGGCCGCGATGCACAGGTTGTCTCCTACTGACCGAGCTCACAGCCCCATACGGTTTCCCTATACGTGCGGCATCACACCCATGATTGTCGGAAATTTTTTATAAATATTATTTTTAAAACTAAAAATTTGAGATATGTAGGTCTCATTTTAGAAATTACAAAACTAGCAACACGTCGTTCCGCGGTTGGACGATTAGGGCGTTATCGTTCCACGGTGGGACGATAACTCGTTGTTGTCTTCCCAATAACCGAAATCCCGCGTGATAGGACCGCTCTCGTCCAACGGTGGGACGACAGCCCGTTATCGTCCCACGGTTGGACGATAAGGGCGTTATTGTCCGATGGTTGGACGATAACGGGCGTTATTGTCCGACGGTTGGACGATAACGGGGGAACAGCGGGCCCAGCAGTGCTTTCGGCGCCAAATCGTCCGTTGGGCGAATAATAACCCGTTATCGGTCGACCGTCGGACGATAACGCGTTATCGGTTGGCCGTCGACTAATAACTGGGTTATCAGTCCACGGTTAAACGACAGGGTTATATTTTCGAAATTTCCGATTACAGACATATAGATCTCGAATTTTTATTTTTAAAAATAATATTTATAAAAAAAGTTCCATGATTGTCTGTAGATGCAGTGTCAATAGAGGAAGGACTTGCCGAGTCACTGACCCACCTCATAGTCACCACCTCACCCCTCGTGACAACCTTTCATCTTCACCTATGGTGATGTTAGCCGATCCTCCCTCGTGGCAACCTTTTCATCTTCACCGGCCGTAAGTTTAGTCGATCCAACAATAGCAGAAGCACCAACATCATTGCCACCCCGCACTCAGTCCTCCGAGGTCTTTCTCTGCATCCGATTGTCAAACCTTTTGAAGACACTCTTAACGGGTAACCGCAGGTTAATCCAAAAAGCAGTAGTAATAAGTTTGCTCCAAAGGAGGACGCTGTCACCGGCTTTCCAATTGATCCTCCAGGAGCAGCAGAACAATGGCCATCCTCATCGTGTTCCTTTGATGAATACTGACCGTTCATCCTCTACTTTGGGCCGGTCAAGTGGCACAGATCCGAATGCCCAGAGATTTTACACCTCTCAGATTGTTGCTGCTGAGATGTCTAAAACATATCAACTGCAACTGGGCAGCGAGGCAGTGGTGCTAAGCTGTCTAACCTCGGGGACAGCGCCAGGAGACGGTATTCGAGAGAGCACCGGTCGAGTTCGAGATGTCAAACTCGCTGCTGCTGACCCCTTTGACAGACCTGAATGGTCGCAATCTCACCAATTCCAAGAAAGACCGTCGTCTTCCCATCGGAAGGAAGGTGGGGTGGCAGATAAGGAGCCTACAGTGGTGAATTATTTAATTCTTCTAATCATCTTCACTAGGTCTTAACTCTTAACATTCATACGGACTATGATCCGTAGTATTCAAGCCCTTGGGAGCCATGATCAATTTCTAGAAATCTGTACGTGCATTTTTGGTGGTTATGAGTTATGACTAATGAACATGCAATAGGTGGTTCTTATTGAGTGATTTTGGAGTAGATGTTACCTGAGTGTCTTCACAAAAATGGTTGTTGGTAATAAACATGGAATTTACGGTTCGTTTCTCAGTTCCTGATATTCTGAGACACTTTCGGAATCGAGATCAACAGTTTTATGTCTTCTTAGAGAGTACAGCAGAAAATGTTCCTAGATGGAGATGGTCCTTTCATGCATCCAGAGAGTTAAGAGGTTTTTTTTCCATCATAATATGTTGATAATTTCTCCATCTATATGTTCAGGTGAATGGCACTAAGAAGAACAGAATCCACTACTCCGGACAATTGATGCCTCCTGGGGTAAACATGGAAGAGATCCTTAGAGAGCACGAGCGGCAGATCCAACAAGCCGAACGAAGGGTCCGTCTCGACAAGGGGAAGGGCAAGCATCACGACGAGCGAGACCAGTCGGAGTCGCTGCTGTACGCTGCCTAGAATGGCAGGTTGTAGCGCTGCGAACCTCGGCTCGGTGTTCTTGACGACAACCCCCCGTTTCGGCCATCAAATGATAGGAAGTAGTGTATTCGATGAAATGGTTGTAAGGGATATTGTCAGCTGGAACACAATAGTGTCTGGGTATTATCGACGGGGATGTGGAACACATTATTTTATGAAACTATTGTTGTTAACCCTTTAATTTACAGGTGTCAAGACTGTTTTAGAAAGATGAGATAGGTGCTGTCTATCTGTGTAATCTACATCGATCTTGAAACACTATTTCATATTAAATCTTACCACGTGTACAGTTTGGTTCAAAGTCCAGTAACGGGACTGTTAATCTAATGGGATAACAGTGCATTTGACAGGAGAATGAATATTTTCTAGTTTTGTTTGTTTCAGCTGGGTAACGGTAATTGATTACAATCCTCTGTTTGGTATGGACCATGGAATCCAGAATCTAGATTCAAGATACATGCAATTGTAAAGCATACATGCACCAGCAAAATGCAAAACCCTATTTAACAATCAGCAGCAGCATTCACAAATTGTAAAGCATACACTTTCAGCACAAGTAGCATTCAGTTAAGAGCTCATTTTCAGCACAATCCTAACAATCAGCAGGATTGTTGGTTTATTCACTCGCTGTGGCATCAAATCTACACACCAATTGATGTATAGCTCAATTTTAAAACAGCACGACAGAATCTTATCAAGCTATAATGAAGATAATAACCTTGCAGAGCAGTGCTTTCAAAAAAGAGAGGAGAAAAACATGTAGGAGAGCACCATGTTCTTGCAAATTAGTATGCCTTACCTAACAAAAGAATACAAGAAAGCAAATCCTAACAATCAGCAGGATTGGAGAACTGGAGGAGGAATACGGGTGGCTACTTGAGGATCTGGCAGGGGGATCGGTGGCCGACGTGGTTCTTCAGTGGCGCCGCTGCTCGAGGGGAGAACGAGCATGAGGTGGAGGTAGACGCGCTGCTCCGGGCCGGATAGGATGCTGTGCTGCTCAAGCTCTAGGCCAACTCCCACATCGTCTCGTCGTCATCCTCTGCCAAGTCGAACCTCCTGCTCCTTCACTCGACCCAGCCGTGCCCGAATCCCTGGATGACGGCCTCGCCTGCCGCTTCGACGCGCTCAGGTCCCGCCCGCCGCCGGCACTGAAGCACGTCGAGATGGAGGCGGGATCCGCGACGCAGGGTACAGCTGGAGGATCTGGGAGGGGAGCTGGGAGCGGGCCATCACCGGAGGAGCTCGGCGGTAGAGGAGATTGGGAGAGAGGCGGAGGAGCTGCGGGAGAGAGGTGGTAACAGGGTGGGATTACAGTGGGAGGTGGGCGAAATGGGCCGTGGCCTGCGGCGGCATTTGTTTACACGGTATTTGTTTACGGACCGGTCCAACCAAACACAATTAAGGTTATTAAATTACGGTGTAATCTAATAACGGGCCAAAAACAACGAAACAAACATGTCCTTATATTTTCTCAATATTTTCTTATCAATTAGGTTGTCTTTGATCGAGGTTGATCAAGTTTGGGCATTACCAAAGCTTTCAAGAGAGAAATAACAGAGGTTTGTTTGTTATAGATTGTACTAGTATTCATCTTGTCTCTCGAGGTCCCCTCACCCCCCTCCCCGGGAAAACTTTGATACAAAACTCTTAAGTGACTATCCTAACTACCACTCTACTAAAGACTATGACACACTTAGGGTCCGTTTGGTTGCAGGGATAAAGCTGGATGGGTCGGGACCATCCCTATTTTGGGGGCTATTCAGCTGTTTGGTTTGAGGGATGGACTGGATAAGGGCAACCACAAAAATGAAATATTCTCCTTAGATGCTGGACAGAGGGACGCACAAAAATTACTCGGATGGTGCGGCCCGTGGCGCTTGCCTCACCTCCCATTCCCCAATCCTCCAGATCTGAGCACCTCCCGTTCCCCCCCGCTGCTCCGCTCCCGTCGGCGTGCGCCGCGCTACCGTCGGCCCCCGAGCCCGCACCTCACCTCCAGCCCGGGTGTAGACACTGCCACCTCACGTCGGACGCCACCACCTCGCCTCCCCCGCATGCCCTCCCCGAGCCTAACTCCCCCGCGGTCGCTCGCCCCTGAGCCGAACTCCCCCGTGGCCGTTCGCCCCCGCGCCAAGCTCCCACGCGCCGCCCTGCCCCCGCGCTGAGCATCTCCTACACCGAGCCGCCCCACTCCGGCCCTCCTCCGCGCCGAATCGCCCCCGCGCCAAGCTCCCAGGCGCCGCCCTGCCCCCGCGCCGAGCATCTCTTGCACCGAGCCGTCCCTACTCCGGCCCTCCCCCGGGCCAATCGCCCCCGCACCAATGCCGCCTCCCCCACACCCAGCTGCACCCGTACCGGCCTCCCACGCCTCCCCCGGCACCGGCCTCCACTGCTCCCGCATATCCAGCCACTGGCCTCCCCACGCCTCCCCCGACGCCGGCCTCCACTACTCCGGCATATCCGGCCACCGGCTTCCCCTGCTCCATATATTGTGGTTTTTTTTTGCTTTTGTTCTTTGATCATTTATGAAATGTCTTCAGATTCTTTCTTTTTCTGTGCAAACAATGAAGAGCAAATCTGTGTATGCTGTGATATGTCTCATGGATGTATATTTTTCTTGTGTAGTCTTACAAGAAAAATCATGTGTTTATCTGTGAAAAGGTTTATCTGGCACATGTTTTTTGTTGCTGAAATTTGGTTATGATGTATGCTGAAATCTGGTGATTTATGTATTGGTGTATGCTGAAATTTGGTTATTTGTATATTGAATTGAATGCGGAAACATAGGAGGTAATCTCACCACCTCATAAAAAGAGGTCATCACACCCAACTCAGCTCATCCCATCTCTCCAACCAAATAAAATTTTGACTGATCCTGCTCACTCTCATCCCTCCAACCAAACAAAAAATTATCTCATCTCACTCAATTAACCAAACAGAAAACAGGCTCATCCCATCCCTGAAAAACTGGATGGCCCCAACCCATCCATCCTTGCCCTCCAACCAAACGGGTCCTTATTTGCACTCTCTTCTACTCATGGTAACTTCACTTAGTAGGTTACATGGTGGGGGGACACCCCAATTTATAGTTACAGAAAACCATTGGAAATGTTGACATGTGGCACAATCCAAACCCTACAATATAAGATATCTTTACTCTAGAAAACTCTCTACATATATCTAGCTCTAGATATTTTTACTTTGTCATAAAGAGTTTACTATAGCATTTTCCATGAAAAATATATATCTATACATGAAACCTCCCAAATCTTCTAGATGATTTCAATTTTACCATGAATATACTAGTTGCTCATCTTCTAGTCTCCGTCTTCCTTATAATATACTGGTCACTCGTCTTCTCTTCACGAGACTGAAAATGAATTCAGGAATAGACCAAGTGTGCAGTCAAACTTTTCAAACTTTCACTACTAATAGGTTAAACAATATTTAGATTGATGAGGAGAAGTAGTATCATTAGATTTATCATGAAAAATATTTTATAAATTTTTACTAACATATATATAAAGAGTAACGTTAAAGTTATATATTAAAGACCGTGTCAATATCTAAAACGATAGCTATTATTTACGAACGGAGCGAGTATACAGGAACAAGCGTACATACCTTATTCCAAACAGCCGATGTAATCAACTCTTGAGGTTCATCGTCTGCAGCCTAAAGCAAACAGAGGTCTATGATTAAGAACGTATTCCAATTGCACATACATGATGTTATCCAGTGTAAATTGCAGAATAAATAATATGATCCAGTGTAAATTGCATATACTTTTTATATATTGCAGAATCAATAATATGATCCAGTGTAAATTGCATATACTTTTTATATATCATACTTACATTACCAGGGATGCCTTCCACGCAAGTATCAAACTAGGCAAGAAAGAAAGCAGATGAAAGGCATTAGCAAAGACAATGCGCAATCAATAATCAGAACTCAGAGGATCAGGGCACAAATTGCAGAACATCTGCCTAGAATAAGAACTTACAGTTGATTTCAAACTGGAATAGTCACTATGGTCTAGATAAAATTGCATATATTTTTTATGTCGAGGGAACATATCCTCTCGATGGACTTCGTCCAAAGCATCTCAGAATGCAATCGGAGCAATGTTCAGGAAAGGAAACATACATCACCAAGTACATACAGCAGGCATAAAGACAAACAAACACCACAACTATTGTTTGTTTGTAAATAAGACCAAAGGTTGATTGTATGAGTACACCACAAATGGCAACTTGTAGCATATGTTACTGAGGTACGATGCTAACAGACATTAGAAATCTAGTGAAAGGTTTCGATGTTATTAAACAAACTACTGTTTAAGGTATACTTGCAGTGCAATGTCCATCATCACAGAAGTGTTAAAATAAGGTACCACAATAGCAATGGTTCTGATTTTTTATTAAACATAACTTGGACATCAGGGAAAATAGTGAATGTGTAAAGTATTACACCCTCCAGCCAAAATGTCTTGATATTTATACTTTTCACGGTCTCCAGGATGCAACTTCAACCATTAGTTTCTAGCACAAATACATTTTCAGAAATAAAAAAGTTTTAATATAATGAAATTATCGTGTGACAAATACCATAATTACACCTTTACGTGATCAATCCAAATACATAGAAAGATGCTAGTAATTGTTTTGCGAAAAAAAAGACCGCATGAGAAGAATTTGTAACCAGAAGGAACGAGACATTCGATTCATAGGACTTGAATGCCTAAGAGAAATCTAGAGTTTTAGGCCAGAAGTATTGGTCGTTTGGTTGACATCTTGTAAGGGCAGGCACAACTGAACCACATTAAAAAGTTAAAATGATGTGTCACAGCATCAGTGAAATTTTGTATTTTACCATAAAAAGGATTCCTGTAAGAAGATACTTGACCTTAAAGTTTAGCTAAATCGCATTCAGTTCAATACTTCAATAACACCTCCAAAGAAATCAAGTCCTGATCCTGAAAACCATTGTTGAGTTACATGTAATAACTGTGAAAAAGTTGGCGCCACTATTTGTTTGCTTGTCGACTACATCAGCTATGGTAAGCAGCCGCAACGCTATAATCTGCAAAAGTTATGGCTATAATCTGAAAAACTTAGTCCAAAATATCATAACTCAAATCTCTAACTAACCATTTTCTGTAAGAAAAGATATCCCACTTACCAATAACTTAACCGTATTTAACATGGTGACTACAATGGTCATTACATCATGATTTACAATGGGAGACAATTATGTGACTAAATAATCATGGGGGGCCGGTCCACGAGCTAGTGCTACAGTCCAGAGAGGCGAAAAGCCGGCGGTTCCAAAGCGGTCTTTCCCCCTCCGGCAGGCCGGCGTTTCTCCTCGCCTCCGGTCGCCTGCGGGCGCCGGGAGGAGGGGGAAACGCGGCCTCGGCCTGGCCTGTACATAGGGTCCTCGTGGACCCAAGTCTTTGTCTCCGTCGAGGTTAGCGGCGGCGATGGGAGTTATATTTTCCCGGCTCCTCCTCGGCTCAGCGCTGCTCTCTTCGTTGGCGTTGAGGAGCTAGTGGAAGCTCTGTCTTCGTCTTCGCCTTCGCTGTGCCTGTCCGGCGGCTGGCGGGGAGGCCTCCAGTGGTTTCCGTCTTCGTGGATCCGACTCCGGCGGTGGCGTATCCGTGGCGTATCGAGCGCCGGAGCAGATCGGGGCTCGGCCCCCGCCAATGTGTTTTCCCCTAGTGGATGGTGCCGACGTCAGCGCCGGTCAGCTATTGCGGTGACTTTTCGAGGCTTGGTCCTCTAACGTTCTGCGCGGGCGACCTAGCTGCTGGAGTCTCCGTCTGTGATCTACGATCTCCTCGTCGTAGTGCCGGCGGGAAGGAGTCCGGCGGCGGATCGGGCAATGGGCTTTCTCCAGGGGCCGGATGTAATTTCTGTGTTTGTTAAGGTTGTGTTCGTGTATGTTTGGAACAGTTGTCCCCTCTAGATGTTTCTATTTTCCTTATCTTAATATATTGCAGATATCTTTAAAAAAATCACGGGGGCAAAATTAATTGGTTACGTAGCTAACTAACCATCTACCCTAGAAAAAACCAAAATCGTGAGGAGCTAGGAAATGAAATGGCCAAGAAGCAACGAATTTCATGGGGAGCTCGGGTAAGACTAGCTTTTTCTTCTCTAAAGCTAGAATCAACAGCAAACTCAAATAGAACCCACCTGTAATTACCTATGGTAGAAGACTCTAGTGGGGAGCGGGGCAAGATGACGGGGGAGGCGCGCAGTGGCGCTTCACGGCGAGGCGGAGCTCGAGCGGGGGGAGGCGGGGTTGCCGCAGGCGGCGGCCTGCGCGACGCAGGGGCGTCGAGAAGCGTGGTGCAGGAAGGCTGCTGGAGGGCGGTGACGTCGGAGGCGGAGGAGGACTTGCCGAGCATTTGAAGATCCTACGACAACGGCGCGCACCCCGGCATTCGCCCGCCGTCACCGCCCTCCCACCCTTCGCCTCCCACATCGAAGACCCCACGGCAACGGCATGCTTCCCATCCGTGCGCACTGAGGCAGAGCACGGCCACTGTCGCGTTTGCCCCACCGCTCCCCACCGCCGCCCTGCGCCGCCTCTACGACACCTCCGACTACGGCAGGCTGCAGCTCAACAACGGCCTCGCCCTCATGCCCCAGATGGGGTAAGTTTGCCCGTCCCCTCCCGCTCCCGCTGCTGCCTTCGATTTGTTCCGGTAAGCTGTTTCGATCAAGTTTTGAGCACGTAGGTGGAACAGCTGGAATTTCTACGCCTGCAACATCAACAAGACGGTCATCCGCGAGACAGGTTCGGCCACGGTATCCCCGTAATTTTCGCTGTTAAATCTGCAAGTCCGCATCGCTATTTTTTGATCTGTTGCGAGTTTGTATCTATATCGGCATCAGATGATGTTTTCTTAATTAGCGGTTCCTCCATCGCGGCATGTGCAAAGACATAGGCATAGAACATTACTGTTCGATAGACATTTGGATTGATACGCTCTACTATACAAGTGGCATGTTTGCATGTAGCACCTCTTGTTTGCTTGTAATAACTGGTGAATGCGTTATCCAGAGAGCAGTATAAAGTTTACTCAGGCATGTAACTTGATAGTTTTTCCCCTATTTTGAAACAGCTGATGCATTGGTCTCGACGGGGCTGGCTGATTTGGGATACAACTATGTAAATATCAGTACATTACTTGGCTTAATACCATCTATTGTTGGTCTGTATAAACTATTTTGTTTGTTATCTCAAATTATTTTGTTCCTTACCCTTCCAGATGATTGTTGGTCCTATGTGAAAAGAGGAAAGAAGGTAGTGCATTTAATATACTTTAGGCCATGATTTTCCTAACTGCATTGTCCTTTTACATTTTGATACATGTTATGTATTGTGTTATGAAGTCTAAATCTGTAAATTTCATGTTTTGGTACTGTATAATGTTAAAACCTTAAATAAGAGAACAAAACATTCCTTTTCTCTGCAGTTGTTGATGTTTTGTTTGGCATACTCCCATGAAACTTATAACGATTTGTTTCTTCCGTCAACGATATCTGGACCCCAATGCATGTAGTCTGAACAGAAAAACTTCACCTTTATATTTATTTTTCACACTGATCTTATCTATATCCACATTCATTTTTCATTTTTTTTATTTTTCCAAAAAGGTGTCAGAGTGGTGCTCTATGCTTTGTTCATCGTTCCAAAATTTATGAAACAAGAAGTTCTTGTTCTTCAGGTTGTGTCCATTTCTTTTAACTTTCTAGAAGCGTTGTTTCTTCCAAATTGGTGTTTATTCATATGCCCTCCTGGAGAGTGGGGATCCATACAATATTAGCAGAATGATGTTTTGTGTTAAAAATTAGGTATATTATTTCTGTTGTGCCATCCAAGACATTGTGAGGGATCACTATTGTTAAGTACCCAACAACATCGATTCATTTCATCCGATATCTCATGATAGATCATTTCCTGTGACATGTAGGATCAATTGATACCTGATCCAAAGACTTTTCCTTCTGGCATCAAAGCTGTTGCGGACTATGTGCTGGAAAAGGGTCTAACACTTGGTATCTACTCTGACACTGGGTAAGTAAGTGGTTCAGCTATAGATGATTTAAATTGCTATTGTTTATGGTTCATAATGTATCATGGATAAAAATGATTCAAATAACAAAAAGTATAACAAGTTGAACCTTTTTGGGCATTTACTTGTCAAGTTCGACTAGGATCACTCCGTCATGAAAATGATGATGCTGCCCTTTTTGTTTCATGGGTATGTGCTAGAAGAATTCACAGAACTATTGATGTATATAAAATTGCTGTACAACATTTATAAGAACATCTTTTGAGTATTTCTGTCTTAAACTATGTTGTGCTGCTATTAATTATATAGATAATCTTACTAATACATGAATCTGGAAATCGATTTTTGTCCAGGGTGTTGACTATCTGAAGTATGATAACTGTTACAATTTGGGAATAAAGCCACAGGAAAGGTTGGGCCACACGTCTTCCCTTTGTCTGAGCCACACTTTAGACTCTACAGAACAGTTATATAGTGCTAAAATTTATTCTGTGCTGTCATAATCTCAGGTATCCTCCAATGCGTGATGCTCTAAATTCAACCAGGCGCCAGATATTCTACTCTTTATGCAAATGGTATGCCGCTTCATTCTTAGGAAGTTTTTAAGCAGTTGTACGTGCCTCAGACCGTAGCTGATGTTTAATTTACTGTGCATGTGGTCGATTGATGTTGGCCTAGCACGGCTTGGCCCTCACTTGGCCACCCGATGGAGATCGTGTGCCTTCCCGTTCATCCCATGGTCGGTGGCTCAGTGCCCATGTGTGCGGGCACCGGTCTGCATGTACGGTGACGAGCAGAGTATAAATCTCTCTTTTGCCGATCGATATTTCTTTAGCATGGTTTACCGAGGACAAATTAAGTGAATTAAATAATTTCATATTTGAGAAAGCTACCGGTAATCCAAATTTTTTTTTCCCACTTTTGCTTCCTTTGTCCTCTGAACCAAACGGGCCATCATTCTTTTTCTCTCTATGGTAATAGTTTTTTCTTTTCTGAAAAGAGAGATATACTCGGCCTCTGTATTAGCTGATGCATGCGGCTATATTATTAAAATTAGAGTCGTAACATAGTGTGACGATATAGGATCACAAAGGAACCGAGGAAAACAAAAGAAAAAAAATTATAAGATCCGCAGATGATCAAGCAATCCAAAAACAATTCACGGGGCGCATGCTGCACTTGCAGGGAGGAGAGTGCGACTAAGAGGCATATTGGTGAATGGGTATATTTTATGAGCGGCTAGGGCTAATGGACTGATATCACGTGCCCTAGGATCTTCATCCAAGGATAGTAGTAAATAAATTTTGAGTCTTGATAAATGCAGTAACAGATTTGAGACTAATTGGACGGCTGAACTAAACTTGGTCTACGACTCAGCGTTCCCAAATTCCGTATTTTTTGTGTGGTCAAAAGTGGCGATTGGAGAGAGTAGTGAAGTATTGAGACGCTCATAATGTAATTAAAGCAAGAAAGCGGCGATGCAGCATTCCACATGTATGGTATGCAACAGACCTGTTTCCGAGAGCACGTACGTCATATGGTTTTTTTTTAAATATTATTTTTTTTTCAGAAATTTCAGAAATAATACCGCGACTGAAAAAATTGCAAAAATGAGCTTCAATCGCCACGGGTCACGGCGGTAGGGTCCAATCGCCATGACCCGTGGCGATTTCTCCGTAACCGCCACGGGTGATGGCGATTGGTGGCTATCGCCGCGGGCCGTTACGGCATTAAATCCAATCGCCACGCGTGCTGGCGATAACGGTCCAACCGCCACGGGTGGTGGCGACTGGAAGTTAATTCCGCGCGGAAACCGGTAACCGCCACGCCACGTGGCGTAATCGCCACGAGCCGTGGCGATTACGGGGAAATCGCCACGAGTGGTGGCGATAGGCCTCGAAGCCTATATAAGCGCTCGCAGTCGCCTGCCGACAGCGGCGTGGGTGGAGGAGGAGTTCCAGCGGGCGCCGCGGGAGGAGAAGAGAAGAGAGTTCGGGGAGAGAGGGAGAGAAAAAATAGAGAGGAGAGAAAGGGAGAGAAAGTGTAGGGTTTTTTTGCCCTAGTTTGAAGGTACATTTCTAAATCTTTTAGATGTTTTACTAGATATAGAAATAGAGATAGATTTAGAGTACATTTGTAGAAGATCTAACTTAGGGTAGTTAGTATTTAGATATTTGTAGAAGATATAACTTAGAGTTTAGGGTTTAGATATTTGTAGAAAATAGAACTTAGGGTTTAGGATTTAGATATTTGTAGAAAATAGAACTTAGGGTTAGGGTAGATGTATTCGTAGTATTTAGAGATAATAGTAGATCTAGAATCGTCTAGGGTTTAGTGTAGATTTGTAGGAAGATGCAATTTAGGGTATATCTGTTAATAGTATTTAGATCTCGTAATGTGTAGAAATATGGTGATATTTTAAATAGAAACGTTAGGTATATTGCATAGGTAATTAGTTCAGAAAAAATTGTACCCAGTCGTACTGTACTTAGAAATAGAGTAGACTAAATTTATTTAGTCCAAATTGTATCCAGTCGTACTGTACTTAGAAATCGTGTAGACTAAATTTTTACGCACGAAAAATCTTAGACTGTGTAGTCTAAATTATTACGTTTTGGATGGCAGGAATGTCAGAAGTAGTAGAATTTGTAGTCTACTACGGTATTGGTACCGTCCGTATAGATGAATCTGGATCCGTTGATCTTAGTAGCTTCCAACAAACGACACTACGTATGCGAGATCCCCACAGATACCACATCAGTAATATTAAAGAATGGTTCACACGGGCCTTTGGTCTTGATCCGGAGGTCGCAAGTGTAACCTTGCAGGCGTATTTTAGCAAGTCTTGCAAGCATGTCCGGTGGGATTTGTTCCCGCTCGATCTGACAAAAGACTGGCAGGCTTGGTTGAGGGCAAGTAAGAAACGCAACGGTTCCCATTATCTGTTGGTTCAGGCGGTACCTAAGCAGGTGTCATATGAAGAAGGCGGAAGCGGAGGCAACGAAGTTGGACAGAACAGCGGAGGCGGGGGCAATGAAGAAGGCGGAGACGGAGGCAATGAAGAAGGCGGAGACGGAGGCAATGAAGAAGGCGGAGGCGGAGGACAGAACAGCCCAGCGGCGGAGGAAGTTGTTGGCGAAGAAGGCACTGTAGTGGAAGTCGGTGGAACTTCCGCTGGACCTTCCGTGACAGGAGGTACTGAATACCTGAGCGGTTCGGTGGACGAGGGGGAGATACGTCCTGAACTAGTGCAGATCATGGAGCATGATGATGCCGTTGCTAGAGAGGAACAGGCGAATGTCGAAGACGGTAGCAGCGAAGAGGACGAAGATGAGGATGAAGAAGGAGGCGTCGATCCGATTCCTAGTATGTGGAATCTTGACATGTCCAGCAGAATGAATCTCGAGGGCGGAAGTCACGACAGGTATCCGTACAAACCCAACGAGATTGTCCAAGGCGCATTCTACAACACGAAGAAAGAGGTGAAAGAGGCGGTGAAGCTTTGGGCGATGTCGACACAGAGGACATTTCGAGTGCAGAAAAGTTGCAGGGATCAGTACTCAGTGAAGTGCAGGTCTGCTGGGTGTGAGGGCTACGTGCATGCGTCCATGAGGAAGTATGAAGTGCAGTGGGTCATACGACGGGTCGTGCCGCATACATGTGTGATAAGCGGAGTTCCTGACACCCATCGGAATATCAGTGCTGAACTCGTGGCTGGGTTGATGTATCACGAGATAGTGAAGAATGTCTGCATTCCAGCACAGTTCATACAGACATCTGTAGAGAGCAAATACCAGTATAGCATAAGTTATTCCATGGCATGGAGGGCTAAGCAGATCGCGCTGGAGCGGCGGTTCGGGACATTCATCGATTCATACAACAATTTGCCATATCTTCTGGACACATTGGGCCAGAGGAACGACGGGACATTTGTTGGCCGTCTCTTACTGCCATCTCCGGACATACCTGGAAAACTTATGTTGAATGGTGCTTTCTGGTGCTTTGGCCCGTGCGCAGAAGCGTTCAGACATATTCGGCCGGTTATTTGTATTGATGGGACATTCATGACAGGCCAGCTGAAGGGGACACTCTTTACCGCAATTGGGGCAGACGGAAATGATCAGTTAGTGCCACTTGCAATGGGTTTCGCTGATTGCGAGAACTACGACAACTGGTTGTGGTTCCTTCAGTGTCTGAAGCAAGGTCTTGTGAAGGATCGACCAAACGTGTGTGTTATTCATGATCGGCATGCAGGGCTGCTGCTAGCAATTCGCCATCTGCAGCAAGGAGCGGCGAAGACTCGGGAGGGGGAAGATTTGCCATTAGAATGCAGTTGGTACGACATCCGGAGTAGGTGGTGCAGCCGTCACTTAGCGGCCAATTTCTATCGCCAGTTCAAGAACAAGCAGTTGATGAACCTTTTCAAAACGTTATGCAAACAGAACCAGTATCGGAAGTTCGACGAGTACTGGAGGAGACTGGACGAGTTCACGAAGAAGGAGGTTAGACAACGTAACCCTGGGGAGGTAACACACAGGCTTTGTGATCTTCTGGGATTTGATGAACCAAACACTAGGAGGAAGGCATCAAGCAGGGTGAAGTGCTTCTCGGACTGGATAAGTAAGGAACCACTTGAGCAGTGGTCGCTCCTCCATGACACAGACGGCGCTAGATATGGGATCATGACTAGCAATCTTGCTGAGGTTTACAATTTTGTTCTCAGGGGGGTACGAGGTTTACCCCTGGTCGCCATCGTGGAGGGTTCGCTTCACGGCACAATGAGGTACTTTCAGGAGAGGCGTGCAAAGGCTGTACTGCATATGGAAAAATTCGGTGGAACACCTTACTGTGGTAAGACTATGTTGTACATGGAGGAGAAGGCCAAGAAGGCGCAAATGCACAAGGCAAGACGCACGGGTAATGTGCAACGTAGGTTCGAGGTATGTTTGAAGCAGAAGAGCGGATTCGGGGTTTGCGCACAGGAGATTACTCAGGAGGTTACTTTCCATATGCAACCGAATATCTCTGCTACTTGTACGTGCAACAAGCCTATGCTTCTTCACAAGCCTTGCTCTCACGTCCTTGCTGCGGCTGCCAAGACGAAGATGGACACGGGGCCGTTCATGTCGTACTACTTCACAAAGGAGGCTGTCCGTGATACCTGGACAGGGGAGCTGTATGGTTTCCGTGTGGTGGATAATTTCACGCAGGTACATCCAGGCGAACTGGTCTATGTCCCCGATTTTAGCCTCCTCCGAGCTTCTGTGGGACGACGCCGGACTCGCCGTATTCATAACACGATGGACGAGGCGGAAGCTGGTGGACCAACCAAACAGTGCAGCTCTAGATTTGGCGGTTAGTGAATTTCGTGCTCCACTTCTCCGTGTCTATTTGTGTACAACTTACGTGAGCATCTATGATTCTCACTTTTCAGGGACAGTGGGCGACATCGGCGAACGCGGAGGTGACAAGACTGCTGCAGCGTCACCCACCCGGCACCGATGACCACGCAGGCTTGTCCAGGGTCGCGGATTTTACTAGGAGGATCATGGACGTGTTCAGGTGCACGCGCACTGATGACGTCGTTGCCGGGGCTAGCTCTAGCCGGGGAGCACACAGACCACCGCGTCCTTCACAGACGACGCACCGTCAGCCTCCTACCTCCCAGCCGCCGGGGCCCACAGAGGCGGGTGGTTCTGCGTGGCAGCAGAGTGCGGCCCCATTCTCCATGAGTGCACAAGGTAAAAAAATTCTCGTCTCGTACAAACCATTATTCGTTACGTTGCTGTGCTCACTAATTCCGGTTATATGCAGGTCACGTGCCGCTTGACGCGCCAGGTAGTCCGTTTGACTACATCCTCAACAGCCCCGACACTCAGGGCTTCAGCTTTCAGGACGACGACGAGGCGGCCCAGTTGACTCCACGTGGGCAGTTCGGCACGACGCAGCAGACTCAGCCACCAGCGCCCACGCAGGATACACAGGCTGACCCTACACTTCCGGTGGGCAGGGCTCCTAGGGCGGGAGCGGGGCAGCCTAGGCAGAGGTACTCACCGTCGCTGATCAGGAAGAGGCGACAACGAGACTAGGCGTCCATGACTTCGGTACTGTATTACATTATATTCTATGAGCACTTCGTATTTCCAGTGTCATTAGTTCTACTGAATTGCATGGAACACTCTGTTTATTTCTTCGAAATATAGAGTTCCATACATCGTTAGCCCCGACACTCATGGCTTCGTTAGCCCCGATGGACTCTATCATCTCGTAATCCTCACCACCCAGTTGATTACACGAGTATTCACCTTCCTGTTTTTACTGAGAAAAATAAAACAAAGATTCTAGAGAATCTAGCTTAACAGCCAAATCAAGAATGTTTCGCACCATAGTTCACCCTAAACCCCATACGAAGGATGGTATAGAGAAAGGGAAGGTAAGGAAGCCGAACGAACGACCGAATAAAACAGCAGAAGAACATTAAATATAACAGACATGTTCCTGTCAGTATCAGCCTGTGCTACGTCTCATGGATGACCGATATGCAATGCAATCATGGAGATGCAATCTGTCAATCTTTAAAATCAAACCTGAAGACAAAATGATTGTACACCACTTCTCACGACATACTCTTGCATGAACAGACATGTGGAGAAACTATGTTTTATAGAATACGTACATATTTCATCATTACTAATTGATTTTAGCAAACACCAATCAACTTATTTGATCAACCACAACCAAAATCAGTAGAAGAATACGTACTTCTTCTACTCCGAAATCTAAACAAGCTACTCCGAGATACCAATATTTTTTCTGAATAACCCAGGGAAGATTATCTACGGGGTGGGAGCGTCTGCTCACCCGGTTATTCTATCAGCACTTCGTATTTCGAGTACCATTTGTTCTACTGAATTGCATGGAACACTCAGTTTATTTCTTCGAAATATAGAGTTCGATACAACGTTAGCACTACGCATGGCGTGACAACACGGTACGATAACATTTGCATACAGCCAAACAACCTAATAGAATATTGAAATAGCTACTCAGGGCCTTTCGGATATTTTCCCTTCCTCATACGACGAGCGTGAGCTTCCTCCCCTTCTTCCTTCGCGCGACGCGCCATCTCGCGCTTCCTCGCCCTTTCGGCCTCACGTGCCTCCGTAGCTCGACGTTCCGCCTCCTCCTTTTCTTTGCGTTGCATCTCCTGCCAACGCTTTCTCTTCTCCTCCTCCTCTTCCTCGTGCATGCGTTCCTCAATCCGACCTCGAGCACAGACAACCATCCACCTGAGTTCTTCCTCATTCTCTTTCGATTGGGTCACGTCCAGCCACTGTATGTAGTCACATATAGTAGGTCGAGACTGCAAGCAAACGACTGTTACCATTGTATTGCATCGTGTTAGAAATGCGGGTATGTGCGAGTTTTACCCTTTCACGCCGTGTGCGCATGCCAAACTTCGGTGGCTCTTCGTCGTAGTTAGCACACATGAAGAACCTTCTTCCGTACGTGTAGCCGAACTCATCCGACCTCATCAGTCTGCACGGATCTTGGCACCAGCAATGGGGAACTTCGATACCTGCGGGCAGGTCGGCAACCATCTTCTGCTTCGGCATCTCGTCAGCACCAGATGAGGCCATTCCTGCCATTTTGGAATACGCCATAGTTACTATTTTTAGGAAACTAAACAAAATAATAACGCAACTATTTACCTCACACCGCCCTAAACCCTAAACCCTACTTCCGAGAGCTTATTTCTTCTCACCTCGCTCCCAAACCCTAATCCCTCTCCCTCTCTTCTCTGTATCGATTTTTCAATTTTCCATGAATTGGTGGAAGGTAGAGACAGGTGAGGGGTGAATAAATAGAGAGCGCGCATGAGGCGGGCAGGAGAGCGGGCAGGAGGCTTAGGATTCTCACTTCACAGGCAGGAGGTGACCTTCACGGGCGACAAAAGGACGCTGGAGGGGGGCAGGGTGGCGCAGGGCCACTTTCGGCGCGAAATCGCCACGAGCCGTGGCGATTAGGGGAAATCTCCACGGCTCGTGGCGATTACAGGAAATCGCCATGGCTTCTGGCGATTACGTCCAACCGCCATGGCGCTTGACGATTCAATATTGAATCGGCACATGGGCTGGCGGTTACGCAGAAATCGCCACGGGTCATGGCGATTGGACCCTACCGCCATGACCCATGGCGATTGAAGGTTATTTTTGCAATTTTTTCAGTAGCGGTATTATTTCTGAAATTTCTGAAAAAAAAATAATATTTAAAAAAAAACTCTCATATGGCTGATATAGAAGCTGATCCCGCCAGCACACCCACACTATAGAGCAGGTCTTTTAAGACCCTCTATCACACACAGTTCGGGATAAACCGTAACCGATTCAAACATCGCACACGGTCGTCCATAAGGGCTCGTGTGCGATGAGGTATCAGGCATCGGTGACGGTTTTTCTTGGTAGACCGTGTGCAATGTTGTCAGTATCGGTGACGTTTATTTTAAAAACCGTGCAGGATATCATATCACTTAAATCAGTATCGACCTCAACCTAAATTGTTCACTTCGAGCGTGCGCGTGGCAGCTTGTTGTAAGGGCGGTGGTGGCGGCGACTTGTTGGAGGGGTGGCGCACAACGGCTGCGGCACGGTGGGAGGTGGCTGTGTAGCGGCAGCGACGGCGGGCGACGGCTGTGGCAGAGGCCGCGGTACTGGTGGGTCGGGGCTGCTGTGAGCGCGCGGAGGTGGTCATTTAGTTTCAATTAATATATGACGTATATTTAATTTTAATTAATGGTTCATAAGTTACTTTGTAGATATGCAAATCTCATATTAATGTTGCAATCTCATATTTAGTTTCAATGCTTGATAATTTAATTATTGTTTCTCAAATTTAATTTCTTATATTTAGTTTCAATTGCACATTCACCTAGTCACATAACCATATACATCCCCCGTTTGAAAGAGTTAGTTCGTAAATATGCAGTACATGCATATTTATGAATACACTCTTTCAAATTATCCACGTTTTTTGGACAGCCCGAGAATATGTAGTTTGGGTTCGTTTTCATGCCAAGTACAGATTCCAAATAGAATTTAGGTAGCGTCTCCCTGTTGTTCTCCAGATACACACCCCTCTTGGCATGTTGCCGAAATGTGTATTCGGAGAATAGCGGGGAGGTGTTGCCTAAATTTTATCTGGAATCTACACTTGGCATGAAACGACCCAAACTACACATTCTCAGGTGGGGTTTAGAACCTGTCTTTACCTATGTAACACTAGCTAACCCGAGCTTTACCTATGCATCCCGTAATCAGTTTATCACTATCACTTGTGATTTACATGTACATGTGTACTTCTGTTCCATATGTTTTTTTAATCCGAGAATTAATTGTTATTTTTGTAGCTAATCATTTGTATGTAGATGGATCGAGGTTAAATGTCCGAGAGTCCTACAAGTTGAGCACATACCGGTGGCGTCGTTGGTTTCATGAAATTCGTTGCTACAATATTCGTCCTATGTGCTAATTAATGCCCAAATTGACACCATAATTCCTCAACAACTTTTCAGTGTAATCAACAGCCAGTAGGAACCAACCTGTGTGCTTTTTACGTTCGTAAGTAAATGAGGAGGGTCGTCCCGAGTTCGAGGATAAAAGACACTACTGGCCTCCCTACGGTTAGTAGTATATCATACTCTCAAGATTTTACCTTTTACCTATATACACCCAAATCTGAATTTAATTACTTCATGTAGATTTTGAATTTGATGGACGAAAAAACCGTTGAGCCATGCCGAAATTGTCGAAGTTAGATGACAGTTTGCTTACTTCTTCGTCTCACATGTCATGCCGGAGAAGGAACAATTCAGATCACCTTGATTGTGAGGTTTTTTTCTTTGTGTTGGCTATGAACCTTCTTAGATATGGCTCCAAACTTGTGCTACTGTTGGCTGTGAACTTAGGTTTATGTAGCTATGAATGGCTGTGAACTGATATTCAATTTGCTTATATGTCGGATGTGAAATCTATGTGATCGAGGTCTCCATCTGTTTTATTTGTGTTTTGATGAAATATGTGTATTTGGCTAATGGATGAAATCTGTGCATGTGGCTGATGAATGAATTCTTTAAAATTATATTATTGCTTGATGAATTTTTTTGGCCCCGTGTGCAATGTGCCTAGCATCACACACGGTTCGGAGGTTCCTACCGTGTGTGATGTGGCTAGTCATCATACAAGGATCCGAAAATCCGACCGTGTGTGATGTAGTCAGTCATCACACACGTTTATAGAGTTTGACCGTGTGCAATGTGGGTACTAATCGCACACGGGTCAGGGGCCCAACCGTATGTGATGTGCCTATCATCACATACGACTCTGGAGCCGTGTGTGATGTACCCCTCACATTGATGACCGGCCGGATGCTAAAACCATATACGATGAGCATTTTTAACCGTGGACGATGATATGGTCTGTAGTAGTGACTCACGGCGTCCATGAACTTGTCGTCGTTGACGAGCTTCTCCAGCGCGTCCGGCGTGATGCACAACTCCAGCGATCTGCTCCCTTCCCGCTCCGGCCTCTCGAACACCTTCGCTTTCCCATCTTTCTTGTTTCCGGAGCCGGTCCGCATGGCAACATGCTTTTTTGCAAGTCGTATGAGCTAGCTGCTTGCTTAATTAATGAGCATCCTATTGGTGGTTGATCTTATGGGATCACCTTCGGAATCAAAAAAATAAAAAGCTTACTAGCTGAAGAATATTCCCTAAGTAATATTCTCTCCGTCACATAATGTAAGACGTATTTTAATCGGTTAAGACAAGATTTTGATCAAGAATTACTTCATGATGATTTATATGACATAAAATTGATATCATTATATTCGTATTCGAAAGTACTTACATATTATTATAACTTTATATCATATAAATCATATATTAATAGAGTAATTATTAGTCAAAATACTTGTCTTAACCAATCAGAATATGATTTACATTATAGGACGGAGAAAGTATGTATATAGGGCATGCGAGATAATCTCATAAGTAACCATGACATATCTCTGCTGACCATAAAAGAGTATCAAACGACAGGTAGGTAATATGTAGTTAATCATCAAGTATCAAAAGGACATCCGTGGTCTTTAGGATCGTTAGATTTATGGTTTGTGGATTTCACCCAAATTTCGGTGATCAGATATATGCATTATACAACAGCATCGCTGTGCTGCAGCGTTAGCCATAGTGGATATTGAGGTACCACACATATTTACAATCAAAATTACGCAAAAGTCAGGAAGAGAAGTGCTGTTCTTGTAAGCTAAATTTCCTTTCAAAGGACCGATGGACACAAAAGTTAGTTATTGCAGCTGTTTTAGACAATACAGAAAGTGGGGAGATCACTATTTGTCAAGAATCAATCGGTTAGGACTATGCTCACTTGATGGGTTCTTGAGAGCATCCGCATGACATCCCCTAGTATATCTAGTTAATTAGGTGTCGCAGCCTCAGCGACAGAAGCGTAAGCATTGATGGAGAAAACATATTCGGCGACCACATGCATTTTATGGTGAAAAGCGTTGAGCATTTTTGTGATCACTTGGCCAAACAAGACTGTGCAAGTCCACATCCGGAAGGGCAAGATTTACTACTGGCTCGGCCAAATTAGGCTGAGCATGATGCTGCGAGCGAGGATGACATGTGGACCCACGGAACGGCACACGATACGGGACCGAACGCATGCAGTTCATTTCGTGACTGAATCCAGCTAGCTGTTTGTAGGGCCGTGTCCATGTCAGGTTTTTATTTCTACTCCCTCCGTTTTATGGAAGAAACTGGGTGCGAGTGTGTCCATATCGATTCGGCCTTTCAAGATTCGTATGGACCCTATGAGCTTTTTCAGATCGTCCCATAATCCCATGTTGACGCTGTAAACTTTCCCGATCCGGACCCGAACTAAGAGCAGTCCCAATGCTCCAAGGTGTACTATATCTTAAGCCTGTCATCTAAGCAAAAATCTGATGTGGCATCCTATTTAATGAGGAAAGAGAGAGTAGCTGTATCTTAATCTAGATATGGTTCTTAGCACCAAATCCAAGATATCTCATGCTTTTTTTCTTACAAAACACATTAAATAAGAGCTCTTTTAGATACAACACTAAGATACAACCCATTGAGCAGCTTGTATCTAAACACAATAAGATACAACTTAAGATATAGTGCATTGGGAGTGCCCTAAACCTAATTGATCCTTGTAGCACTCTAGATATTACAGGCCGGCACGACGCAACTAGACACGAGAAAGGCGAGCGAGCAGCGGCGGTGTCGACTCCGCAGCCTCCTCGGTGGTCCGATCTCCCGACAGATGTCCTAAGCCATGCTGACCCTGCCCGCTTCCGCACGGCCTACCGCTCTCGGCGCTCGGCATAGGAATGGCGGCTCCCTTGAATCCACCACAGCTGACGGTGTATACTTTTATTCTTTTCCTCCTATTAACATGGAAATTTCTATTCTCTGAGAGCGAAAGCGGTGGCCTTTTCTTTCTCTGTTTTAATAATACGATAGATATAAAAGTGTCCATTTTCAAAAAAAAGTTGATATAATCGATAAATAGATGATTGCCCTAAGCAAATCAAGATTTTGTCTTCCTTGCACGGCATCTCTCCATACAACTATACAAGGGCGCGTCACCGAGTAATGCTTAATTGCACATCACGACTAGGTTATATGCATGAGGTACTAAGCCCTGCTTGCAACATCAGAAGTTTATGTGAAAATCGATCCTATGGTTAATTAAGGCATTAGTATTAGTAATTTGCTACAGTACAGCAACAGGCTATTGCCGACGATAGCATGACAACGCGGAAAGGCATATATGTCAACTACTGCCCAGATTAGAACTCGCGTAACTGCGTAGTGATAAAAATTTATAGAAAAATTAAGGAGATAACTCATAATAATCCCCATCCTCTGCTCATATGGAACAGATAACCTAGTTTCTTACAAGTAGCTGATTATTAATTGTTCGAGGTCAGGAAGGTGCTCACGAGATCCTAACTCTGGATGATTTCCTCGTCGTTTCAGCCAAGCAGCTACAATTTTTTAGGAGTTGATTGCGGAGATGTATTGAACTCTTCATCTATAACTTTTAGTTATACATAAAATAATATTGTATTTGACAAAAAGAAGCTAGTTAATTTTTTATAGGCTATATTCCTATGTATCAACTGGTTGTAGTTATGGTCCTTACCGCGACGATAATCATCAACATAAGAGCACATGGATATTGATGTCAGGAGGTTAGAGTCGACTACTAGGGGATTTGTATCACAGTCTAGATAGCGATTCTATAATAGGTTATATAATTTTTGATTTTGCATCAATTAAGGAGTCCTTTTCTACGCTTTTGCAATTCCGTTTCTACGCTCGTGGAGATCACGAAAGATTTTATCTACTATTTTGACGACGAACATGACGTGGCCGACTTGAGTTCATATGAAAACTACGAACAGAAGGTCAACATGGGTTTTTCCTCCAGAATTAGTGGCTAGTATTAGCATCCTTCCTGTCCCATGACAACCCCGGGAACGTGGTCTCACATTTATTGATCACTTCTACTTTTCCCATTGAGATCTTTTTAACATTTTGTTGCTGGTCATCTATCCCTTGCTCAGATATTAAGTGGGAAAAACTAAATGACATTGGAATAAAGGAGAAAATTTCCACGTCATTAACACAGATGATTAAAATGCACCTGTTCATCAACAGAGAACGGTATTGCCGATGCTTTTCCGCTGAAAAGGTAAGATAGTTTGTTGGCACATTTAGAGAACATTAGAAAGCTTGGTATCCCGATCTGTCTCACAGACGAGTACACAAGAAAGACAAAGAAAAAGCGAGTGTACATGATTCTTCTTCACAAACTCAGTGTAATAGTACCTATTATCCACTTCCTCAGGAGAATTGCCTTGGTCACGTGAAGCATGACCAGATTCATGATTGCAGCCAATAGTATTGAGTCGAAGAATCTGAAAAAGGAAAACATTAAAAAATTTGCATCAATTAAGGAGTGCGGTATTTCAGCTTCCTAATGCCATGAAGGTATCTGAATATCACACCTTTAACAAAATTCTTCGAATCTGCCTTAAGTGTCTTTCGCTCTTTCACTGCTAACTGAGAATGCCTGGACTGATCAAACTATCAGTTTACCGCCAAGTAGAGCACACTGCACATGATTCTTTCAACAGATTACATAACCCAATCGGTTCAACAGGAAAAACTGTTGCAAATGAACATCAACTTTTACGAAAACAAGAAAATACCATAGGGTTTTCAACCTGCAGGATTGACTTCAGAGAAAATCTCAATAGGGCATGAAGAAAAATGGAAGCTCAATACCTTAGCTCCCGAGTTGCCTGAGATGTTAAAACAGATATCTGATGCCTCCGCTGAATGTTGCCACAATGAGTAACTTCCACCTTCACTCCTCTTAAGTTCTTCCTGATCTATGGTGTTCCACAATAACATGGAAATTACTTGCTAAAATAGTTAACAAAATGGAAAACAAAAATGAAGAGAATGCTTCTGAATGATTTGGAATGGTTGAAAGCCAGGGCTTCGCCTAGGATGATCTTGGCTCTTTTGTTTTCTGGTTAGTGGTGTTCAAATGCCTATCTGGTTCTTTTGCTTTCTGGGCTCCTGTGGATTCCTTTCTTGTACTTTGCAAGCTATATATATCTTTATATATAATATATATATTTCAGTAGGGCTCTCCCCTACTGTTCCCGTTAAAAGAAGGGAAAATAAAAGCCATTGAAATTGAGATGAACCATGGGAAACAGACGCAACTAGCCAACAATTGATTGTAGATATCATTCGGAGAACCCAATATTTTCATCTTACAACAAAGGTACTGAATTCCATTTCGAAACTAGCTCTTATGACGAAGTAAAATGATAAAGTAATGAGTATTATACCTTGACATGCTCAGCATCTGAGAGGGGCCTCAAGTGGGTCTAAAAGCTGTGATTTTTTTTTGATGACACGTAGCGGCTCGAAGAAACCTGTTTCCAACATATCTGAAAGGCAGAAAATAAAGGAACATACATATTGAGGGAGAACTGACAAGTGTTCAAGAAGTATGGAATATTTACAGTCAGTTAAGCAACACCAAGAAGCATCTCTGTCAAAAAGGTTCAAAGTTTCCTTTTTCAGGTGAATTTTTTTTAACATGACAGAATCATGTGAGTGCTTCCTGCGATATATAACAGTAACATCACATCTCAAAGATAACTGGCACTCAAAGAACATCTATTAAAGCAGTGCAACAGCTGCACCAAAACCTCAAGTTATGACTAATTGTGCCAGCTAGCTATTTCAAACTGCAGTTACATGTCAGTCTTTTCATCTTCAGTTCATTAGTGAAAATTGCCTTTTCTATCGTCAAGAAAAAGGATCAAGCAGATGAGTTATTTATGTACTTTCTGTATACGAGGCCTTTTATGGCATAAACATAAGCCCTGAAAAATAATCAAACTCCGGCTTTGCAGAGATTGAAGATGTGCTGCTAGCAGAAAATTGGGTCGCGGAATCAAAAATTAACTCGGCAATATGTTGGACAATTAGGCAACATAACGAAACTAATCCGAAGACCTAACATGACTAGAGACAGAGAATTAAATCTAGACATTATCAATAGCACAGGAAGTACATCACAACACATATCTAGATCACAGACCAATACTAAAACAGGAGCAACATCACCATCAATTCTATCTACAGAAACAGGGTATTACCGGAGATGTGAAGAAGCGACGCAGCCAAACTTGCCGCAGCGAAGATGTCGATGCAGCGTGACTTGATGCAGGGAGGAAGTCGATGCCGAGAAGAGGTCGACGCAATGCAGTAGACCGAATAGCAGTGAGCAGTCGCGAAGGCGCTTCCCAAAAACCTTATTCGCTCTCTCCCATACAGGATCTCAAGAGCGGAGGGTTCCGGAGACCTGCTCTCCCGTCCTTCGGTGCACGCTGAGGAACGAGATGGAGAAGACTTCGGGGCGGCGCACACTACTACAGAATCAGTTATTACTGACGAGCAAAAATACACTATCACTGACGGGGAGGCAACCCATCAGGAACTAAAGGTCAGTGATAACAAAAATGTGCCCGTCAGTGGTAACACGTTACCATTGACGGGCTCTCCCATTATCCCCATCAGTGGTAAAACAAATACCACTGACGGGCTCTCTCTTCCACCCCGTCAGTGATGACATTTTTAGATGCGCGAAAAAAGTCATCACTGACGGGTGAAGTAGTATACCCGTCAGTGATGACTCACATCACTGACGGGTGAAGTATTATGCCCATCAGTGATGACGTTTTCAGATGCGCAAAAAAAGCCCTACCCGGGCAGTGCCGGGTAGGGTTTCACTAAAATGGCTGTAACTTTTGCATACGGTGTCCGTTTTGGGTCCACGACCACTCAAAATGACCGTATCGACGAGGCGCATCTGAAAAATCTACACGTCTTTAGACCTGTACATTTTTTGACTTCCAAATTCGCTCTCTAAGACTGACTTTTGCCCCTCCGAACGAAATATCACCTCTTTCGACCCTCCGTTGAACTTCTTCCCGAGCTCCAAATGCAGTAATCTTTGCGTATTCTGAACCGTGAGGGAGTAGAGCTACTAGAAAAAAATACGAGAAAAAATTTTAAAAATAAAAAAATTTCACTCCAAATTCGGCTTACCGAATCCTCCGAACGAATAATCTCGCTACCGAACCCTCCGTTCCCTCCGTTGAACTTCTTCCCGAGCTCCAAATGCAGTAATTTTTGTGGATTCCGAACCGTGAGGGAATAGAGCTGCTACAAAAAAAAAAAGAGAAAAAAGAACCCGAACAAAAGGAAAAAAAAAAAAGGAGCAAGAATATTAAAAAAAAAGGGAAAAAAAAAAAAAAAAAAAAAGTCAGAGAAAGCGAAATTAGAAAAGAAAAAAAGCGAATAAAAAAAAACAAGAAAAAGCGAGAATTTGAAATGGAGAAAAAAAAAGCAAAAAAGAAAAAAAGAAAAATGGAAAAAAGAAAAAGAAAAAAAAATCAAAAAAAAAAGAGAAAAAAAAAAGAAAAAAAAAAAAAAAAAAGTAAAAAAAAAAAAAAAAAAAAAGAGAAAGGGAAGAAAAGAAGAAAAGAGGCAAAAGAAAAAGAAAAGAGAAAAAGGAAAAGGAACAAAGCAAGAAAAAACAAGCACAGAAAAAAAAAAAAAAAAAAAGAGAAAAAAGACAGAAAAAAAGAGAAAAGCAAGACAAGAGAAAAAGATAAAAAGAACAAAAGGCAAAAAGAGAAAAAAAAGAAAAGCGAAAAAAAGAAAAAGGACAGATTATAAAAAAAAGAAGAAAAAAAAAAAAAGAAGCAGAGCGAAAAAAGAAAAGAAAAAAAGAGCGAAAAGCAAGAAACAGGAACAAGAAGGACACAGACAAGAAAATTAATGGAAAGAAAAAAAGAAAAAAAAAAAAAAAAAAAAAAGAAAGAGAGCGAAAAAAAGAGAAAAAAAGAAAGAAAAAAAAAAAAAAAAAAAAAGAAAAAAGCGAGATTAAAAAAAGGAACAAAGATAATTAAAAGCGAATATCTAAGAAAAAACAAGAAAAAAGAAAAAAAAAAAGCGAAAAAAAGACGAAAAAAAGAAAGAAAAAAAAAAAAAAAAAAAAAGAGAAAAAAAAAAAGAGAAAAAGAAACCCCCCTCCCCCCTCCAAAAAAGGAGAAAACAAGAAAAAAAAGAAAAAAGGAAAAAAAACAAATGAAAAAAAAAAGAAAAAAAAAAAAAAAGGAAGAAAAAAAAAAGAAAAAAAAAAAAGAAGAAAAAATAAAAAAAA